>JAOWBW010000013.1:1781274-2197034 GCA_026119855.1 Campanula takesimana
CCTCATACCAGCAAAGCCATATGCATGATCAATGCCCAGACTCTGCCAAGGGAAGAAAGCAACAGCGGACTCGGGAACCACATCCCATCTGTCAAAATAACCACATCCCATCTGTCAAAATACTGACGCATGCGCTCTACCGGCATATCAGCCCCCTTCGCCTGCTCCTCACGGGTGTCCTTATTATCCCTACACCATCTCAAAGTATCAGGGAACATAACAGCATTGTCTCGAAGGTTAAAGAAAAAAGACTGAACATGGCGTACCCCCAGGCCTGGAAAATGGGAAAGATACAGAAAGATGTCAACACACAATAGCTAAGATAAAAATGCTATCAGAATAAACTGGGGCTGAAAATAAAAGGAGGAATACGACAGAGAATAAGTATTTACGTCCCAGGCATGACTGTAGCCGCCTAAGCCAGCGTTCGTCCTATCCCGCGAACTCTCATCCATGGTCACATAGCAGTGGGCCAAGCCGGCTAAACCCCAGAAAGCATCAGTAACATGCTGCATATCCCTCAGGCAGCTAAGCAAGTAAAAAGGGTAGTCGACGCATGAGTAGCGAAGAGCGTCTCAGAAAAGGCCCACCACAGAAAGCCATGGACAGCTACAAGGCGGGTACCCAAAGATCCCATCTGACCGGCGTTGACCGTAAGATAAGTGTCAACCTTACCCCTCAAAGCCGTAAGAGGGACGCCCTTGCCTAGGGTACGCACAAAAAAGCTGTTGGGTATGCCCACATATATCTCAGTTTTAATGTAATAGGATTTATTAGATTTGATTGATCCATCACCTAAGCTTTATTTCATGGACTTAGACTCACATGTAAGAAGTATTTATACTTCATTTTTTTAAGATGTCCATTGTTATAAAAATAGGCTTAGAAATAGGGCTAGAAGATCAAGATTCAAAGAAAAATCACTCAGTAAGTTTGAGCCGCGCATACGCGCCATGCGCCTCTCTTCATTTGCGCCCTGCGCCCTTCATAGCGCGCGCAAGGACTTATTACTAGATATGCTATGCGCCTATGCGCCCCTTGTTTTAGCGCACATCATGTGCGCCTCTTGGCTCAAACGCGCCTCAAAGTGTTTATTCAACACTCAGTGATTTATTGAAGATTCAAAGACTTGAAGAGAATTCAAATTACGCCAATGATCCATCGGTGGTTAAAAGATGCATATAGGCCTAATCCGTTGACACGTGTCCATAACGGTCATATTTATGTTGAGTGTCAAAGTGACCATAATATATGCATGCTCCAATCAACGAGCGACAGCTCATCTTATCCACAAGGATTTCCAACGGCTAGTTTTTTGAAGTTCACTATAAATACCCCATAACTTCAACATTTTGAAGTGGCTGAGTTTTGCTAAGAATTTCAAGAATTTCTCTCTCAAAGCATTTGTTGAAGATTTGAAGATTGCCTTCGTTTTTCCAGATTTCTCAAGAACATCTTCATACCTTCATCCTTAGCCCAGATCTTCAAGCTATAACACTTTAGTTTCTTGTGCTCTCCATCTCAAAGATCTAAAGAGCCTTGATACTAAGAACACACACGCACCTCTTTAAGATTGATCATTTAGATTCTTCTTTAAGAGATACACCGGTTATTGTTTTGGATTTGTTCTTTCATAGTAATAGATCTTGAGTTAGTGTATAAGCTCAAACATTGTAATTTGTAACACTCACTCATTATATAAGATCTTCATTAGAAATCCAAGACTAACCATCTTGGTAGAGGACGTAGATCTTTCATTGATCGAACCTCTCCAAATAGCTTGTGTGATTATCTTGTCATTTCTTTCAAGTTATTATTTTCACTCACTATTTGCTTGTTTACTCATTGTAGATTGACTGAACTGAATTGTGTTGTGTTTGTTATATCATTTGCCTTAGTTCCTTATTTCACTCACTTTGAGCCAAAATACTTAGTGTGTGTTGCGCTCCCTTTATCACTTTGCGCCTATTTTCATTACTAAATTCCGCTGTGCATTTCACTCACTCACTTAGGCGCATTTCATTACGCTTACTTGATAAAGTGCGCATTTGCAATTGAGTTTATCAAGGGTACAAAAAGAATTTTAAAACAGCTATTCACCCCCCCCCTCTAGCTATTTTTCATACCCTTGTTGCCCTTTGGGACCAACAAGTGGTATCAGAGCAAACACCTTTATAAAACATTTTTCGTTTTTCAAGCTTAACAGCTTGGGTGCCGATTCTAAATGGCAAACTCAAAACCTATGGCAACTGCAAACTACACTCACGTTCCGGTCTTTGATGAAGATCATTTTGACGTGTGGAAATTCAGCATATTGACTCATCTCAACTCAATCGATGAAAGGCTCCATGACACCGTCGTTTATGGACCTTATATTCCGATGAAGGGGAATCCAAATCCACGCACCAACGCTGCCCAACCTACAGTTCTCAAACCAAGGGAAGAATGGACCGAGGAAGAAATTAGAAGAGTTGCAAATGATGGCAAAGCAAGAAACATTCTTCTAAGCACTCTAAGCACGGCTATGAAACAACAAGTCATGCATTGTGCTACTGCTAATGAGCTATGGGATGCTATTGAAGAGCACATAGAAGGAGACACGGTTTGCAAGGAGAATAAGAAATACGAAGTTCAAAAGAGGTTCAACAATTTCTCTCAACTCCCCGGTGAAAACTTGAGGCAAACTTATGAACGCTACTGTGAAATTATCAATCTATGTATTTCACTTGGCATGAAGTTTACTAACAAAGATTTAAATGTAAATTTTCTACAAGCTTTTGGATCAAGATACCTACATAAATCTAGCGCTCTTGAAGACGCTGGAACTTTAGATGTTGGACTTTAAGAACCTTTATGCAAATCTCAAAGTCTACGAACTCAAACTCCAACGAATCAGCGAAACTGAAGGAAAGTCAAAATCTATGGCTATGATGGCGCACAGAGAAGCTGCGCCTACACCTGCACCTACACCTGCGCCTATACAAGATGAGAAAAGCTCCGATCCCAAAATTTCTACTTCTGAGCTATTAGACATGGATGATGAAGACTTCGCTTTATTTGTGAAGAAATTTCAAAAATTCAGAAAATTCTCAAGACCCGGCTCAACCAACAAATTTCAAGGATCTACCAGCAAAGCTCCTCAAAAGTTTTCAAGGAGCAGTGATTCAAAAAGAAAAGAAGATCTTGTTTGTTTTAATTGCAGGAAACCCGGACATTTTGCATCAAGCTGCCCGATTCCCAAATTTGAATATATGCAGAAGAAGAGCAGCCATACTCCCAAATTCACTCCCAAGTTCACTCGTCACAAGGGAATGGTTGCTGAAGAAGAAGCACCAGCAAATGAGCACAACACTTGGATTGAAACAGACTCCGATGAGAGCGATGAAGATTCCGATGATGGACTCGTTTGTTTGATGGCAAATGATGATGAAGTTGATGCTTATGATTCTGATGATGACTTCTCCAAGGATGTTCCCGATATGAATGCCTTGAATAAACCTATCAAGAAATCTGCAGGTTTTCAAGAACTGAAAAAGAAGAAAGGACCAACCATCAGTGAGCTCGTTGAACAAGGATTTCTCACTCCGGCTCAAAACGATGGTGGATTGCTATTCTCACGATGTGATCTTGGAGCAAGGAACAAATTGAGAAAAGGAGCATACATTAGACCACAGGTTGAACCTACTGCTCCAATCTCCAAAATCAATGATGAAGTGATTGCTGAACAAGAAAAATTGTTCAAGAAGGCTGAAAAGGTAATTACTAGATTTGATAGTATGAAGGAAGCTTTAGCACTATCATGTGATGAAATTTCCCAGCTTAAGACCGAGAAATCTCTACTTAAATCTGAACTCACCCTCCTTAAGGAGCAGATAAAGAGCATGACTCCTCTTACTGTTAAAAACACTTTTCTAACAGAACAGAACTCACTTCTTAAAGTTCAAAATGATGAATTGTTGCTCAAATTACTGATCTTAAAAAGATTACAAATGAGTGGTCCAATTCTCGTGTCACTATGGAGAATATATTTGAGTCCCAAAAAGTCAGTGGTGATAAAAGTGGCTTGGGATTCTCTCAACTAGTGACAACTTTAAATGTGATGTCTGTGCTGAAAGAGATAGTGAATTTACCAACCAACAAACTTTTGAAATTCCCAAGGAAAAACATTCTAATTCAATGGGTAAAGGACAGGAAAAAGTCAAGAAACAAACATTCCATTATGTCTACCCAACGAAGCAATTTGGGAAAGCTAATGGGAAAGATATAGCTACAGATGAACCATTTCCTAGCAAAATCATTCTTGAAAATAGGCGCGCTCCTTCTCCGAGTGCTCATTATGCGCCTAAGAGCCACGCGCCTCATCGCCATGCGCCTCCTAGCCCTATGCGCCCTCCAAGAACAAGCGCTCCAAAATTTCAAAAGAAAGATTTTGTTAAGGCTAGTCCATCTGACCCAAAGAAGAATGCCATCCCCAAGAAAAGTAAAGAGTCTGTGAAAACTCACGTGATTGGTGGCTTTCATCATTGTTCCATTTGTGATTGTTCAGGACACAAGGCCGTGGAATGCCTTTTGCGATTCACTCCAAATGCCAAAGGACGTAAAAATCCTAAGGTCAAACAAGAGTGGGTTGTCAAAAGTTGCTAACCCTAGGACCCAAAAGGAATAAAGGGGACCTGCTTAAATGTCTATATTTCAGGTTCTTTGTTTCATGGCTGGATCTTCAAAGCTAGAAATTATGAATGGATTCTCGATAGTGGGTGTTCAAGACACATGACTGGAGATGAATCCTTATTAGAAGATGTCCATGAAGAAAGAGGTCCCTCCGTAACATTTGGCGATAATAACAAAGGTCATGTTGTAGCATATGGAAAGCTCAAGAAAGACAAAGTGTGCATTGAAAGAGTCTCACTCGTCGAAGGGCTCAAGCACAACTTATTATCCATATCTCAATTCTGCGACAAAGGATTAGAATGCCATTTCACTTCAACGCAATGTCTTATCAAGAATGGCAAAACTGGAGCTATCTTACTCACGGGATATCGTAAGACAAACATTTATATTATTGATTTCCATAGTATGAACTCTAGTACTAATCTTTGTTTTGTAGCAAAAAGTGTGAACGAAAATAGTTGGCTGTGGCACAAGCGCTTAAGTCACTTGAACTTCAAGTATCTATCTAAACTCAGCAGGAATAATCTTGTCAAAGGACTTCCCAAGGTTGCTGATCATCATGACAAAAAGTGCGCCGCATGTCAACTTGGCAAACAACCGAAGCAGTCCTTTTCAAGCAAGTCAAATCCTCAACTACAAGATGTTTGCAACTGCTTCACATTGATCTATTTGGACCAGTTTCCACCGCAAGTATTAGAAGAAACAAGTATACTCTAGTTGTGGTGGATGATTATTCAAGATATACATGGGTGGAGATGATGATTACAAAAGATGATTGTTATGATATTCTCACTACCTTATTTCGACTGCTCCAAACCCAAAAGAAGATGACATCGTTAGTGTTCGATCCGACAATGGAACAGAATTCAAGAACAACGGTGTTGCTCGATATTGTGAAGATCATGGGATAGATCACAACTTTTCAACCGCCGGAGTCCCTCAACAAAATGGCGTTGTTGAACGAAAGAATAGAACGTTGATTGAAGCGGGAAAGACGATGATAGCTGAAGCTAAATTGCCTAAGTACTTTTGGGAAGAAGCTATCAACACTGCATGTTTTACTCAAAATCGTTCCCTCATCAACAAACTTCACAACAAGACTCCGTATGAACTTTGGCGTGGTAGAACTCCCAACATTGCATTCTTCAAGATCTTTGGTTGCAAATGTTATATCCTCTACAACGGAAACGAACATAGAGGTAAATTCGATGCCAAAGCCGACGAAGGTATTTTTGTTGGGTATGCCAAACACTCTAAAGCTTTTCGTGTTTTTAATAGAACTACACTAGTGATAGTTGAATCTGTACATGTTACATTTGATGAACATTCTCTCCTTGAGCCACATTTGGCTCCAAATGTTGCTGATGATCCTATTGAGCTAAATGATACAGGTGCTCCTATTTACGTTGCGCCCACTCAAGATCAGAATCTATCAACACAAGGAAATCCATCTACATCAAATGCGCCTAATTCAATTATCATGCGCCTGGTGAATCATCTATTGCGCCTCACTCAAATGATGCGCCTCATGATTCCTCTCACGCGCCTATTTCTACTGCTGCATCTGGTGTAAACCCAAATTTCAATTCTGAGCCAGTTCAACCCCCAAATTTCAATGACTTTGAATCTGGTGAAGATGTACCAATTGAAGACCTTCAAATTACTACGACTCAACCTAACTTACCTCCTGAAATTCGTGAAGTTAGAGGTCACCCAATTGCTAATATCATCGGTGATCTACAAGTTGGTGTTCGTACAAGGAGAGCTACAAACTTTGATGCTTACACTGCTTTTATCTCTCAAATTGAACCAAAGAAGGCTGATGAAGCGCTCCAAGATCCTAATTGGGTTGTTGCAATGCAAGAAGAACTCAATCAATTTGAACGATGTAAGGTTTGGACTCTAGTTCCTAGACCAAATGATCAAGGAGTGATTGGTACGAAATGGGTGTTCAGGAACAAGATGGATGAGAATGGAACCATCACGAGAAACAAAGCAAGATTGGTCGCACAAGGCTATAGGCAAGAAGAAGGAATCGACTACGATGAAACTTTCGCGCCCGTAGCAAGACTTGAAGCTATCAGATTATTTTTAGCTTACGCCGCTCACAAGAACTTCAAGTTATATCAAATGGATGTGAAAGTGCGTTTCTAAATGGTGAACTCCAAGAACAAGTCTATGTTGCTCAACCACCTGGGTTTGAAGATTCACAATTTCCAAATCATGTGTACAAACTCCAGAAAGCTTTGTATGGACTCAAACAAGCACCAAGAGCATGGTATGATACACTATCAAAGTTTCTCATTGAAAAAGGCTTCACTCGCGGTAAAATCGATACAACTCTTTTCATTGCCAAACATAATGGTCATAAATTACTTGTTCAAATTTATGTTGATGATATTATATTTGGTTCTACTAATGAATTGTTGTGCAAGCGTTTTGAGAAACTAATGAAGAGCAAGTTTGAAATGAGCATGATGGGAGAACTCACATTCTTCCTCGGGCTTCAAATCAAGCAAATGAGTGAAGGCATTTTTATCAACCAATCCAAATACACAAAGGACTTAATCAAGAAGTTTGGACTTGAGAACGCTAAAGCATACGATACTCCAATGGCCACCGGCAACAAACTCGACAAAGATTTAAAAGGTAAACGTGTTGATCAAACGCTCTATCGAGGTATGATTGGCTCACTCCTTTATCTTACTGCTAGTAGGCCTGATATTATGTTTAGTGTTTGTGTTTGCGCTCGTTATCAATCCGACCCTAGAGAAGCACACTTAATTGCTGTGAAACGTATTATAAGATATCTCTCTGGCACTGTTAACCTTGGACTTTGGTACACCAAAGATTCGAACTTTAAACTTGTAGGTTATTCAGATGCGGATTACGCAGCATGCACCATTGATAGGAAAAGCACAAGTGGCACTTGTCATTTCCTCGGATATAGACTTGTGTCATGGGCGAGTAAGAAACAAGCTTCAGTATCTGTCTCAACAACCGAAGCCGAATATATCGCTGCGGGAAGTTGTTGTTGTCAAATACTCTGGATGAAGCAGAAATTGGTGGACTATGATATCATCGAAGAAAATTGTCCCATCTACTGCGACAATACATCAACAATTGCAGTTTCTGAAAATCCTGTCATGCACTCAAAAACCAAGCACATCGACATCAAATATCACTTCCTCAAAGACCACGTGGAGAAAGGCAATATACATTTGGAACACGTGGGAACCGACTATCAAATCGCCGACATTCTAACAAAAGCACTCGACGCGAAACGGTTCATGTTTTTGAGAGGTGAAATGGGTATGCTTGAACTCAACTAAATTCAATATAGTTTTGTCGATACTCATGATTTTATGTTTTGTTGAGTTATGTATATTAGGACAAAATGACAAATTATTTCAAGTTTCAGGGAAACTATGCGCGCCTAATACTTCTGCGCGCTCAACTCTTTGCGCGCCAAATTCTAGCGCGCGCCTAGCATCCAATGCCTCTTAAGTCATTCTGCGCGCCTAGATGAGTATGCGCCCTGTTGAAATAATGCGCCCCTTCATGCGCGCATTAACTTTTGCGGCTCAATCAATTCTCAAATTTAATTCCAATGATTGAACGTATTAAATACACAAGTACCAGGTATGTTCATTCCGTTCATTTATTATAAGAATCTTTGTCTTTTGACATTCCTTTAATTGTTCAAGGGTACTTGTGCAATTAATTTTTCCCTCGTATTACGCTTTTCGAAAAATTTTATTTTATGGGGATATATTTCTTGCACCCCAAACTTACACCAAAATAGATGTTTTTGGGGTTTGTGCAAAAATTAGTCAAAATTGCTCATACACTTAAAGGGAAAGTGGAGCAGTTTTTCTTTTACCCAATATGTCACATCATGACACTTTATGTCATTCTGCATTTAATGCCCTTCAAATCCATAAATCCCTCATTAATGCGCCGTACACATGTCATGATGAGCCGAAATCACTAAAACCCCTCATAAATACACATCCTTTCAACTTCCCATCTTTTTAAATTTTTGACAGTATTATTTCCATATCAGTGCATTTTTTTAAAACTAACCTATATATATACACCTCCCTACCAACTCTCTCTCTCTCTCCCAGTCTCTCTCTCTCTCTCTCTCTCTCTCTCTCTCTCTCTTTTTCGTTTCTCTATTTTTCCTTATATATATCTCGTTAATGGGTCCTAAGAAAGCTTCAAAATCTACCCAAGACGAAATGGTATGGATTCTTACACCCTTAAACTCCTAAATTTCTGCAAAAAAAATTTCTGTTTCGTAATTTTTTTTCCGTCTTTTTCAAAAACCCGAAATTGCATTTTTTCTTGGTTAATCTTGCTTCGGTGATCCGTTTTCAAAATCGTTCGTTAGGTTATGTTCGTTTTGTGATTTCGAGTCTTTATAACTAACTTTTTCAACGATCAATTCGCTATTTGGTGCGAATCTGAAAAATCACCATTTTCGACTTTTCGGTTTTTAAGATCTTTGAATCCATTTTTTGGATTCGTTGTTGATTTTTACTTGTTTTGATTTACATATTTGTTATCCTTGTCTTCGTGCGGTCATTTTGATATATTGTATGCTTGATTTGGTGAAGTTTCACGAATTATGTGTTCTTGGTGTTCTTGGTGTTCTTCGAGCACTCAAGACATGTTCTTCGTGTTCTTCATTATTTTTGCTTGACTTGGGTCTCATAATTTTCAAAACGTGTTTTTCAAAATTTTCACTTTTTGATTCTAAAAACTTGCATATGTATGTTTGGATGTGTTTGTGTGTTTTTATACTTAGTTTAAATTTCTACATAAGTAATGCGCCTATATATGAATTCATGCGCCTAGTATGATTATGCGCACATTGATATTATGCGCCTCAAAGAGATTCTTGCGCTCACATGTGTTTGCGCCTCAATCCTTTATGCGCTTAATATCATCCTGCGCCTACACTTACTATGCGCCCCCAAATTCATACTTAGCCAATCTTTATGTTCAAATTTTCCTTTGTATATTTCATAGAACCATAAATATGCGCCCCGTATTTCTATGCGCCTCATAATTTCATGCGCCCACTATAATCATGCGCCTTGACTCACTGTGCTCTCTTATGCGCTCATGAATCTATATCCCTAATTATTTTATGCGCCTAAAATTTTGTATGCGCCTAGTCCTCACTTTGCCTATTTATGATTCTATGCGCCTAATTCACACTAATTCCTTTAAATGTTCAATTTTTCAGGATCTATCTAACTTCAGACCTGGTGAAACTTTTGATATAAACGAGCTATCTGCTGATCCTATGGGTGTCGAAATTATGGATTATATCAGACTGGCTGGTCTTCTCCCTTTGTTCACTCTGGAACAACCTTTCTACTCTCCGCTCCTCGTTGATGAATTTTTCTCTACAGCAGAATTTGTGGAAATTCCAACAGACATTGAAGGGATGGTGCGCTATCGCATTCGCGCAGTAGTTCAAGACGTTGAGATAACCATGTCTGCCAGCACTATAAAGAACGTTGTCAACTTCAACAAAAGTGGCCCCTTGAGTGTAGCTGGCAAAATCAATTCTTATTCAGCTGCCGCTCAAAACATTATGGCGCGTTCTCTTCTTCGTATCCCTACTCTTCAAAACAATATCAAAACGGTGGAAATTAGAGATGGTGGTGATTTATTGGCGCATATTGCGCATCTGGTTGGCACTTCCATTATCTTCAAAACTGGAAATGTCAACAGATTTACTATGGAGCAGTGGGAATTCACAGCTGCCATCATGGTAAAAACCATCCTCAACTGGCCTCAGATCTTATTTACTAATCTTCAGGACCAGATTGACAAGTACAATAAAAACAAAGCTGACGGCAAGACGAAGTTCAAGACTCACTGCCGTATTCTCACTAAAATCTTCCTCTCCTACCCTGCGCTTGCTAATTTTCTTGCTGAGAACCCAGCCTACCAGACCACTGATGTCCCTATCTTTGGTAAGGACAGTTTAGTGATGAAGAGGCGCAGAAAGCGCATGGCCAAGCGCGCGCCAAGGGTGAAAGGCTCTCAGTTGGTAGATGAAGCCACTGAGTCTGATGAAGAAGCAGCTGGCGCAGATGGTAAAGAAGAAGCTACAGTAGCGTCACGCGCAGAACCTATTCCTGGCGCAGTGAAAGGCAAAGGCAAAGGGATTGCTGAAGAACCGAGCAGACCTGCTAAGCGCCCCAGAACTGACACTGAAGAAGAAAAGGAGCTGAAACGCGCTAAAGAAGCCAGTAGACTGGAAGCGCAGTTAAAAAGAGATGAAGAATTCAGATTGAAACAGGCTGCTGATTTATCTAAATCTGAAAGGCGCAAAGGCGCAGGGTCTAGCGCTGATGCACGCGCGCCTGCTCATGATGCACCTCCAACCGTTCATGCGCCTACTCCAACACCATCGTTTGATCGTCAACAAGTCAGAAATAAAATTTCTGCAGATTTATTTGGTGAAGATATTGAGGATCAACCTCAGGGGGAGCCAGAACAGTTAAGGCGCAAACCATCATCTGTGCGCCCAAAGGTTCCTGCGCCTCATCCTGAAGAAATTTCTTCAAGTGCAGAATATATTCCATCTCCTCCCCGCGCTCCTACTCCGCGCCCCTCTACTCCTGCGCCTCCTCCTCCCACTCCTGATATGAGTGTGGTTATTTCTCTACTAAAGCAACTCCAGCAAGGCCAGTCTCAAATGAACTCACAATTAGAGCTTCATACTTCAATGCTTACCCAGCAGGCTGATGAGATTGCTGCCATTAAGGGGGAGATAAAGCGCATAGATGCCAACATCAAGGACAAACACTTCCTGACACCTCAACAGTGGAATGATGCTATTGATCAGATGAACGATTTATTCAAAGGTACTCTTGCTTCTCTTCACGAGCGAATTAGCGCTGGCATCCAACTCACCGATGGCCAAGACTTTATTAACGCTATAAAGGAAGTAGAGTTGAACATAGCGGGGGATATAAGGAAATTGTTTGAAATGGTGGCGGGAGATAGCCATAAGTTATTGAGCGTTGTTGATAAGCTCAACGAAGTTAAGGATGAGCTACAAATCCTGGGACTATCTGTATATGGCGCAGAACCAAATGATGAACCCAGCGCTGCTCCTATTGCTCCTGATGCACATGCGCCTGGATCAAATGCGCCCTCTTCCAGCTCTGCTCCTGCTCCCAGCGCGCCTGTTGACATTAACTCCCTGCTTTCAAAGATTGATGTCTTGAAGGACTTAGTTGTCACTCACTTCAACGCCGCACACTCCAGCGCAGACAGGCGCTCAGATAGGATTTCCTCTGACATTGTTTCAGCGCAGGCTGCTATTGAAGCTAACTTTCAGAACGTTGCAGAAAACGTCGCTCAACAGCAAGCCATTACTCAACGCACCATTGATGAATATCAAAACATCAATGTTGGTCATTTGCGCTACCTCAGAGACGGCGTCACAGACACTCATGGTTTAGTGAACCGCGCCTATCAACTTTCCAAACAAATCCAGCGCTCCGTTTCTGAAATTGAAGAAGGTTTGAAGGAAGATGACGCGCCTCCTAATCCTTAGTTTTCTATGAATGTAAGTTAGAATTTTTTGTTAGTAAATCCCTTTTGAAGATGGTGATTTTAGTGCTTACTTGTTTTAGCACATCTTTTGTCTTTGTTCTATTCGAAACTTGTAATTTGTAACTCCTACTTCCCAAGTTTTAATGAGAACAATGCATCACTTATTATCAAACTTTGTTCACTCAAACTCCTTGTTTGTAGAACAATGAATATTGTTTAAATTCATATGCATCATATTGAATTGTTTCATACTTTCATGCATTGAGTTTAAACTTGGTTTAAACACTTTTCAAAACTAAAATTCATACATCATTTTGAATGGGTTAAACTGTTATTTCTATCTTTCCATATGTAATGTGTTAACCTTATTGGAATAGATTAGAAATCTCTATCTTGGACTAGTGTGTACATTAACTTGAGACATGATTTACCAATTTCATTCATTTGGACATGTTTTTATCAAGTATAATGTTTGTCCTTGATATAGTAGGTAATGGCATCAATCAAATAGGGGGAGATTGTTGGGTATGCCCACATATATCTCAGTTTTAATGTAATAGGATTTATTAGATTTGATTGATCCATCACCTAAGCTTTATTTCATGGACTTTAGACCCACATGTAAGAAGTATTTATACTTCATTTTTTTAAGATGTCCATTGTTATAAAATAGGCTTAGAAATAGGGCTAGAAGATCAAGATTCAAAGAAAAATCACTCAGTAAGTTTGAGCCGCGCATACGCGCCATGCGCCTCTCTTCATTTGCGCCCTGCGCCCTTCATAGCGCGCGCAAGGACTTATTACTAGCTATGCTATGCGCCTATGCGCCCCTTGTTTTAGCGCACATCATGTGCGCCTCTTGGCTCAAACGCGCCTCAAAGTGTTTATTCAACACTCAGTGATTTATTGAAGATTCAAAGACTTGAAGAGAATTCAAATTACGCCAATGATCCATCGGTGGTTAAAAGATGCATATAGGCCTAATCCGTTGACACGTGTCCATAACGGTCATATTTATGTTGAGTGTCAAAGTGACCATAATATATGCATGCTCCAATCAACGAGCGACAGCTCATCTTATCCACAAGGATTTCCAACGGCTAGTTTTTTGAAGTTCACTATAAATACCCCATAACTTCAACATTTTGAAGTGGCTGAGTTTTGCTAAGAATTTCAAGAATTTCTCTCTCAAAGCATTTGTTGAAGATTTGAAGATTGCCTTCGTTTTTCCAGATTTCTCAAGAACATCTTCATACCTTCATCCTTAGCCCAGATCTTCAAGCTATAACACTTTAGTTTCTTGTGCTCTCCATCTCAAAGATCTAAAGAGCCTTGATACTAAGAACACACACGCACCTCGTTAAGATTGATCATTTAGATTCTTCTTTAAGAGATACACCGGTTATTGTTTTGGATTTGTTCTTTAATAGTAATAGATCTTGAGTTAGTGTATAAGCTCAAACATTGTAATTTGTAACACTCACTCATTATATAAGATCTTCATTAGAAATCCAAGACTAACCATCTTGGTAGAGGACGTAGATCTTTCATTGATCGAACCTCTCCAAATAGCTTGTGTGATTATCTTGTCATTTCTTTCAAGTTATTATTTTCACTCACTATTTGCTTGTTTACTCATTGTAGATTGACTGAACTGAATTGTGTTGTGTTTGTTATATCATTTGCCTTAGTTCCTTATTTCACTCACTTTGAGCCAAAATACTTAGTGTGTGTGTTGCGCTCCCTTTATCACTTTGCGCCTATTTTCATTACTAAATTCCGCTGTGCATTTCACTCACTCACTTAGGCGCATTTCATTACGCTTACTTGATAAAGTGCGCATTTGCAATTGAGTTTATCAAGGGTACGAAAAGAATTTTAAAACAGCTATTCACCCCCCCCCCTCTAGCTATTTTTCATACCCTTGTTGCCCTTTGGGACCAACAAAAGCCCAGAAGGCGTGTCATGTCAGCCTCGCTAGGACGGAAGTCCGTATCCACCTCAATCGGCCACCAACAACAGGAAGCCTAGTAATGGCATGAAAATCAGTAGGAGTCATGGTGACCTCCCCCCACCTAATGTGCATGGTATGGGTACTATCCCACCAACGCTCTCGAATGGCCTGAAGCATGTGGACATTCCTCCTCTCACCGACTAAGCCGTCAAAGAAAGGCTTAAGTCCCATATTCTCGCTCTCTTCCTTCAGTTCACCACTGAGAGTCGCCCATATCTCGGCAACTACTCGTACGCTGCCCCTACAGTTGTTAATCGCCCTGAACGACTGCAAACAAAAGAGACAAGAGAGACGAATGTCAGAAAAAACGGTCAAATCCTCACTTAAGCATTTTACCCAAGAACACGATAGAATCGCCTTGAGCAACAGTCAGAATCATGTACTGCTACACTACAATGATTAATGACATCAACAAGGGTGAAATCCCATCAGAAAATCAGCCATGCATAATAAACCCTAGCAGCAGCGGTTTTAGGCGAAGAATTGACAAAAGTCGATAAAATTGCACTACGAAAGCGTAAAATCGGAGCATGCAACAACAAAATTGACATGAGAACTCCGCAAAAATGAGAAATCCTTACCCGCCTTGTCCGAACGGCGTGAGAGACGTGGTCCTCGGGGAACGGGCACAACTCATCCGTCGCCCACACTTTACCCTTCATGTGCCTACCAAAGAGGTGTTCCTTGTACGAGCGATGCACACCAGCCATTTGGAAAGGTTGGGAATCACCAAAACTTGAAAAGAATGGAGATTTTTGAGTGAAAAAATCGCCTAGGGTAAAAGCTCCCAAAAACAAATGTGAAAAGTGATTCAAAATTCACTTTTAGCGCCTGATATAGGCTCTGCTCTGCGCAAAGACAGGAATAGCTCGTACGAGGTATCCCTCCCTCGTACGAGGCACCCCCAGCAAATCCAGCAGAAAACCTTGTTTTCTCAGGAATTCCAGAAAAGCCCTGCTTTTAATCAAAATGTCAGAAAAGCCCTGCTTTAGCTAAGAGGTCAAATCTGAACCCGGTTCAAGATGGAACATTGAGTCGTCAACAAACGGATATTTTCAGAATTGGGACAAGCAAAGTTGTCTCTCAGTACAAATTTATTCTCACCACACATCCAAGATCATGGGTGAGCAACAAAATCTGCATCAGCAAACTTCAAATCCGACAACTGTCATCAAGGCGTATGTTAGTGGCACAGGATTTGCAACCGGGTATCCCACAACTGTTATCGAGACGTAATTCAATAACACAGGATCCCACCATTTGGAGTCCCATAATTTTCATCAAGACATAAGTCAATGGCATAGGATTCATATTTTCTGGCGGAAAGGCAGTCTCGTCAGAAGGAGAAGCGAGGTCCGAGTAATTGGCGTCTCCACAACCAGTGATCCCACAATTGTTATCGAGACGTACGTTAATAACATAAGATTCACACCCCTTAGAGTCCCATAATTGCCATCAAGACGTAAGTTAATGGCATAGGATTCAGTTTTCCATCGGAAAGGCAGTCGCGTTGGAAGGAGAAGCAAGGTCCGAGTAATTGGCGTCTCCAAACCCAGAATCCCATAATTGTCATCAAGGCGTAAGTTAATGGAATAGGATTCACATTTTCCAACGTAAAGGACAAACTCGTTGGAAGGAGAAGCAAGGTCCGGGTAACTGGTGTCTCCAAACCGAAGGCGGTTCGCCATCAACAACAGGGCATATTCAGAATTGGGTCAAGGTCATTGATTCCTCAGTATTGATTGCAACTGGAGGTGGTTCGTCATCAACAAGAAGAGGTATATTCAGAATTGGGTCAAAGCGATTGATTCCTCAGTATGGGTTACTCTCTAAACTCTAAACTTTACTTATTGCGAGTATTGTTTTCAAAATGATTTTTTCAAAATACCTTAAACGTCTGTTTTTGTGTGTTTTCGGAGTCGAACTACGTTTGGTCTGATTTTCTTCCGAGGAATACGTAGGCAGCTTTCTAGAACGACCATGCCCCTAGTTCAAAATGGTGTCTTTTCTATCGACGACATTACTTCATTCATAAGTATCATCGCCGAGGGGCTCTGTAGACACCCCATTTTGGACATTCATCCATAATTACACTACTTCTGCGTCTCGCCTTTGATTTGGGTCAAAACTCGTTAAGTTAGACATGCTTCATTAAGTTTCTGACTGACTCCGTTAGTCAGGGGCCAAAATGAACATTAAAACTATTACAGAGGGCATAAAAGTGATTCCAGCACTTGGATGCCTCGTACGAGACATTGATGCCTCGTACGAGACATTGATGCCTCGTATGAGACATCCCCCCTTGACAGTCGGGTTTTGGTCAGTTTCCTTGTTGAACTTAACCCCTTTTCTTGGCAAACACTCAAGCAATCCGAAGAAAACCTAATGGGCGATCCTAGAGTCCAAAAATATCTCTGTGGAGATCAACTCATTGATTCCCACCCAAACCTACCTTCTTGGCTCAAACCCTATGTCACGACCCGAAATCTAGGCTCTATTTTATTAGTAATTAAATAATTATTATTTAATTATTTGCTTAATTGTTTATTTAAATTATTATTTATTTAAATATTTATGTGTGCAATTTATGTGTTATAATAATTATGCCTAGCATTTTGTTTGGGTCATTTGGGCTGGTGTGGAAGTGTTGAGTCTTAATTGTTAGTAGGGAGTGTAAGTATTTGTGTGTAGTGTGAGAGAGGGGGCCTAAGTGTAAGTTTTTGAATAATTTCCCTACTCCCTCCCTACTCCTTCCCTTCTCCCTCATACACTCCACCCTCACCTCACTTTCCCAGTCATCTCTCTCTCTTCAAAAGAAAAAAAAGGGTAAGTTTTCTTCTCTTCATCTCTCTTCATTTTCTCCATCTTCCTCTCATAATCTCTCATTTCTTAAAACGTGAACCTTGTTTAGATCGTCGATAGGATCGCGTAGAGCCAAAAACATTTGAAATCCATCAACTTTGAGAAAATCCAAGTAAGTTACTTTTCCCCCATTTTAATGTTAAAATGTTCATATCATGTTTAGATAATGCTTAATGTGTTATATTTGAAGTTTGGTTGGGTTTTGAATTTATTGAGAATTTATTTTGGGTTTTGATCAAAAAATGGTGAAATCTTGAATGTTGGGTTTGATTCTTGATTTTGGTTGTTAAATGTTGTTGTATGAGTCTTTTTAGACTTATTAGTTGTGTTGGTACATTAGTAAACTAGTTGGAATGTTGGATTTTTGGTGGGACTGTGTTTTGGGTTAAAAATGGAAGAAACCATGTTGTTCTTCCCGATTTCTGGCAATTCCGGAGTATTGGGCGACCGCCCAAAATCCTATGGGCGACCGCGCAACTTTCTGAAAGCTTTTGTTCTTGTTTTGAAGGATTTTGGGCGACCGCACAGTCCCTTTTGGGCGGCCGCACAGTCCTCTGAAAGTTTTCATTTTGTTTGTTTGTGTGATTGAAGAATGCGTTTTGGTCTAAGTCTTGGGTGTCCTTCTAGTGGACCTTAGTGAACATTGTAGTACACTCTAGTGATAGAATTGGGTCCTTTGTGATCAAGTTTGTGTTTGAAATTAATTAAGTGTTAATTGAGATTGTTGTAACACTTTATTGATTGGGTTTGATTCTTTTGTGAATAAATACGATATGGAATTTGATTAAGTATCATTTTGGGAATGTGGTTCATCCTTGATGTGCGGTTTGCATTGGTTTACCTTTGTGGTAATTTAATTGGATTGGTTCCCTACTTTGGAACCTTAAGTTGTTTATTCATGCTAAATTATTATTACTTAGCATTTATTTGGAAGCCCAGCTGGCATATTTGTTGCATCGGGCGATGGGAAGGATTATAATGGCAAAGCCAAGTCCATTATAATGTTGACCATTGTTTTGCCCTTACTATACCCCTTCTCCAGATTGGCCTTGGAAAGGATAAGTTAGCGTTCCTTTGTGAATGTATCTAGCTAACGGGCATGACTTTGTGTCATGATCCTTATCCTTTGTGACACTTTTATGGTTATTGGTTCCGGTACCTGGGGTTTTCTCTTCGGCTTTCATGCTATTATGAAGATGATGATTTGTTGATTATTGAAGCTGCGCAGCGATCCTTTATTTGGATGTTCCGGTTTGGAAAACCTTGGCTATATCCTTTGTTATGTGTTTATTTCCGCTGCTATCTGTTATGTGATAAATGTTATGTGCTATGTGATAGTTATTATTGCTTATTGTATATTACATCATAGCATGTCATGTAGTTGCATTAGTAACTTATTGAGATTTATCTCACCCCCTTTTCTTTTATCTTTGTTTTTCTTTAACCCCCCCCCCAGGTGCTAAGGATTAGTCTCGCTGATCACGAGAAATAGGACGTCGAGTGTGGATCCATTCTTTTGGGGAAGGTTGATATAGGTTGGTTTACATTATGTAAATGTGTAACCATTTTGGGGTAGTTGTACCAATCAATGACGTCACTAAGAATTGTATAATCGTATTTTGTTGGGCATAAACTTGTGGAAGTTTATATTAGTTGTAATTGATTTTTATCAAATTTGGTTTTGTAAAACTTTGGATCATCACCCTTTTGGTATCAAATGAAATTTTTAACTCTGGTATTTCTCAGATTTGGTTTTAGAGTCGACGTCCAGCTCGCGGTCTCGGGCCCGCAGGGTCCGGGGTCGCGACAGTTGGTATCAGAGCTATGGCATTAGCTCTAAGTATAAGTCTAGGTGGATTAGTATGACCTAGGTGGGTAGTAGTGTGCGGAGTGATTAACGGTTGATGTTTTATGCAGGTAATTACTCACAATGTCTGGAAGAAGAAACAGAGGAGGTACTAATGGGGCACAGAATCAGAATGACACAAGGGAAGAAGCCCGTGCCATGTTTCAAGGCATGTTTGAGGCGGCCATGAAGGCCATACATGATCAAGGTCCGAGGGTAGAGCAAGCACCACCCCGTTATGGATTGGAGCAATTTCTGAAGTTGAAACCGGTTGAATTCAATGGGGAACCCGATGTAAGGAAAGCTGAGTTGTGGATTGAGTCTATGGAGAAGATTTATGATGTATTTGGGTGTTCGGATGAGGACAAGGTCCGGTTCGCGGCTTACAAGCTTGTGGGAGCCGCCGAGCATTGGTGGAAAGGTGTTAAAGCTACTTGGGATGATACTCACACGGTGTATGCGTGGGAGTTGTTTGTGCGCAAATTCAAGGAGCATTTCATTCCGGTTGTTGATCAAAACCGAAAGGAGATCGAGCTACTCAACCTAGAGCAAGGCGTGTTGTCTATAGCACAATACTCGGCTAAGTTCATAGAATTAGCCCGGTATTGCGACTATTTGGTGAGGACCGAGGAACAAAAGGCTATGAGATTCATTCGGGGATTGAAGACCTCCATCCGTACTCAACTTATTGCTCAACGGATTGTGACATTCCAAGATGCGGTGGACCGAGCCTATTTGATAGAGCAAGATATTGGGGAACATAAGCGGAAGACCGAGGTGGCCAACCCGAGTAAGCAAGGAGCGCAGAGCAAGTCACAACCAAGGATTGATAATCGAGGTAACTTTGGGGGACAATCTCAGTTCCGAAGGCAACCGATCCCAAGGAACCTGGGTATCACTTCCGGGAACCAAGGGAGCCAAATTAGGAAGCCTTGTACCTTTTGTCAAAAGGTAGGCCATGCGGAGGATAGGTGTTGGAAAAAGCAAGGCAAGTGTACCAATTGTGGTGAAATGGGGCACTTTGCGAGAGATTACGCGAGGCACCGAGGTCAAGCATCCGGGTCAGGGGTTGGTATTAATCAGGGTCAGAAAAGGGATGCCGCCGGGAAGCCCAGAGTCCAAGGAAGGGTATTTGCCATGAATCAACAACAAGCTACCGATGATCCATCCGTTATTGGAGGTATTGTTTCTGTGTCTAATGTGAGCGCACCAGCGTTAGTAGATCCAGGATCATCTCATTCATACATTTCTGTGCAATTTGCTTCCATGTTAAATGCTGCATTCGAGTCTTTACCGTACGTGCTAGAGGTGTCGACCCCTATAGGAGAATGCTTGATTTCTGATCGAGTCTTTCGTGATTGTGACGTGGTTATTTGTGGTCGAGTCCTTTGTGCGGATTTGGTGGTTCTTCCTATCCAAGACTTTGATGTCATTTTGGGTATGGATTGGTTGAGCAAGTTTCATGCTTCTGTTGATTGCCGTAAGAAAACTGTTACTTTTTCTATTCCCGATGTGCCTAAATTTGTGTTTGAGGCTAGTCCTCTGAGTAGAAAGGTTCGCTTAATTTCTTTTATGAAAGCGAGAAAATTATTGCATAGTGGTTGTGAGGGGTATTTGGCTAGTGTTCTTGATACTAGGAAGGAATCCCCTAGTTTTGATAGTGTTCGGGTAGTTCGGGAATTTCCCGATGTTTTCTCTACCGAGTATGATATGCCTCCCGATCGTGAGATTGAGTTTTGTATAGATCTTTTGCCGGGTACGGCTCCAATTTCGAAAGCACCTTATAGGTTAGCTCCCGCAGAGTTGAAGGAGTTAAAGGTTCAGTTGCAAGAGTTGCTTGATTGAGGGTTTATCCGCCCTAGTGTTTCCCCGTGGGGAGCACCGGTTTTGTTTGTGCGGAAGAAAGATGGTTTGTTGAGATTGTGCATCGATTACCGGAAGTTGAATCAGGTTACGGTGAAGAATAAGTATCCTCTACCGCACATCGATGATTTATTTGATCAGCTTCAAGGGTCCGTGGTTTTCTCTAAGCTTGATTTGAGGAGTGGGTACCATCAGTTGAAGGTTCGATTGGAGGATGTTCCGAAGACTGCTTTTCGCACTCGGTATGGTCATTACGAGTTCTTGGTTATGCCGTTTGGGTTGACTAACGCGCCTGCAGTATTTATGGATTTGATGAACCGAGTTTTCCATCCCTATCTTGATTCGTTCGTGGTAGTCTTCATCGACGACATTCTTGTTTATTCGAAATCTCGAGAGGAGCACGAGCAGCACTTGAGGACAGTTTTATCCGTTCTTGCGAGGGAGAAATTATTTGCGAAGTTCAGTAAATGCGAATTTTGGCTCGAGAAGGTCTCATTTCTGGGTCATGTGATTTCGAAAGATGGGATTTCGGTGGATCCTTCAAAGATTGAAGCCATAGTGGATTGGAAGAGACCCGAGTCAGTGACCGAGATTCGTAGTTTTCTGGGTTTAGCCGGTTATTACCGAAGATTTATTGAGGGGTTTTCGAGGATCGCTACTCCGATGACTCAGTTGACCCGGAAGAATGTCCCGTTTGTGTGGACCGAGAAATGTGACAAGAGTTTCGAGGAATTGAAGAAGAGGTTGACTACCGCACCGATCTTGACTTTGCCTAATGGGAGCGATGGCCTAGTGATTTACATTGACGCTTCGAAAGAGGGTTTGGGTTGTGTGTTGATGCATAATGGGAAAGTAATTGCGTATGCTTCGAGGAAGTTGACCCCTAGTGAGCAGAATTACCCGACTCATGATATGGAGTTGGCGGCGATAGTCTTTGCGTTGCATAAGTGGAAGCACTACCTTTATGGAGCGAAGTTTGAGATTTTTACGGATCACAAGAGTTTGAAATACCTTTTCTCCCAGAAAGAGTTGAACAACCGACAGCGCCGATGGATGGAATTGTTGAAGGATTTTGATTGTACGATTTCCTATCACCCGGGAAAGGCGAATGTGGTAGCCGATGCGATTAGTAGGAAATCTTATGTGGCTTCGATGATGGTTCGAGAGTGGAAAATGCTTGAGGATGTTCGAGATTGGTCTCCTCGTGAATCGAGACATGGGGCTATTTTTGCGAATATTAGGGTATCTCCGACCCTAATTCAGAGGATAAAGGAAGCTCAGAAAGAAGATCCCGAGTTGGTGAAGGTAATGGGTAAATTGAAGGAAAAGAACTTCGAGGATTTTTCATTGGGTTCGAGTGGAGTTTTGACTTTCCGTGGTCGTTTGTGCGTACCCGATTTTGGTGGATTAAAGAAGCAAGTTTTAGATGAGGGCCACAAATCGAGGTATACTATTCATCCGGGTAGTACGAAGATGTATCAGGATTTGAAGCAACAGTTTTGGTGGATTAATATGAAGAGGGAAATAGCCGAGTACGTTTCGAAGTGTCTAACGTGTCAGCAGGTCAAAGCCGAGCATCAGAGACCCGCGGGATTACTTCAGCCGTTAGAGATTCCCGAGTGGAAATGGGAGCATGTGACTATGGATTTCGTTACGGGACTACCTCGTACCCGTAGGAAGTATGACAGTGTTTGGGTAATAGTGGATAGATTGACCAAGAGTGCCCATTTCTTGCCTATTGACATCAGATATTCGATGGAGAAGCTTGCGACCCTTTATATCGATGAGATCGTTAGATTGCATGGGGTTCCGGTTAGCATTGTGTCAGATCGAGACCCGAGGTTTACTTCTAGATTCTGGAAGGCGTTTCAGGAAGCTTTGGGTACAGATTTGCGTTTTAGTACAGCTTTTCATCCTCAGACCGACGGTCAATTCGAGAGGACTATTCAGATTTTGGAGGATATGTTGCGAGCTTGTTCGATAGACTTTTCTGATTCTTGGGATTCGCACCTACCGTTAGTGGAATTCTCTTACAACAACAGTTATCAGGCTAGTATCGAGATGGCACCATTTGAGGCCTTGTATGGAAGAAAGTGTAGATCGCCTATTTGTTGGGATGAGGTTGGTGAAGCGAAGATCGTGGGTATTGATTTGCTTCGGGATTCAGTTGAAAAGGTTAGAGTTATCCGGGATAGATTGAAGACAGCCCAGAGTCGACATAAGAGCTATGCAGATAACCGAAGGCGAGATCTTAGCTTTCAGACCGGTGATTTGGTATTCTTGAAAGTATCTCCGAAGGTGGGTATTCGTAGGTTTGGGAAGAAAGGCAAATTGGCACCAAGGTTTATTGGCCCGTTTGAGATTTTGGGAAAGGTTGGACTTCTAGCGTATCGTCTTGCGTTACCGCCATCTTTGGACCGGTTGCACAACGTGTTCCACGTCTCTATGCTTCGGAAGTATGTTCATGACCCATCTCACGTGTTACCGAGGATACCGGAGGATATTGAGCCAGATATGTCTTATGAGGAACGACCGGTTCGGATCTTAAATTCTAAAGTCCAAAAGTTGAGGAGCAAAAGCATTGCGTTGGTTCGAGTTCTTTGGAGGAATCATAACATCGAGGAGTCGACGTGGGAGCTCCGTGATGAGATCGAGAGGAAATTTCCGTGGCTTTTTGTTTAAGGTGAGTCTCGTTAAAATTCGGGTCGAATTTTCCTTAAGGGGGAGTGAATGTCACGACCCGAAATCTAGGCTCTATTTTATTAGTAATTAAATAATTATTATTTAATTATTTGCTTAATTGTTTATTTAAATTATTATTTATTTAAATATTTATGTGTGCAATTTATGTGTTATAATAATTATGCCTAGCATTTTGTTTAGGTCATTTGGGCTGGTATGGAAGTGTTGAGTCTTAATTGTTAGTAGGGAGTGTAAGTATTTGTGTGTAGTGTGAGAGAGGGGGCCTAAGTGTAAGTTTTTGAATAATTTCCCTACTCCCTCCCTACTCCTTCCCTTCTCCCTCATATACTCCACCCTCACCTCACTTTCCCAGTCATCTCTCTCTCTTCAAAAGAAAAAAAAGGGTAAGTTTTCTTCTCTTCATCTCTCTTCATTTTCTCCATCTTCCTCTCATAATCTCTCATTTCTTAAAACGTGAACCTTGTTTAGATCGTCGATAGGATCGCGTAGAGCCAAAAACATTTGAAATCCATCAACTTTGAGAAAATCCAAGTAAGTTACTTTTCCCCCATTTTAATGTTAAAATGTTCATATCATGTTTAGATAATGCTTAATGTGTTATATTTAAAGTTTGGTTGGGTTTTGAATTTATTGAGAATTTATTTTGGGTTTTGATCAAAAAATGGTGAAATCTTGAATGTTGGGTTTGATTCTTGATTTTGGTTGTTAAATGTTGTTGTATGAGTCTTTTTAGACTTATTAGTTGTGTTGGTACATTAGTAAACTAGTTGGAATGTTGGATTTTTGGTGGGACTGTGTTTTGGGTTAAAAATGGAAGAAACCATGTTGTTCTTCCCGATTTCTGGCAATTCCGGAGTATTGGGCGACCGCCCAAAATCCTATGGGCGACCGCGCAACTTTCTGAAAGCTTTTGTTCTTGTTTTGAAGGATTTTGGGCGACCGCACAGTCCCTTTTGGGCGGCCGCACAGTCCTCTGAAAGTTTTCATTTTGTTTGTTTGTGTGATTGAAGAATGCGTTTTGGTCTAAGTCTTGGGTGTCCTTCTAGTGGACCTTAGTGAACATTGTAGTACACTCTAGTGATATAATTGGGTCCTTTGTGATCAAGTTTGTGTTTGAAATTAATTAAGTGTTAATTGAGATTGTTGTAACACTTTATTGATTGGGTTTGATTCTTTTGTGAATAAATACGATATGGAATTTGATTAAGTATCATTTTGGGAATGTGGTTCATCCTTGATGTGCGGTTTGCATTGGTTTACCTTTGTGGTAATTTAATTGGATTGGTTCCCTACTTTGGAACCTTAAGTTGTTTATTCATGCTAAATTATTATTACTTAGCATTTATTTGGAAGCCCAGCTGGCATATTTGTTGCATCGGGCGATGGGAAGGATTATAATGGCAAAGCCAAGTCCATTATAATGTTGACCATTGTTTTGCCCTTACTATACCCCTTCTCCAGATTGGCCTTGGAAAGGATAAGTTAGCGTTCCTTTGTGAATGTATCTAGCTAACGGGCATGACTTTGTGTCATGGTCCTTGTCCTTTGTGACACTTTTATGGTTATTGGTTCCGGTACCGGGGGTTTTCTCTTCGGCTTTCATGCTATTATGAAGATGATGATTTGTTGATTATTGAAGCTGCGCAGCGATCCTTTATTTGGATGTTCCGGTTTGAAAAACCTTGGCTATATCCTTTGTTATGTGTTTATTTCCGCTGCTATCTGTTATGTGATAAATGCTATGTGCTATGTGATAGTTATTATTGCTTATTGTATATTGCATCATAGCATGTCATGTAGTTGCATTAGTAACTTATTGAGATTTATCTCACCCCCTTTTCTTTTATCTTTGTTTTTCCTTAACCCCCCCCCCCCCAGGTGCTAAGGATTAGTCTCGCTGATCACGAGAAAGAGGACGTCGAGTGTGGATCCATTCTTTTGGGGAAGGTTGATATAGGTTGGTTTACATTATGTAAATGTGTAACCATTTTGGGGTAGTTGTACCAATCAATGACGTCACTAAGAATTGTATAATCGTATTTTGTTGGGCATAAACTTGTGGAAGTTTATATTAGTTGTAATTGATTTTTATCAAATTTAGTTTTGTAAAACTTTGGATCATCACCCTTTTGGTATCAAATGAAATTTTTAACTCTGGTATTTCTCAGATTTGGTTTTAGAGTCGACGTCCAGCTCGCGGTCTCGGGCCCGCGGGGTCCGGGGTCGCGACACCCTAGGTCAAAAAACCCTATAAATATAGTTGTTCTTGCCTGGAATGACTAATGGCCAACATTAGAATCCTTATTCACCCAAAATCACTCCAAATCTGATCAAAAAGACCTCTCTAATCAGCCTCTCTCCCTCACCCACGAAATTTAAAGCCTTCATAGCACCATTGGAGTCAAGCTTTTGCATCAAGGCCTTCAGTCAAGGCCATCCCTAGGATTCTTAAAGAACGCTTAGGTAAAACTCTTTGCTTTCTATCTTCTCATCTCCTTCTTTGTATTTGAAGTAGTGTGATTCCAAAGATCAGCCTAGAGCTTCTCCAATCCATGGAGATGGTCTCAAAGCATATGATCCGACATCCCAAATAAATAAGGCATTATTTATTTGGTTTCTTTTGCGCATTGTTTTGCATAACTTTGATACAACGATGATGATTTCTTAGCAAGACCAATCCTAGATTAGGTGAATTGGGTGCTCCTTGACCTTCCCAATTCATAACTTGACCCCCGAATCCAAGATCTCACGGTCCGTGTTCCGACAACAACATGGTGGCGACTCTCAAACCAACAAAAAGGTAAATCGAATGATGGAGAACCGCACCCTCAAAAACCGCACGCAAACATCAATTCTCAATTTGTACCTTCAATACTACCATTACACACACTAAATACATATTTTCCAGCACACACAAATATACAACACACACACACTAAACACACACACGACACACACAGAGCACACACGGCACACACACACACCGTCCAAATACAATTACCATTAATAAAGCGCAGGCCTAATTTTACTACTGAATAATACTAGGGGCACAAAAAAGTCACAAAATCTTAAGTGTAATGATTTTATTGATGTTTTCAATTAGAGTGTGGCGGGTTCACTATCAATACAACCAATAAAATATGACCACCTCATTTTATGAGCATGATTTTGTGAACTTCTTTTGTGACCCTAACATCAGTGTTCTAAAAATTGGCCTAGGCGCCCTTACCTTCAAATCGGCAGAAAAATCGTCCAATCAGCAAGTCAGCCAGCTAGGCGGCCTAGGCGCCACCGACCGCCCAGATCCAGACTTCGGTTTTATAAGAGGAGGCGGAGATGACGGTGACTAGGGTTGGAATAGTCATAGGTGAACGAGGCGTGGAGGCAGAGGTGGATGGAGTTGAAAAGGTTAGTGGCGGCGCGGAGAAGAGGTGGCCGGTGTAGGCGAGAAGATTTGATTAATATCGAACAATTAAGTAGCCATTGTAAGCGAACCAGAAAAGAAAGAGAATAGCGTTAGGGTAATTTGAAAGGGGAAGAGAGAGAGAGAGAGAGAGAGAGAGTGCAAATGGGTTTTATGGTTTATTAAAAACTAGTCAATAGTGTTTGGTCTATGGCTCTATGCTTGTGGTACGTGTCTGTTACGTGAGCGATTGTTGTTTTTTTTTCATTTTTTTTTATTCCTTTATTGTGAAATCACGTGTTGCTCTTTTTTTTGCTAGTTAATAGTATACTACTATTGCTTAAAAAAAATATTATAGTACTAGTAGTAATGTATTGTGAATGTGAATGTGTTAATGTAGTACTATAGTAGTAATGTAGTGAATTATAAAATATATTTCATCATTCCGTCCCATAAAAATAGTTATTAAAATTAAATATTAAAAAAAAATGTATGGCATAAGTGTAGTATCATGAAAATATTTATAATTAATGTATAAATTCTCGGCCCCGCCTAAGCCCCTAGGCGTTAGGCCCGTCTCCGCCGCCTAGCATCCGCCTAGCAATTTTTAGAACACTGTCTAACATTGCGCTTTCCCTACTAATCGATGGTGGCCTTTGATGAAAGAGTAACGGTACATTTTACCCATGTGATTTTATAGGTCTGTGACATGTATCTCAGTGTTTTTATAGGTTTACGACATGGCTCTCAGTGTTTATTTAGGTATGCGACATGTCCCTCAGTGTTTTTATAGGTATGAGACATGATTCTTAGTGTTTTTATAGGTCTACGACATGGATCTCAGTATTTTTATAGGTATGCGACATGTCACTTGATGTTTTTATAGGTATGTGACATGGCTGTCAATGTTTTTCTAGGTCTGTGACATGACTCTAAGTGTTTTTATGAGTCTGAGACATGAATATCAATGTTTTTATAGGTTTTTGATATGTTTCTAAGTGTTTTTACGGGTATGTGATACATCTCTCAGTGTTTTTATAGGTATTTGGCGTGGTTCTGAGTGTTTTTTTAGGTCTGTGATATGGTTCCAAGTGTTTTTATAGGTCTGTGATATGGTTCCAAGTGTTTTTATAGCTATGTGATATGTTTGTAAGTGTTTTAATTGGTATGTGACATGGTTCTGGGTGTTTTTAAAGGTCTGTGATATGCCTCTAAGTGTTTTTATAGGTACGTGATATGGCTCTCAGTGTTTTTATAATTACGTGTCATGTCACTCAGTGTGTTTATAGATATATGATATGTTTCTAAGTGTTTTAATTAGTATGCATGGTTCTGGGTGTTTTTATAGGTCTATGATATGCCTCTAAGTGTTTTTATAGGTACGTGACATGGTGCTCAATGTTTTTATAGTTACGTGTCATGTCACTCAGTGTTTTTATAGGTATGTGATATGTTTCTAAGTATTTTAATTGGTATGTGACATGGTTCTAAGTGTTTTTATAGGTCTGTGATATGCCTCTAAGTGTTTTTATAGGTACGTGACATGACTCTCAGTGTTTTTATAGTTACGTGGTATGTCACTCAGTGTTTTTATAGGTCTATGATATGACTTTCATTGTTTTTATAGGTTTGAGACATGACTCTTAGTGTTTCTATGAGTCTGAGACATGAATCTCAGAGCGTGATGGAAATATGACTTGAAAATATGGCCTGGAAGGGAGATCACCTTTATAAGGGGTAGTCAGAGGTATTCTTGGCTACTTTTATCCCTTGAGTTTTTGAGCAATTAGAAAAATATTGTTCCTTCTTTAGAAATAAAAGTTAGAATGAAGGATTTTTTTAGAAAATGTCCCTTCTTTATAAATGGATTTACTTGTCATACTCACAACAACTTTTTTTTCTTACTATTCTCTATCCCCGCTTTCTCTCTCCTTAATCACAAGACCTGCTTTTCTAATACTTATTTCGTTAGTTTTTGTTCCCAAAAACTGCCAATATTTTTTCTAAACTTTTGTTCCTAAAAGAAATACGTAACTTATTATGAGATTATGGGATGGAGGGAATATATATTCTTTTCATAATTGGTACTCCCTCTGTCACATATTTATCGTTACTTATTTCAATTTCGGGCGTCTCATACTTATTGCTATGTACCCAAAATGTTTACTTTTCTCACCTATACACTCACAACAACTCTCCACTAATTTATTTTCTCTCTCCTACCCTCTCACAATAATTACTTTTCCAACATATTTTCCTAATCCATGTGCACTCTCATTTGGTGGCAATAAGTATGGGACGGAGGGAGTTTAAGTAAAATGATGAATGTTATAACAGAAACAGAGGGAGAGGATGTTTATATTATGTAGGCCGTTGGGTAAGAAGTTTGTGGAGTTAAATGCCATATGACGCTGCGTACTATTAAATTTTTTACACTTTGATATTTGTACTATCGAAACGACCATTACTTCATGCGTACTAATTAAAAAATAACCAAAATGACCAAATTATTAATAAATGACCTATTTACCCTTCATGTCTCATTTTTGTTTTTCCAATAATTCAAAATGTTTTTTATTTTTTGAATTTTCTCTAAACCTACCCACTTAATTAATTCCCAAACTGTAAATTAACCCATTTCCAAACGGGAATGGGTTTGGGGCGTGGGTTACGGGGAAGGAGAAAAGGGAAAGGGAAAGGGAAAGGGGACGGGGACGGGGAATATGGAAGAAGAAAGAAATATATTGATTTTCTTTTCCTTTTTTTCTTTATCCCCTTTTCGTTTCTTTATCGTTTTTGAATTATTGGAAAAACAAAAATGAGCTATGAAAGGTAAATAGGCCATTTATTAACGATTTTGGTTATTTTTTAATTAGTACGACAGGTAGTAATGGTCGTCTCGATAGTACAAAGGTCAAAGTGTAAAAATTTAATAGTAAGCAAGCTCATATGGTATTTAACTCGAAGTTTGTGTGTAGGTGAGTGACAGAGAGAAAAGAGAAGAGAGGAGAAGGAGAAGGGCGGGAGGGGGAGTCACCACTCATGAGTATGGAGAGGAGGATAATCGGATTTGAGCTCGTATAATTGAACTGCATTAACAGATTACCGGATAAGTGAATAACAATTTATCAGATAACTAACTGCATACAGTTCACTACATTCAACAAAGTATGACATATTTTGAATGAGTGACCATTATTGATGTGAGTTGAAAGTGAAACAGAAGATACTACCTTTAGATCTTTTATCTTTATAGAACAAATCCAACAATCACCAACTAAACTTTCTTCTTTATGAAAGTATACTAGACCAGACCAGACCAGACCAAACCGGACATACTGAATTTGTTGAAATGATTAGAGCACGAAACCACATAATAGGATATTTAAATAACTAAGGGCCTATCTGATGCAAATCGAAGAAATTCCTGCCTTATGTAACAGATAAGAAAGAATCGTAATATCAGAATAGGAGAATCTCTGTTACAATTGATTGTCAATTATGGATATTAAAATTGCAATGCACATGTAAGTGAGTGAGCTGAAGCTAATACAACAACAGTTTTATGCACTCCAGAAAAAAAAAAAAAAAAAAAAAAAAAAAGAGGCTGTAAAAATAGTTGCATGATTTTGCTCGCTGTCTTTTTGGCCAAAATTCAGAGCTTTCAAAATCTGGCTTTGCTACCTCTTTTCTTTCTCCATCTTAACGAGCTCGGCCACATCTTCAATCTGCACAAGTAAATTAACGATGTCAAGTCATACATTACTGAATACAAATATACAATTTAAATCAAATAATACCCCCTTTTCGAGCTCGGCCATCCGCTCTTCGCGTTTCAATATTTCCAACTCCCTGACATTACAAGTTTACAGCAGCAGATATTAAAACAGATTATGATGGTACCTAGCTCAACACATTTAGGGAAGTTGGGAGTACTATTATATGAACACTCCAGAATGTAAGCAAATCTGACAATAGTTTGACTTTTGGTTAATTAAATCAAAACTCAATCCTACTTTCTGCCAGTAAAATCATTCCCGTTCAACGATCCTATCAACAGCAAGACTTGAATTTACTTTTTTGTTCTTTTAACATGCAGTAAGCATAAAGTTCATACATATATAATGATAGTCATGCAACTCCATAACTGTTAATATGAAATAAGATTTCTCTAGATTACCCTCTTAATGATTGAGAATCATTATCCTTGCTTAACGAATAAGAGCCTCACTCAACACTCAACATCTAGCGCTCAATGTGATCAAATGTATTTTACCTCCAAATTACCCTACACTCTATTAAACATCAAGTGCTTGATGCATTAAACGTAACCTAAATATCTTCTCTCCATTGGCAGAGCTATAGAGTCTAATGGGGGTATATTGAAAAAATATTTACCAGAGCAAGGTCAACCAAAGAGTCCGAGCACCTTAGATTACCAAAGTGGGGTAGGAAATCAGACTTGTACTCAAGACCCCTAATATTTGCTTTAAATCAAGACTTATATAGTATCATCATTACAAATCAGACCTTACCTTTCCTGATACCTTTCCTCTTTCACTTCATAGCTTTTCTTTATCTCTTCATTTATATTCTCAATTGCTTTTTCTTGCTCTGAGAGGAAATGAAAAACCTGGAACCAAACAAACAACGGACATAATTATCATGACTTTACAATAGCTACTTAAAATATGTTAATAGAGCTGAAGCTCACCTCATTTATCGTTTTCATGCTTTCTTCAAGTTTGTTTCTTTTGGCTTCCACATGTGCTATACTCAAGGCATTATTTCTTGATTGCTCCTTCAGAATTTCTAACTCTGCTGCAACTTCTTTATGCTCCTGATACATGAGAGGAGAAAACTGTCAGTAACTTAAAAACACAAAACACACACACACACACACACAAAAAAAAAAAAAGATTGAATCTTGTAAAGGGATTCAATTAAAAAATCAAAAAATTAGCTAAATTACATACATTCTTGTTGAACTCTGTTTGTTCCTTAATCTCTGCAAGACAATTTTTTTGTTGGTTCACCATCTGTTATCATATAAAAAAAATAGTAACTATGATTTTTCATTCCCCAATGGTTAACATGCTGTCCGTCTTCGTTTCCGCTTCTGAAACATTAATATATGAATACAGCTTATGTTACACACTTTTAAAAGAAAATGACTTGGGAAAGTGGGGGTGGGGGTGGGGGTACCTTTCGCATTCAACAAAACCACATGTTAAACAGATCCATGGGATGTCTAATCCACCACAACTCCCACAAATGCGTTTCAGATCTTCATTCTCACATATTTCACATACCTAGCAAAAAGAAAACATTAAAACAATTGGGAAGGATTGTTTGGATCAGAGGAATTGGGAAGGACTGAGGTGTTGCCGGGTTCAACCATGGTGTTGGCAGTGGGAGAGGTATGCCGAAATTTTGAAGGGGGGGGGGGGGGGTTTGGATCGAGAAAAGCTCTGGTTACCATGAAAGAATTGCGAAAGATAATTTTCTTATTGATACTTGTGATATATTTTACAGATATTTTGAGAGTATTCTATCCATAGGATTTACACTATCTCCTAATCTATACAAATGGTTTGAAATTTAAATACAGGATACTAAGAATATTAACCATTATATTTACAAGATAATGATCAACAAATCAAGGAGGGGCCGGATTCTTAGCAGGATCCGTGATATGCTTAACAATAACAGCCCATTACTATGATCATGAAAAAGTATACTCCATGAAAAAAATTTATTGGCGTTACTGTAACTAAGCCAAAATCGATTCAGCCAACCGGCACAAGGCAATGACGCCCGCGCGGAGAACATCGACATAAACAATCACTTTCAAACATATAATTTAAAATTATATCAATTTGTTCATGCCAATGATTACGGTTATGCAAGTAGGTCCGCACATGCGTGCTTAACAGACAACGCGGCCGTGCCAATAGGACAATCTTGCCAAAATTTAAGTTGGTCAAGCAAGTAGATCCGCACACTCCGTGCATTAATAAATGCATGGCTATGCCAATAGGATAATCATTCACAAAGAAAATTGATTATCACTAAGAAAATGTTTTGTTTCAAGGAAAACAGTAAGAAAACGTTTTACCCGTTTTGTTTGGTAACAATAAAAACATAAAAAAAAAAAAAAAAAACAACAGAATTCATTTTTCAGTTAAACGGAATACAACTTTAATTTCCCGTAATAACAATGTTTGTTGAATGGAATAGTAGACAAAAAACTCAAATAGCTACCCATTTCTTGTATCAGATCATGCAATGCAGTTGGAAACACATTACTCCTTCATACTTCAATCTGTTTAGCATTCCCATTATTACAACTCATCACAGTTGGCCTTAATTTCCACAATGATAACAATCACAATCACAACAAACAAGATCAGAGTATTAGTAGCATTGCGAAACTCCGTTGCCAGTTGCTAAATTAAAAGAAATATTACTCCATCCGTCCCAAAAAGTTAGTCATCCTAGCAAAATTCTAAAATTGTAATTGATAAGTCTTTAATTGATTTATCAATAACAAATTTTAGAATTTCATTGTGATCATTAGAATGAGACCAACATATGGTTAAAGTTAACGTGTGGTCAACTATAAAAAGTCAAATGGGACAAACTTTCTGGGACGGAGTGAGGAAAAAAAAAAAAAAAAGAGTTGAGCTTTACATCTCTACAACTGTTTTAACACCTTGCAATCATGTGTTGAATTCAAAGGAACAAAAGAAAGGGATGGATATTATTCACTGAACAGAAGAGAGAAGAAAATTATATAGTACCAAACCAAATACAAGTAGCTTCAAGCACAAAATAAACTTATAAAATTGGAGTTTTGCGTACTGATGATCTACACAAGGGACATGAACCGCGGTGAAGCAACCAGTTAAACGAGCAATCCTTGTGGAATGTGTGGGAACAAGGTATTTTCGCAATATGCTGTCCTTGACCAAATCCTTCCAAACAAATTGCGCATTGATGCTCCTGTGTACTCTTTCCATCAAAGATGAATGTTCGTATTGAAGCCTTAATTTGTGATAACAGATATGTTTCGGTTGGTGCATTTGTTGAAAGCTGATACCTGTGCCTGATACTGTAAATACTGCCCAAAATATCTCTGAGCTCAGCTTCTGAATAATCTTCCTCATCCCGTACAATATCCACTCTGGATTCTCCTAATTCGACAGTTGGTTCTTCAACCCTATCACCAATACAGACAATTTTTCGCAAAACTTCAATCACCACAACGATGGTTGTAGTGGGCTTATATCTGCAGTCGAAACGGGTGTGAAAATAATTGGCGACAGTTTTAGATACTAGTTTTCTGTTGTGTTGAAGAAAGAGGTTTTTGCACTGAATGGCGTTGGGAACTACCACTGAAAAAAAAATCAGGATCAGAGCAGTAACAACTTTGCGAAGGGAGTGGACCAGTATTTGAAGGAGGGTAGAGACGGCCACTGGTTTTATGGCCGATGACATGAATTTGTTCATAGCTACTGGGCTCATCTTTCAGATGTTCAATTAAATCGTGTATGCGGAACATGAGGAGGGTTGGATATCGAATGAGGGCGTCGTCATTCAACCTCAAAAACTTCACTTTTGCGTTTTGTATAAATTCATGCTTCACCACCATCTTCAATCTGGGAATTTGTCCAAGTTTGGAGGTGGATGGAATTGGAATATATACCCAATACTAATCCGGGTAGGAAAAGGAGAAAATAAATAAATAAAATAAAATCTATTTCTTTCCTGTTAGGAGTAGGAGAAACTCTGTTCCAGCTAAAATTAAACGAGGGTTTGGTTAATGGAAGTAAGCAAAATCATCGATTTCAGTCACCGCCTCTATCATGTCCATCGGCGTTCACAGGGAAACACTCATGTTAGGGTTCCCAATTATTTTGAAAAGGTCACACAAAATTTGGCTCACAAAATGAGCTGTCATAAATTTTATTCGTGCTTTTAGTTAGAGGGTGTCGGGTCCACAACTAGGTCTGGCAATTGTGGCCGGTCACCCGCTAACACGCCCGACCCGTTAATTACCCGACCCAACCCGTTTAAGTTAGCCGGTAGCGGGTCACTTATTTCAACCCGCGAAGCTTAACGGGTCGGCCCGACTCAACCCGCCCGTTTTGACCCGTTTCAACCCACGAGAACAACTAGCTTGGGTCGACATCCTAAGGTAAAAAAAAAAAAGGGTCCGACCCGCCACAACCCGTTACCCGCCCCTTTTCAACCCGACCGGTTTGACCCGTAAATTTAAACGGGTTGTGGCGGGTAGATCCGTCTTAACCCGCCAACCCGCTAGAACCCGACCCGACCAATTGCCAAGCTTATCCACAACTGATACAATCAATAAAATATTTCTACCTTATGTTGTATCCATCATTTTGTAAACTTCTTAGGTGTCCTTAGCATTGCCTTTTTCAAAATTCCTCTAAACTCTTTCTTTTTCATTTTCCGTTTTTCTTTCTTCTTTTTTCTTTTGTGGGTACACTAGTACTCAAACCCGTACCGATGGTACGGTGACAGTATGTAACAGGGCAAAAGACTCTTCAATTACAATGCTCCCACACTCAAGAGAAGCATGTTTCTTTCTACCTCCGTCCCAGTCCCAATTTAAGGTTCTTAGTTTGACCCAGTTAAGGTTTTTAGTTAGAGGTTTGTTTGAACGAACTTTAAGCAACTAATGTAAATTTAAACTTATTATTGGTACACCATTTGAAATACTATTAATAACATTTTTTTGATCTTCATTATTTCATTATGATATTTGGAATAAAAAAAAAACTAAAAACATTAAACTGAGAAAGAGAGAGTAGTAATAAAAAATGGGATGAATAAGGAAAATAATTAAATATCAGTGTTGTTATACACACCTGTAAAATTAAATTAATTAATGAATACACCCGTGTTATGTTTAAAATTTTAAATAGTACAACATTATAATACACAATCACGAGTTTGTTCATTAATTTTACGGGTGGATATAACCACACCCATCAAATATCTAGATGCTTCCTGAGCCACTTGGACTAGGGGTGTGCACGGTGCGGTTCGGCTCGGTTTAAGTAACCAATCGGTTTCTATAGCTAAAGAACCGCTAGACTTCGGTTTATTTCAGTTTCGTACATCGGTTTCTCGGTTTGGCTTCAGTTTTCATTCGGTTTTCTATACAAATTTATTGACTCTTAATAGTTTGTTTATGATAGCAAAACAAAAGGTTTTGAAAAATGATCACTAACAAACAAATGTAGATTTAGAGGAGCTATAGAAAAATGAATGAATAAAAGGGATATTTGCTTATCAAAGATCTTAGCATATGCACAATTCCTATGAGACGATGACTATCAACGAATTCTGCAATTTGACTCGAAAAAGGTTATAATAAAACTTAACAAAAAGACCAAGAGGATAGAGAGAGAAAGAGTAACAGAAACAATGAGGCGGAAGGGCAGACACAAATATATGTATATGTACTATAATTTGGAACGACCTAGTTTAAGTTTCGGTTCGGTTCGGTTTCACACTCTATTACAAAAACTAACAACCGAACTGTAACCGAAACCTTCAGTTTTCTAAAATACAGAAACCGTACTACTTAAATCAATCAGTTACTCGGTTTTGTCGGTTCAATTAATCGGTTTTTAGTGCGGATTCTCGGTTTTTTTGGTTTTAATGCTCACCCCTAACTTGGACAGTTGAGTACTAAAATACCTCTAAACTCCTATGGATAATGAAAATCCACTCTCTCATTCTCCTGTCTCCAACTCCTTGCAAAATGCCAACAACTGTCACACCCCAACCTAAGCTCCTTCCCGGAACTCCAAATTGGTGCATGAGCGCTGTATAATTGTATCACAACTGTATTAAACCTTATATTTAAACCACCACTAACAATAAGGCTCAACAACAACAGGAGCCACAAACAACACCACGAGCTATTACACTCGGGAACTGACTGGATAAACAAACTCTATGGCCACACAGCCGTATACAACCTATATATACAATAGCCTAGAGTCCATAACTTTACTACAATCATATCAAAGTACTACGATAATAACTACGACATCAGAAACTTATATACAATAGTAGTTCTAGCGAAATAGAGTTTATGTAACTCAACAAAATCGTCCTCACTGTATAAAACATAGAAAGAGGACTACCGAAAAGTTTACCCACGTTCTCCCAACGAACTCAACTCACCGGCCTGTCTGTGACGGATCTGCTATGTCCTTGTGACCTAAGGAAAACAAAATAAATGAAGGGGTGAGTCAAAGACTCAATAAGCTACTATCATGCAGCTACATGGCATGCCAAAATGCAATGGATAAAGTATAGGTAACTGAATAGCTGAATCATATAACAATATAACTGAATACATATATCACATAATAAGAGAGGCTCCATGTCACCAACCGTCCCATACCAGTTGAAAACAACGACCAACTCATCATGCATATCACATATCACTGTATAACTGGATAGGTGGATAACTGAGTAAACACATATAAAAGGATATATGATTGAGAACATCTCTGATCAATCGCACCCCTAACTCCATTTTGATCAACATGAGCTCATAACTGAATGACTGTGTACTGTATAGGTGTGCACAAAGACATATGTAACAGCAGTCCCTGCTACATTGTCAAGACCTATCTCGGCTAGCAAGAGATGTGCCAAGCCCTGCTACGGTCAATAACAGGGGACAAGTGATGGATTACAAACCAACAACAACCGTACACTAGCACTCCACCCTTATGTACAGTCGGTGATTCATAACCCCACGATTACACGTATCACTATCACTGTATCACTAGATCACAGTATCACTGTGTCACTGAATCACTGTATCACTAAATCACTGTATCACTGAATCATCACTGTGTCACTGTATCATTGTATTACTGTGTCACCGAATCATTGTATCACTGAATCACTGTGTCACTGTATCATTATGTAACACAATCACTGCATAACATGTAATTAAACATCACAAATAACTACGAGTATCTACCACATAGCCAAAACCCATAACAAATGACTACGGAGATGTCGTATCATGATACCAATGACGGGTTTGCTAATTACCTCGTACTAGCTACTATGCCACTTTATTTGATTCTTAACCTCGTAGGGTCTAGCAGCTCGATTTTTAACATTTTTATAAATATTGTTCAAAATGGTACAACCGTCCTAAACGGGCACAGCACCATATACTACATATTAACGCATTCAAATAATTCCTCAATTAACAATAAAAGTTATATTAACAATATAACAATTTTAAGAACAGTAGAACGCGCTAATTAAACATGTAGTTAATTTACGTAATTAAAATGGGATAGTAGCTTACCCACTTGCGGAATTTACACCGTCTAAAATGATTTTTTTCGGTTAAAATAATCACCTTCACTCCTATAGCAACTTTACAAAGTTGAACAAGTAAAAATCACGAACTATTAACGTCGGGACTGAGAAGCCTCCACGAGGATGAAGAACAGTACGAGAGAGGTGTTTGGTTCTATTACTTTAAACAGAAAATTTTGGGGGAAACTAGTTTCCCCCAAATGTTAAAAAAAGTCCTGTTTTGTAACTAGGTATATAAAGCGTTTACTTGAGAACCGGTTCATACATCTCTACGCGGCTTTTTTTGTGAACCGGCTTTTACGCCGCTTTTGTAAGGTACGATAACTCTTTCTTCTTTCTATCTCCATCTCTAACCATCGCTCTCTCCATCTCTCTCACTCTCTGACCTAACCTCCATCTCTCTCACTCTCCGACCTAACCTTTGCCGTCGCCGTCGCTTTCTCCATCTCTCTCACCCTCAGACCTAACCTTCGTTCGATTTCACTCGATTTCAAGCAGAATGACGTTGAAAAATTAGTGACTACCACAGCAAAGAGATATGTAATGAAGAAGAGGAAGGGCGTGACGGAGGTATGTGTTGATTCTCACTCTATTTTGTTCGTTTATTGTGTTGATTTCTAGGATTTTTGTTCGAATTTTGTAATGTTTGATTAGGTATGTGTTGATTTCAAGCTTTTTTCTCTTGATTCTCACTCTATTTTGTTTGTTATTGGTTTGATTTCTAGCATTTTTGTTTTCGAATTTTGTAATACTTTGATTAGGTATTTTTGTGGATTTTAGAACTTGTTTCATTTGCAAACTTAAACTTCTGGTTTTTATATTGATACTTTGTTTTTTGATACTTAAACTTGATGTTTTTATACAGAAACATGTTGTCATTTACAAACCTGTCACTTTGTGTTTTGATAATTAAACTTGATATTTTGATACTTAAACTTGATGTTTTTATTGTTATAACCTTCTCCTGCTGAAAATACTGATTCTGAATCAGAGTATTCTCCTGCTGCTGATGTTGAACGATCATCATCATCATCATCAGATGGTGAAAAAATAAAAGCTAGGGAGGATGTGTTAGGGGGAAAAGCTACTAAGAAAAGAAAAGCTAGCACTGAAAAGATTTGTAAGGGTCGTAGTCAAGTGTGCATAATTGATGGTAAGGAAAAGCAGTTTTTGCATACATGTACGCCAAGTAAAGTGGTATTGCTGAAATTAGATAATCAGATAAAAGATGTCAAATCTATTGGGTTTGGATCTTTATTGGATTTGAAATTGGTGAAGCTACCTGTTGGGATTGTTCCTTTTCTTGTTCAGAACTTTGATGCAAATACTTATGCGCAGACAGTCAATGACAAGGAGTCATATACGCTGACAAAAAATGATGTTTTTGACATATTCTGCCTTCCAGGGAACACAAGGAATCTAAAAATACGTGCATTGAGCAATGAAGAAGATTTGGATGTGAGAGAGAAATATTTTAATAGTGCACATTTTAAGAAAACCAAAGAAGGAATACGTTTGTCGTGTATTGAAAAACGTCTAAATCACAATAATCTGGAAGATGGAGGCGATGAGTTCAAGCGATTGTATGTTCTGCATGTTGTTGGTCATCTTTTGGCTCCTATTATATCAAAGCATGTTAACTTGTCTTTGTTGGGTATGCTTGAGGAAGTCAGTAATATTAGAAAGTTCGATTGGTGTGATTTTATTTTGAAGAGGTTGGCCAAAGGCATTGGTAAGTATAAGACGTCTAAGAAGAACATGAGGGGCTGCAGTGGGTGTATGCTTGTTCTATTGTTAGCATACTTGCACAAATTCCCGTTTCAAGGTGTGAGAGAACCATATCAAATGCCTTTGATTCAACACTGGACTGTTGAAAAGCTTAAGAAAAGAGCGAATGATGAGTCAAAGAAAAAGTTGTATGGAAAAAATATCAGGTCAACAGATTCTTATCCAATCAGTAATGACGAAGATGATGTTGAATTTTTAATAGAAGGCAATGAAAATGCTGAACATGAGGAGATTAGAGAGGAACAGATTAGAGAAGAAGAAATTGGAGAAGAAGAGATGTCAGAAGATGGAAGGACTGTGAGGTATTGTATTCCAGAAGGCAGTCAAACAAACAAGGAAATACGAGCACTGGGTTATGATGTAAGTTTTATTGTTTATCAATAGCCAGTTTTCATATGCAGACTTGATGTTATGATATTTAAACTTGTTGCTTTGATATGTAAACTTGGTGTTTTTATATACAGCCCTGTGTTTTATAACTTGTTTCATATGCAATATTTTCATATTTTTCATATAGAAACTTGTTGTTTTCATGATCAAACTTGGTGTTTTAAGTTCACACTTAGTTTTAATGATTATGCTTTTTCAAAGCACTTATATACATAAACTTGGGGTTTTCATGTTCAAACTTGTTATTTTCATGTTTGTACTTCTGTTGTACTTTATTTTTTGCAAGATTATGAAATAGGCTATTTCAATGCACTTATATACATAAACTTGGTGTTTTCATGTTCAAACTTGTTGTTTTACTGTTTGTACTTGCTGTTGTACTTTTTTTTTTTGCAAGTTTATGAAGTAGGCTGTTTCATGCTTGTTTAACATTAAAACTTGGTCTTTTCATGGTGAAACTTTTGTTTTTTGGATGCCTTAACTTTGTTTCTTTATGTGTAGTCTTCTAAAGAGGCGATGGTTATTTTCAAGAGAGACATGGAAGTGATAACTCATGTACTGATTGAAAGACTTCAAAAAGTTGGAAAGGAAAAGAATGATAAGGAGCAGGAAAGGGACAAGGAGAAGGAGAACGAAACTGTTGATGAATCTCCAGGATCCAGGCATGAGGAAGTTTCGTCAAGTCAAGAATTTTATAATGCTCCTGGGTTTTTTGAGGCTATTGATGCTGTAACGATGGAGTTGAATAAGAGGGTCAAGTGGATGAACAAATAAAAAATGGACCAACATTTGATCTTCTAAGTGATTCCGATGATGGTGGTGGCAATTGGGATGGTGGCAATGATTTCGTTCACGCAGATGAGAATCCAGTTAATGAGCCCGTCCATGAAGAAGAAATCACAACTTCTGATGCAGCTGGTGGTGATCAAAAGAAGGAGAAGGAGAAGGAGCAGGAGAGGGGCAAGGAGAAGGAGAAGGAAACTGTTGATGAAGCTGGTGGTGATAATGTCGATACTGATTCAACTGAGTTGCCAGATTCTGTTCTTTTGCGTGCTTTTGACGATCAAGGGAATCCTAAACGTTTGTCCCCAATTGTGGAGAATGATGCAGAAATTGGGGAAGAGAATTCAGATGATGGTCTAGGGTGCACATTACCTTGTGGCGATGCGAATCTTGCAACTGCTTTGAGCTCCAGGTTTATGCAAAAGCATAAGATTTTGTTGATGCCAATGAAGATTTTGAGAAAGCAAGTTGTTGACTAATGTTTTTCTGACTACTTTGTGAATTCTGTGCATAGGTAAAACATCCTTCATTTTGTTCCTTTTTTTAGTTTAACTTGATATGTTTATGTGTAAACTTGGTGTTTGTACCTGATAACTTATTTTTTATTTTTTTTTGTAGTGGTAGCTATTGTTCATATGGAGATTCTGCATTAATTTTTAATGAGGACATACAAACTTTACAAGAAGGAAAGGAAGTAAGTATCACAATTCTTGATCTATGGGCGGTTCTGATGAACAGAGTGACATTGATGTCTGGAACAATGTCAAAATTTATTTTTAGTTGCAGTAGTTTTTCGGTAAGTTCGATTTTATTTTATTTTTGTTTTTGTAACTCTTTTTTTTAGTATTGTAACTAGATGTACTGGTATAGTAACTTGATGTACTGATATATTAACTTTGTTTTTTATATGCAGTTGCTTTGGTCTGATACTACCTCTGGTAAAAAAGCACATGAGAAAGGTCATTTATTCCATTGGGCGTTGAAAGAATTTTTTAAGAATCAAGTGATGAGTGATAAGATGAAGAATCTTAGAGAAACCAAATTGGTAATGTTAATATTTTGATTTTAACGTTTTTATATATTATACTACTTGCTCTTGTTTAACAAATTTAATACTAAAATTCATTTTTTTTCACAGTTCTTTCTTCCAATTGCTAAACACGGGCATTACACAATGTATGTTGTGAATATTGACACAAAAAAGTGTCAGTATTTGGACAACTTGAAAATGAATGGTGTTAAGAAGTGTCATTCTTCCCTTTTTGCTAAGACTCTGGTATGTCTTATCCTTTTTTTTGCTCCAATTATATATATATATATTTTTTTTTAATTTATTGTTACTTATTATTTTTACTTTTTTATTAATTTATTTTTATAGTGTCAAGAATTGAGTACAGTGTTGAAAGATTTTGGTCACTTGAAATGGGAGGAGATCAAAGATTATGAATATGAATATATGAATTTTGATTGGGTGCTTCAAGAAAACCAGTATAACAGTGATTGTGGTATTTACATTATGTGGGAGATGAAAGACTTCCAAGGAAAAATATATAAATGTCCTGAATTGTCCAAGGTAAATTTAAATGTAATTTTATATCTTTTTCTTGTATGTTTGTATTTTTATTCAAAATGTAGTGGCTGAATATGTACCTCTTTTGGTTTAGGATTTGCGAAGGATTACTTTTCGGGCAGAGGCTCTCGCAGCATTGCTACTCAGTGATTTGAACAAGAAACGAGATATTTTGCTGAAGAAAGTTGAAGAGTTCTCGAAAAATCAAACGAGATCACATTGACAAGGTTTTTGAGAAGAAAGACAACGAGGAGAAGAAGAGGAAGAAAGCTACTAATATGACGTATGTTAGACAAACTAGGTCTAAAAACATTGCTAGTTAGTGAATTTGTAACTTGGTGTTTGGAAGTCCAAACTTGATTTTATTAAGTCCAAACTTGTTGCTAGTAAGTCCAAACGGGTTGTTTTGCTTCCAGAATAGGTCTGTGAAGAGACTTAACATTTGGTTAGTAGTAGATATTTTGGTTCCTAACATGATGTTTCTGTGAACAAACATGTATATATAAGTTGGAAACTTGCTGAGTTGAAGTTCCAACTTCTTTTTTAATGAGTTGAAGTTGCATCATGGTGTTTTTTTGGATTGGACTTACTGTTTTAAGTAACATCAAGTTTGTCTGGTAAAATACCAAGTTACACTGTCAAAATACCAAGTTCCCATAACAGGCTGATGTTCAAAGACCAAGTTACAATAATAAAACAACAAGTTTATGTACCAAAACATCAAGTAACAATGAAACAATACCAAGATACTATCCTAAAACACCAAGTTATATACAAAATAAAATATATATCAATTTTGAGCAGTCAAGTTGCACAAGTAAAACATCAAGTTTATCTACCAAAAAATCAAGTTACAATGCCAAAAGACCAGGATACTGTACTAAAACACCAAGTTGCACCAAAATATATCACTTTTGAGCAATTTAAACAAATCTATTTCAATTTGAACACCAATTACAGAAAATCAAATTAAGTGTGGATTATGTGTTTTTGAGCCAAACTCGTCCGTAATTGGCTTTTTCCGCTTGAATTTTGCTTTTGGCTTTTTTTCCTCCCTTTAGTACTGGCACGTACTGGATCAATTATAGCAGGTGCAGTTCTCGAAGAATTTCCTGTAGCACTATTTGTTGCACTTGCTGTAGTAGTATCTTCCAAGTTTGCAGATAATATTTCTTGAACTTGGAGAGAGTCTCGGTTGAACCCGTCTTCTAGTACCCGTCTTGCAGCAATGTTTTCGTGGCATGTTAACATCAAATCATAATACTTTCTTGCCATTTGTTGTGTCCAAGGATTAAAATTCAATTTGTCCGGTTGTTGGTGTAACGTCATCCCCTCGGTATGTTCTGTCCCACACATCCTTTTTTACCTTTTTGTCCACCTCTTTTCAATATACACTTCAGGTATCCTATTGACGTTTGACAAATTTAAAGCTTTAATGCAATGAAAGCAAAGCCATCCAACCTCAATGAAGTGATTGCAGGTACAATTCACTCTTACATCTCCATTATTGTTCATGTAACCTACTGACTCTATTCTTTCAGGATGATCTTCATGAGTAATCTGAAACAATTTGTTGTTGTCATCTAAAGAGAAACCAATACTATAAGTTGATGCGAATTCAGCCTTTACCTCCTCTTCGAAAAACCTGGGGAAAAAAACTTCATGTTTTAATACAACTACTTAATGTTTTAATACAACAACTTGATATTTTAATACATGAAATTAATACAGGTAGAAAAAAACCTGAATATCTCCAAAGTGTAAACTTGAGCTGCATGCTTGATAATACCACCATGCAATTCAGCTTGTGGGACAGAGAAAGTGGAATCAAACTCCTTCCGTTGTTCCTTACTCCTCCATCGTGATACAGTCTCGTTAAATAAGTCAAAGAACCTTGTTAGTGAGGTATTTCTGTTTTCTTTGAAACAAATTGAATGATTAGTGCTTTCACTTCTTTGAGATGACAAAATTCCAGCGGAGAAGAAGTCTTTGCTTAATACAGGGCACCACTTATTTCGAATCTCATATAGATGCTGAAACCATGTGACTTCTCCAAGTTCATATTTGTCTATCATTGAATGCCAACAACGTTCAAACTCATCCTCATTAGCACAACCTCTAAGACAGTGATCAAATTCATCTTTGAATTCGTCATTCTTCTTGAGTTTTCCAAAGTGGCTTATTGCATTTTGTAAAATGTGCCACAAGCAAAACCTATGTCTCGTTCTCCCTTCAAACACCTATTTAGGAGAAACATACATGTTATAATGAACAAACTTGGTACTGAATCACTTGATATTTTATAAACCAAACTTACTAATTTTATAAACAAACTTGGTATTTCATAAACAAAACTTGCTAATTTTATAAACAAACTTGTATTTTATAACCAAAACTTTCTAATTTTATAAACAAACTTGGTATTTCATAGACTAATGATTTTTTTTAAAAATTGCAATTTTTAAAGCATATTTTAAGAACTACATACCTCTTCAATCGCTTTCGACATTGAACAGTCTTGATCAGTAAAAATTGTCTTCGGTTCTTTTCCACCCATCGACTTTCGAAATTCCTTAAGAAGCCATGAAAATGTTTCTGCCTTTTCATTATGCAAAAACGCGCAACCAAACATAACCGTGTTCCAATGGTTGTTTACACCAACTATAGGAGCACAAATAAGACCATTGTATGTTGTATCGAAAATAACAACATCACCGAATAAGTCATAGTCCTCTCTCATCATCGTGTCCCTCCAGAATAACGCGCATAATCTGGAATCATCTCCAAGGCGTATCTTATAATAGAAGTTTGGATCTTCTTCCTCAAGATCACAAAGTCTATCCACAACAGTCTGAGCACCACCGCCATCAATCTTTTCCGGTCTTAATCGTTCCACAAAATTGACATGATCCACCCTAGTATGACCCAAATGCTCTTCCCCACATGCTGCTTTTTCCATAATATTAAATCCATCCATTGGCCTTATACCAACATCTTCCATTTGATCAATTAAAAAGGCATTTGAATTTGAGACATTCCGTTCGTTACGCTTTAAATGGTTCCATTGTGTCCTCATCATCTCATGGTTGTGTTCTAAAACATGGCGTGCAACTATATATAAGTATTCATTTGGGAGCAATTTCACCCTCATCATAGCATTACAACCTGTTATTTTCACAACACATTTCCTTTTTTTTTTCTATCCTTTTTCGGTTCGTTATCCAACAGTTGCAATGGAGACGGAATGAATGTATGATCAACCTCAACAGGAATTATACTTATAGTGGCAGATCCTCTTGGTTTGAATGTTCCTTCACAGGAACATCTAAAATATCTATCTAGTGGTTTCCCATATTTCCTGGACATACGTACAGTTGAAAGCTTTGTCGTAAATCCTAATGCATTTGCGTGTTGTTTGTAGATCTTATATAACTCTTCCCATGTTTTTGCTTTTCGATACAGCAAGGACCCAACAACATTCTCACCATTAGGGACAGTCCCTGCCAAAAGATATTCAACCATATATTTTTCAGCAAATAAGGCACTATTACTATAATAGAAAGTTTATCAAGTAAAATCTTAAGTTTATCAGTTAAAACATCAGGTAATGTCCTATAACAATAATGTCAGATATAAGTTGATGTTCAAACTGCTTGTTTCAACATAAATGTATCGTTACTATAGCATCAAGTTTTTTTGTTAAAATACCGAGTTAAATTAAAAAAAAAACACCAAGTAGAGATTTGAGGTATCATAGATTGATAAAACACTAAGTTGCACTAATTTAAACCAAGTTAATGTAATAAAACATCAAGTTTCAAGACAATTACACAGTTTTTATGCTAAAAACACCAGGTTGGACTAAAAAATCAATGCTAGTTTCAAATTAAGTTGTTTCAACATGCCTATTTCAATTTGAGCAGGAAACAACTACAGAAATCAAATTAATGCTAGATTTGCATTGCATTGAAGATTCAATTTATCTGATTGCATAGCAGATTCAATCTCCATATCTTCATATTCATCTTCATTGTCGTTTGTAATGTCAATCTTCTCTGATTCGACATTTCTATCCACTATCTCCGTCTCCATCTTCTATAATCAATTTCAATTAGATTATTAAGCTCATTCAACAACTGATAATTGATGAAAAAACCTGTACAATTTCATACCTTTCCAATCGGTTTTTGAAGATTCGATGTGCAATCCTTTCGTTTGCAATGGCGACAAAGAGAGATGTCGGAAGAATGGGAGAGAGAGAGAGAGAGAGATGGCGGTAGAATGGACAATTCGGCGGAGAAAAGGTGTGTGCGCTACTGCGTGTTTTTCCCTTTTATACCTAGTTTGTTAATGACCGAGTTATAGTAACCGGTTCAGAATGTGGGTTCATTAACAAAGAACCGGTCTATGCAAAATAGGACTTTTTATAATGTTTGGGGGAAACTAGTTTCCCCCAAAACCAACTCTACTTTAAATATCAACAAAGAAAGTAAATTTTATTCCTATTGGATAACAAGGACGGTACATGCTTAACCTTTACTTCCTTCTCGACAAAGCCACGGATGGACACTTCTTTATTGTCTCTTTTTATTATAGTGACCAACACCTCGAGCAATTACTTCTTAGCCAAAGACTAAGTGGGTCACTCCCAAATTGAGATGTCAAGACAACTATTGAGTAAACTACCAAATTGACCCGCGTATTATTCCAGATTATCATATTTACCTCCGTACTATTGAAAGAACCAATCTAACCTGCGTACTATTCATAAATTAATTAAATTGACCCAAATCGTTGATGACTGTTATAAATGCTAACTGGCGTTACTAATTTAACTAATATTACAATTTTTTTTTAAATTAACCCTATAGTATAAAGGGGCTAAATTGAAAATATTAGTTTGGAATTAAAGCCATTTTTACAAACAGCCCCACAAGGCCACACCTAGATCTCCATCAAAAGTTTTGAAACCCAGGAGACTTCCTACCCATCTTCTCCAGTTACACATCCACACCAAACACCGGATAACCACCTTCTCCTCCGATGAATTCCTTCCTATTTCCCTTCCCAGCTTCGCCCACAACCAAATCGTCCCTTTCTGAAGTACACCACCACCATCGTTCAACCATCAACCCACCATTGACCACCACAACTAGGCCACAACAAATAACAACCCACCACCATTGACATTCAACAACCACTTGCAATCAAACAACCATAAACGCACCACCACCAATTAAAGAGTGCAGCGACACAGAGGGTGAGACGAAGACAGAGAGAGGTGGGGGCGACCAAAGAACGCAGAAAATGGAGGAGAGTGATAGGGAGTCCAAAGAACTCCGACAAAATTAACGGGAGCACTGGAGTGGTGGGTCTGATTTGTATCCCCGACCAAACAGGTCTGAGATTTTGAAATCAAATCTAAGTTTGAATCTCAGATTTGTGTTCGAAATGTTTAGTTTTGAAACCCAGATTTTGTTTGATTTTGTTTGGACTTTGAAAACCAAGATTTAAATCTTGATTTCAGTTTTAATTCTAAATTTGCATCGTCTTTGGATTCAAAGTTCATGTTTTGGTTTGAAGGAGATTGATTTTGACTTTGGAGCTCTAATTTTGCCTAAACCCAGATTTTTTTTTTCAATTTTGATGGTGGTGGTATGGATGTTTGATTTTCTGGATTGAAATCGCTTCCTATAATGTGATGTAGTGGCGGTGGCGGTGGTGGCAGGGGTAGTGAGTGGTGGTGAGCAGTGGTGGGTTAAAATGAGGAACAACTACTGTTCTCTTTACATGAATTTACAAGGATATTTTAAGTTAATATTAATTATGTTTTTTTTAAAAGAGTTAATATTAATTCTGTTAAGATTAATGTAAATATTAATAAGGATAAATAGGTAATTTTAGCATTTAATTAAGTGAGTTATAATTTTGTTAAGTTATGGGGGCAATTTGGAAATTTTGAAAGTAATATATGTTAAATTACTAACGTCAGTTAACATTAATTAACACTCATAACGATCTTGGTTATTTTTGTTAATTTATCAATAGAACGCATGTTACTTTTGTTGTTTCGATTGTCCGCAGGTCAAAGTAAAATTTTGGAATAGTACGCAGGTCAATTTGGTAGTGAGTTTATTGCAAAAGTGACATGCGTACTTTGTGCAATATATCAATTGACTCGCGTACTTAATAAACATAAAATGTGACATGCGTACTTATGATTGGCAATTTTTGAGACTAATTTTTAACCCCCATTAAAAAGTTAACGGGGATGCTAATAACTTAACAAAAAGTATGACTTTTATCTATCCATATTCCTTAAAAAGTTTGAATAGTAAAATGTGAAGATTATTTTGGGACAGAGGGAGTAATAAGTACTCCTCAACCTCCTAAATCACACTCAGCTCTCTCTCTGTTGAAAAAAAAAGCTCTCTCTCTCTCTAAACTCCCTCTCCCTCTCTCCTTTCTCTCTCTAACTTACCAACTCCGGCGACCCCCTCCCTCAATTCCGACGATCCCCTCCCTCAACTCCGGCGACCACTCGCCTCCCTCAACTCCGGCGACCACTCGCCTCCCCAACTCCGGTCAAACCTTCCGCTTATCAAACCTCACCGAAGACTCCCTTTTTCGGCGACATCTCCAGTCAACCCCATTATCTCCGGTCATCTCTTCCGCCCAACTCCGGCAACCATCACCCCTTCCCCCGTTCCGGCAGCTAGCGAATTTGAGAGGGCTGAGTATTTAGAGGGAAGGAGCATCCCAGATCTGGGTTCTGGTTTTTTTTTTTTTTTTTGATTTTGATTTATGATATTATTGTAATTTGGTGTTAAATCGATATAAATTTTACTTGTTATTTTCTGGATTGGTATCAATTGTTTTATGGTGGTGGTGGGTGGACTTGGCCTGTGATGGATGTCTGGAAGTGGGGCGGCACATGGTTGGTAAGATCGGGGCTATGAAGATGGAAGGGAGGAAGTTGATGATGATAAGGGGAGTTTATTTAAAACTTTAGGGTCAATTTTAAAAATGTTAATCTAACTTTTTGTTAAGTTATTAACAGATCTGTTAAGTTTTTAACAGTGGTTAAAAATTAGTCTAAAAATATTGCCAATCATAAGTACGCATGTCACATTTGATGTTTATTAAGTACGCGAGTCAAATTGATATATTGCACAAAGTACGCATGTCACTTTTGCAATAAACTCATTTGGTAGTTTACTCGACAACTATTGCTAGTCAACTAATATCAAGTCAAAACACTAGCATGATGACAAACAATACTAAGCACGCTAAGAAGACACGTATCATATCTATTAGACCATCCACAGTGGTTAAATAACCACTTTCCATTCAACACCCACTTTATCACTCCACCTCATCTTCTCTCTCCATCCACCTACTCATTCAACAACCCATCAACTTTTACACCTTTCAATGGCTTATTTAATACTTTCCATTCAACACCCTCCCAACTCATCATCCTACCCCACCACTTTTATTTTATTTTATATCTTTTATTTTTATGATTAGTAAAATAATAATAATAATAATAATAATAATAATAATTAATAATAATAATATTTTCGGGATAATAATAATAATAATTTATAATTAAAAAAATCACACTTAATTAATGTTTTTTAATTGTAATTAAATAAATACGAGAAATAACGATAATTATTATTAAACAAAAAAAAAGTTACAATAAGCTTAACTCGCGATACAAGTAATGAAAAAAAAAAAAAAAAAACGATACAATAGACTCGACTCACAATGCAATAAAACTATTAAATTATTCCGAACTTAGCCCATATGTGCTTGACTAGATCCTTCTGCAATTGTTTATGAGCTCTTGAATCACGCAATTCCACTCTAGTACGTACATGATCTTCAAATGCAGGTAATACCTCAGTCGAGAATGGTTGCTGATTACCAGATCTGCTTGCCTCAGATTGATCATTAAAGTCAAGCCAATTCAGAGTATATGTATCCCGTTCATGCTCAACAATCATATTATGTAATATGATACATGACCTCATGATCAGAGCCAAGTCCTTCATCTGCCACATTCGACATGGTTCTCGGATGATTTTGAATCGAGCTTGGAGCACTCCAAATGCACGTTCTATATCCTTCCGACAGCCTTCCTGAAATTTTGCAAATAGCTTGTCTTCTTCGCTTTGAGGAAGTTTAACCGATTTGACGAAAGTCGGATAATTAGGGTAGATACCGTCAGCAAGATAATACGTCATATCATATGGATGTTGATTCACAAAGAAATTGACTCGTGGAGTATTTCCTTGTTCAAGACGATCGAACACTGGCGATCGGTCCAGAACATTTATATCTTTCAATGTTCCTGGACATCCGAAAAAGGCATGCCAAATCCATAAATCTTGAGTGGCAACTGCTTTAAGGATAACCGTGGTGGTTCCCTTATCACCTCTAGTAAATTGACCTTCCCAACCAGTGGGACAATTTTTCCATTCCCAGTGCATGCAATCAATGCTCCCGATCATCCCTGGGAACCCCCGCTGCTCATTAACGTCAAGTATTCTTTGCAAGTCAGCTTCGTTTGGGGCTCTCAAGTACTCTTGCTCATACAACTGAATGGCCCCAGTGCAAAATCTACGTAACGTCTCCAACGCTGTACTTCCTCCAATTTTTATGTATTCATCAATTTGATCGGCGGACATACCATATGCTAACATTCGCATGACTGTGGTACATTTTGCTTCTGGAGATAGCCCTTCTTTGCCGGCAGCATCAAATCTTTGTGTGAAGTATTCGTCATGGTTTGATAGGTCCGCGACAATGCGAAGGAATACATGTTTCTCCATCCGATATCGTAGGCGAAAAAAATCTTTGTGCCTAGCATTTTCGGAAAAGTAGTCTTCGACCAGACTCTTATTGTGCAAAGCGTGATCTCTTTTGAAATATTTTCAGGTTTTTTCCTGTGTTTCGGGTTGAAAAAACCGGTTCACAATAAATCTATCCTCAATTTCATATTGCTTTTTGTAGGCTTCGATATCAAAAAATGGAAATTTGGATGGATCCATTGATGTTGGAAGAAGGAAAAGAGAGAGTATTTGATGTAGGAAGAAAGAAAGGAGAGTGTATTTGGTGTAGGAAGAATGAAGGAAGAGAGTATTATTTATAGAGAAATTGAGTGGTTGAAATTGACGGATTTGAAATAGAATTAAATCGAGTTAATTAATGGATAAAGATTCGGTTGAGTGGTTGAAATTGACGGATTCCAAAGCTAGAATTAAATAGATTTAATTAAAAGATAAGGCGAGTACATTATTGCAGGTAACTGACATAAAATAGAAAACACACATTAAAGTAGTACATCATTACATAAAACTGACATAAAATTAAAAAACAAACATTAAAGCAGAAAATTAATTGCCAAACAGCTCGGCAGTCAACTGGTCAAAAAGCATTTGCTCATGCTCATCAAGATGGCCCTTCTCTTTTAACTTCATCCATATTTTTCTATTTTTTGCCCAAGTCTTCTCGATTGAAGCATTAACTATGAGCTCTTGTTGTATGACTAATTTTTCCATTTTTTCCAAATATTTCTCTCTGAATTTTTTATATTCTTCCCACTCTTCTTTTACCGGTGTCAAGCCTACTCCCTTATCTTTTTTTTTTTCCTCTTCTCTTAGCTGCCTCCCTACCCATAGGACGAGGAATTGGTCCAATCGAGTTTGAATCAACTACATCATCTGTACGTGTTCTCTTGGATCCACTGCTATCAGATCCCGTATTTCTTCCTATTTGACTTGCATAACGTGGTTCATCTCGAACAGCCTTCCACTCTTCCATCAAAGTAAAAGTGGTATTGTTATCACTTTTATATAGTTCATGGGCTTTTGCCAAAACATTATTTTCTGACCACCCACTTTGTTTCATACGCTTAGGTTTATCAACAACACCTACCCATTTACCCAATATTTTGTTTATATAATTATGTCGATTTCTGCATGCAATCAAATCACGGGGAGGGTCAAATTAACAATGCTCGTTACAGTATTGCGTAATCTTACCCCAATACACCTCTATTTTCTGATTTCTTCCAATAACACTGTCCGTGGAAAATTTAATCTACCCACTAAGTAGCACTAAATTTTCTTCCGTTGTCCATTTAGCGCTTCTTTTTTTGGCAGTGCCTGAAACCTCTTCAGTTGGAGTAGCATCGTTAGCACCGGCGTACATACCCAGAGACACTTGTGTTGAATATAGTGGAAATTCTGATGATTCAGTTCCACAAACATTTTCATTTCTTGGCATATAGGGATTATAAGGTGGTGGGGGTGGTTGCATTGGCATTGGATAATATGGAGGAGGCCAATTTGGCACTGCCGAAGCCATGAAATTTGGTGGATAAGATTTTTTTTTGTATATTTTGAGGAAATGGTTGGCTGGAAGATTGATGGTATATTTGGAGGACGTGGTTGGTTGGAAGACTGACCATCAAATTGATAAATCGAAGGATTGTTGTAGGGAAAAGGATAATTACTTGAATTTTGGGGGTTGAAATGGTTATTATTAGGATCCATTTCACAAAAGAGAGGAGATTTTTTTTTGGTGTCGAAATCTAGTGGATATAGAGAAAAAAAATGCTAAATTTTGGTATAATTTTTTTTTTTTTTTTAAAGATAATTCAGTTTGAAAAAATGGGTGAGAAAAATAAAACGGACCAACCAGCGGAGGACAAGTGGCTGAATGGGATTGGCTGGTGTGGGATAAGGCGCCTCTCCGCACGCCTCACTCTCCCTCGCGCGCGTGACATGCACGCGCCATATCGGCACCTCTCCTGGCGTGACGCGTGTCCTCCGGCTGGCCCACATTTGCTGCATCAATGGGTGTTGGATCCGGCCAATACCCTCCCCCATTCAATAAGTGTCCAATACCCCCATTGCAAGCCCATCCCCTATTGACCCCCATCCAATAACCCATCAAATAGGCCATTGCAAATGGTCTTATACTTAAATGGGTAAACAAACTTGTTTCTAGCCCCATTCATGATACAATGAACTAGTATAGTGAATCAAAATGAGGTGTCCAATTCTCCTTTGTTGGTCAACATACCTCAACTTATTCTATTGGCTGAAAATTCAGTCCATTTGGACAGATCACCTGACCTTTTCTATTTAATTAAATTACACAAACAATATGCCATTGGAAAGATTTATGTGTCTAGTTCATAACACACTTTTCGGTTGGTCGATCAGAATTTTCTACACAAAGTTAAGTTATGCCCATTTTAGTGCAGACTAATCGAGCTGCGAACAATTCCGAGTTTGACTAAATTTCTATAATCTTCTTTGCTATTTTGCATATTTAAAAGGTATATAAAACTCACTAAATGATATACCCAGATCATAGACACATCAAATAGTAACAAATAGACATGCTACCTAAATGGCATGCAAGAATGATGCAAAGCACAAAAGAAAGTAAACGCAAACTAAGCTAAGCATGACTGCTCGCTAGGTTATTACAACAACTCTCTAGATGCGGTAACAAGTGTTTACCCTTTCATTTCCGTGGACATTAGAAAATTGTGGAAATGATTTACTTCTTCTCATGTCTTATAACAATATACACAAAATCAATAAATGTAGTTTGAATAAAAAACAAAAACAAAAACAAAAAGCAAAAATTAAAAAACAAAACAAAAGGCCTCTTTCAAAAGGCCCATTGGGCTCATGGGTTGAGGTACTCGTATGAACAAAGCATTTGTCACTTGTAAATGCCGACATGGCCCATGAGCTTTCAGCTGGAACAAAGAGATCGGGGTCAGTATTTAAAGCGAAAAACAGTGGCAGTCATAAATTACGACTGAGATGATGATTGAAAATTGAAATCCAGGAGCGGATTCTCCCTTAGACGAGGTTAGTTTAATTTTACTAATTTTAGGGTTTATTTATCTGAATTGTTATGTCAATTCAACGGATTGCGCCTCTATTTTCTCTCTCTCTCTCTCTATATATATAATGAGTTCTTCAATTTCTAGGGTTTGCTGCATGCGTGTAATTTTATTTTTTTTGTTTGTAGGTTGATCTTAGGGTTTCAGTTTAATTTGTGTTTTTCACATACATGTTTCATTCACATAAAAGGGATTTTTTGAAATCAAATTATGTTATCTTAAGTGTGGTTATGGCTGCTTGGTTTCAATTCATCTAATTTGCTTATGTATGAGAGTTAGATTTGAGGTTTGAGAGGGGATTAATAGTTATTGATGATAAGCTGAGATGGAAAAAAAAAATCAGTGTGGCTGCTATTACGTAGACTGTGATATGAGGAAGCTTCATTCTTTCTTCGAGGGGGTGAGAGTTTATTAGTAGAGTATGGTTAACAGAGTGATACTAATTACACAGGGCGCTCAACCTACTAAGGTAGAGAACTCTTCACTTTGCTTTTTTTTAGATGATATGCTTGGATTTGGAGATTTATTAGAACTGGATTACTGGAATTGTGTTGGCCGACATGTATGCAGTAACACAATATAATCGGTGGCCAAGCCAGGAATTTACACAAAAGGGGTCGAAATTATGATATAGTGGTATTTTCTTTTCATGGATCAAAGGGCTTCAAAATTGTTGTAAATAGTATTCTTATTGTAAAAATGGTATTTTTCCAAACTCAAAGGTGGTAAAATTGACATAATTTTAAAATTAAGGGGGTCGATTGACCTCCATCCATCCCATGTGGCTTTTTGCTACCGAATATAATACATTCATTTGTTGCTATGTATCTAGAATGGTGTTATACTGCAAATGGATGCATGTGTGATATTTTGTAGATTTACAAAATGTAATATCCTTTTTTAATCATAGATAGTTATGAGTAGTTTTATATTGAACTCTAGCTGCAGAGATTAGCTGGTGCTTTCAATAAATATCTTTTTTTGGGGACTATTAGACATTGTGGGCCTTTGGTGACAAATTATGGCAAATAAAATAATTGTGTTGGGCCTTTGAGAAGAGCTCTTCTGTGTTAATTACAGTAACCAATTGATAAATTTCATACAACAAAGAGTAGCTTTTCTCAGTAGTACAGTGTAGTGCATGCTGATTAGTGCTGGGGGTCTTAAATTTCCATCTTATGATCGTTTGGACGTTATTATACTTTACTGTGGGAAGATTAACCTATTCCATGGGTTTTGCTGTAGATTGGGATGGGATTTGTATCATTTATTTCATACTCCCTCTTTCCAAAAGGTTTTAGAGACGGTGTATAATCTTTGTGGACTTGGTAGGTGTGTTAGCATTAGGTTCGGTAAAACCTTTCCTGTTCTTGTGACTGAACTAGAAGGCACCTGAAAGCTCCATCTAAAGTTACTGTGGTTTGAAGGTGTTTTTTACAAGGTACCGATTCAGACTTGTTTCTATAATATGAGTCTAGGCTCTTCCAGAGCTTGTCGACATTGGGCTTATGATTCAAAAGCTAAGTACTCCCTCCGTCCCAGCACAAGTAGAACTTTTTTCCCTATTAGGCCGTCCCAAAACAATTGAGACTGCCCAAAATAGAAATGTTTTAATATATTTATATTCAACCAACCCCACCATTTAACCCCACTCATTCCCTCTCTTCATTTTTCACCACTCAATTTATTCAACCAACACTACTATTTACCCCACTCATTCTCTCTCTTCATTTTTTACCACACATACACCACTTTTCTCTTAATTATTGTGCCCACTCCTCTAGTCCTACTTGTGCTGGGACGGAGGGAGTATAAGATTTTTTGAAAGATTTAGGGTTAACGTTTTGGTATATGCTCTGCAGTAGACTATGGAAGAAGCTGGTGATGTTGGTGGGATAAAGTGGGTTAATACTACCATCCAAAGGGTTGGACTATGCAAGGCTAATTCTAAGAAGTAGTGGCGAAGTAGAGCAAAGACATTTGACCTATTCTTTTCTTCATTGTTCTTTACTGAACCGCCAAACTTTCTCTAATAATAAACATATATTCTCGTTGCTTGTGGATTCATGCTAGTAACTCCTGAATTAAATCACTTTTCAAGATAAAAATATATACTTGTTTCATCGTGTAAAATATGAGGATCTTTTTGGGGTGTATTTGGTATATTGTTGCCAGTGTTTGCTTTGTCATGAAGTTGAAAAGGATTTTGTAAATGAAATTTTTAAATTTGAGCTTGTTTCCCCCCTCTTACTAAAAGTTTTTATTCTCGCTTTCAGCGTAATACATAAGTAGCTTTTGAAGTTTTGTAGTGCTAACTTTAAATTATTCGTGCTCAGTTCTTTTGTCAGCTAGACAGTAATGCGATTAGTTCCATAGTTTAGGAGCATACTTGTAGATATGTGGCAAGATAAACGAGCGAACATTATCTTACCTGGCCAGACATCATTTCCTCCGGGTGCTCATGTGGGAAATATAATTCTTCCACCGACTTCAGGAAGTTTTGAGTCAGACTTTGTAAGTGGGCCATCAAGAAAAAGGAAATCAATACATTTGGATCCCGATCCTTCAAAGTCCCCACCTGAATATTCATTTCCTTGGAAATCAAATTTGCGAGATGATAGTACTCTTTTAGGATCAAACAGACAAGTGAATGATCAGGGAGTGTACTCCAACCAAGCGAAGTCTGTAGGACGAGTGAACTACGCACATCACTATGATAATCAAGATTACTATGATTTTTCAGAGCCATCATGTTTTCCTACTTCCCACAGAAACGGGGTTAAGAAAATAGGGAATGCGTCTTACAATGTGCCATCTCAGTCTTTAGAGCTCAATGGAATTATGCCAGTTGGGGACACTCAATTGCCGCCAATTTGGCAAACTCAACCTTCTTATGTGGCTAGTCAAACTGAAGTTCATAGATCTATGCCATTGTTGAATACATCTAATGCAAGATCCGAAGCATTGCAGGGTAGTTTTGGGACCATGAATTATGTAATGCCCGAGAAAATGCCTCGAGATATGGCATCATCTGATTCTAGAAGACCCACCGGAACACTGCCGCAGAGTTTTGTCCAGCGTGGCGGATTTTCTGATAGTTTGATTGGACAGAAAGAAAGTGTCTTTTGCACTGAAAGTGGAGGGGTCAATGATCTTGAAAATGTAAGAGAGGTTTTAGGAGCTTCTGTTTACATCCAGCAAGATGGGAAAATTAGACTGTTAGAAAAAGAAGAGCAATATAGGGGTGCTCCGTCTGGCCAGTGCTTTGTTGACAATTCTGAAAGCAAAGAAAGAAGCAGTGCTGAAAAGAGAGTGGCGCTAATGGAGAGTACATCTGAAAGTAGATCTAGTGTTGATGATACTGCTGGACAGGGGCAGAAAAATAACCTTAATTCTGGTCATCTCAAATCAGATGAAAAGACCAGATTACATTCTGAAAAACCATCTTGTACTGTTGCTGAAAAGTTGTGGGATGGGTCTATTCAACTAAGTTCTTCCGTAACTTTGTCAGCGATTGCTTTCTTCAAAAGGTCTTCTCATTCTCTTTTAATTTACATTTTATTTTGATTCTTTAATAGGTTTGTGAGTCATTTTTAATGTATACTCCCTCCGTCCCTCTTTAATCTACAAAATTTGCCATTTTGATTGTCCCACTTTAATCTACAAAGTCCCCAAAAGGAAATGTTTTAATACTTTTAAAATAATGGGACCCACTTGTCATACTCACAACAACTATCCACTTACTATTTTCTACCCCACTTTCTCTCTCCCACTCAACTATTTACACTCACAACATATCAACTTTTTCACTTTTTCCTTAAATAATGTGCCCAACCCAAAATTTGCAAGTTAAAGAGGGATGGAGGGAGTAGTACATTACTGGTTTATGTGTTATTGTTTCATCTGTATATAATTTGAAGATATACAAGAGTGACTGGTCATTTTTTCGGTTGCGTTTTCTCTTGTATGTGCCTTAGCTAGGAATGTTTGCAAGAACAGCTCTATCTGCTGAATAGCCCTATTATAGACCTTCACAACACAGTTCTTAGAGTTATTGAAGGGATATTTAGAAATGATTAAAGCACTCTTTTCCCCAGATGAAAAGTCTAGTTGTCCCGAGCTTACATGTGCGTCATGCTTATCTCTGAGCACAGTCCTCCTGTGGAATTAATATTCAAAATAATGGCAGCATGCTTAATCACCAAGTATGGTGAAAGCATGACAAATCACTATTCTTCCTGTTTGCTAAGGTGAGAGTTAAGCACCTATTTGGTCCTTAACCTATTGAGTTGTTTTCCTTTTGGTCCTTAACCTATTTTGGTTTTCCTTTTGGTCCTTGATGTACCTAGTTGCAGGATAAAGTGGTCCTTAACCTATTTTAGTTTTCCTTTTGGTCCTTGATGTACCTATTTGCCGGACAAAGTGGTCCTTAAAATCGCCGACATTGCTTGTTGACCGAAAGGAAAACCAAATTAGGTCAAGGACCACTTTGTCCTGCAAATAGGTACATCAAGGACCAAAAGGAAAACTAAAATAGGTTAAGGACCACTTTATCCTGCAACTAGGTACATCAAGGACCAAAAGGAAAACCAAAATAGGTTAAGGACCAAAAGGAAAACAACTCAATAGGTTAAGGACCAAATAGGTGCTTAACTCGCTAAGGTGACTTGGGGGGGGGGGGGGGGCATACGAAACTTACATTCTATGGTTGCCCAGGAAAGAGATAGTTGGTGAGATGTGAAAGTAGATAATCTGCCACCTTTGCAAGGGTGTTTGTGGAATATGGCCACTCTTAGCAAAAGATTTCACATCACCTGCATGCTAAAAAGCATATGATTTGAACAATTTTTTTTTTTTGATAGGAAAAGAGAATTGTATTAAAAAGGAAGATATAATACAGAAAGATGGAGAAGAAATCCACCGACAAAGAACAAACATACGTGAATCCTACATTAGCAAATAGCAGCAACCCAATCTCTTTTCAATTCATTAAGAGATAAACCTCTAAAACCACCATTCGCATATGTCCAAAGCGATGCGAAAGAAACCATTTTATCCCACAAGAGATGCCTCAGTAGATGCTGTTTTTTGAAAATTCTCGTATTCCTTTTCAACCGGATACACCAACAAACTGCAAAAACCCCACACTCCTAGAAGCGCCTCGAGTATTCTTCTATACCAAAGCCGTTGTATCTGAAATAGAGAAGAAACATGCTCCTGACTAACCAAAATTTCATCAGCCACCTCAAACAACCGATTCCAAAGATAACGAGCAAGGCTACAATGAAGGAAGAGATGATCACGGACCGTTTTGGCAACTGAGAATGTTCAACATGCATAATTTGGAAAACAAGAGATAAAGTAATTAAAGTACGGAAAAGGGAAGGAAACAACTGAAGAGGAAAGGGAGGAAGGTTGGATCTTTTAATTTAGTACTCATAGTTATTCCCAAACTCCAGGATTAATCAAAAATTCTGTGTTGGGATGTCTGCGCATGAGTGAGAGCCGATGTGATCCTAAGGATTAGGAGAGTCTACAGAGAGTGGAAAAGAGACAAAAAAGAGACAGCCCTATTTCTATTACTCCCTCCATCCCAAAATGAATGACCGAATTCGCTCTTGATCAAGAGCATATTCGGTCATTCGTTTTGAGACAGAGGTAGTAGGAGTTACTTGGTCTACAAGGGAAATAAAAAAAGGGGAGAGAGAACGAGAGACCTATTTGGGTCTATAAGGGAAGAGAAAGCAGAAGAAAACTGAAGTGAGAATGAAACCTAGAGTATAGTAGTGATTCTGTGAAATCACTTGGAAAAGAGAAGGAAAATGGTGAATAATAAAAAGACTAGAAGGAAAGACAAGTATATACGGCCAGCATCACTTTAACTGTATGGAAAATATGATGTATTAGGTTGCATAGGCACTTAATTTGCTCTTGCTTACTGTAAACTGATTATGTGTTTTGCTCATAAAAGCTGAATATAAGAAATCTTCTTCTGTTTACATGAATTAAGTAACATGAAATATAGGTAGACATGCTCACGGTTCACGTTTGAAACGGATGAACCGGCAGTTTTGAACCGTTGAGAACCGTGAACCGGATGAATCGTTGAACTGGGTGAACCGTGAACCGGCGGTTTACGGTTCATAGGCGGTTTGGCTTCTTAAACCGGCGGCTTGGACCGGCGGTTTGGACCGGCGGTTCCTACTGTATAAATTCAAAATATTTTAGAATTTTTTGAGGTAAAGCTCCTAAATATCTCCCCTTAATTATAAAAGGGTAAGATTGATTGTCTCACTCTATATGTAAATTTGCTTAATATTAATAGGGTACCGTCTCTTTTTCTTTTTTCAAAATATTTTCGTCCCACTTACCACCCCTAAATTCCTTTAAAAATATGTAAATCAAAATTTCCTTTATATTTATGTAAAGTAAAATAATTTATAATGTATCAAAAAATTGTTAAAAAAACAAACATTTTAAAAAATTGCTTAAAAACTACTCAAAATATGTTTTTTTATTAGAAAAAAATGAACCGGTGAACCGTACCGTGAACAATTGAACCGTGAACCGTACCGTAAACCGTGAGTTAACGGTTCATAAACGGTTTTAGTTTTTATTGAACCGTGAACCGTGAACCGGGCATGTCTAAATATAGGAACCTGCGAAGGATTTAGAAACTGTGAGTAAGGTGGCATAAGATAATCTTAAGTGAAATATATTTTTATTTTCTATCAGAAAGGAAATGCATTAGATTGAAAGAGGGAAATTTCAAACTCAAAACAAGAAGAAAGCAGGATGGAAATAGATTATGTCTTACTGGTTCTGATCATTGTCTTGGTTTTAGGTTAGATAGACAGTAGATCACTTTGTTTGGACACTTCTATCTGTACCTGTTTGTTTATTTATTAATTATTAATTTTATTGCATACGTAAACTCTACAAGTCCTCGAATGCTTGAAATTTTGATGACTGTACATTTACCAAATATATTTTTTTTCAGTCCGAAATTATGACGTTACAAGCTAAATAAGTTAAATACATTAGAACATGAGTTGTCTTAGAGTTCACCTTATCCATGATAATTTCTTTGTAGTGGTGAGAAGTTGCTTGATATCAACTGGCCTGAATTCATAGAAGTTAAGGGGAAAGTAAGATTAGAGGCATTTGAAAAATATATCCAAGATCTTCCTCGCTCGCGCAATCGTGGATTGATGGTAAAAATTCCATCACTACTGTATTAAGCTGCTTTACATTATAGTTACATACATGATTCTTCTATATGATACTCCCTCCATCCCAAAATGATCTTCACATTTGACTATTCAAACTTTTTAAGGATATGAACACTTGCTTTACTAGCCATGTTGTGTTTATGCACATGTAAGCCTAAATTGTAGAAATGAGAAGAACTTTTTGGGACAATGAAAAATGGCAAATGAGAAGATCATTTTGGGACGGAGGGAGTATTATATGAATTTAAATCTTCATTTCTCTGTCAATTGGAAATTTAAGCACACATTTTTTTTCCTGCTAGAGTTGGCATCAGCATGCAGTGAAGAAAGAGTGAAATCGTATCTTACCTTAATGTTTGAAAATATTTGTTTTGTGAAATGTTAATCATCTACAAAACCTAGAGTACATTTGCGTGATTACTTTTGGTGCCACAAGTTGCAGCAACTTTTGTTGGATCTTTCCTCACAATATTTTAGGCATACTGTTCTAGTCTGGATGTGATGATAGCACCTTGAGCTCCGTTGTCATGAAAACTATACTAGGAAATTGCAACAACCCGGTCTCCCTCCAAATCATTCAACAATAAACCATTGAATTATATACGCCCAAAGAGAAGCTAAAGACATCAATTTTTCCCACAAAATCTGCTTCGGTAAGTAGCAATTCTTAAAATCATAGTGTTCCTCTCCATCCAAGGACACCAACAAACTGCAAACCAACCCCCCCCCCCCCCCCCCCCCCCCCCCCCCCCCCCCCCCCCCAAGCCCCACAAAGGACTCGCATCTCCATCTTTACCTAAACAACTGTATTTGAAGAAAAGAAGAAATGGAAGCAGGACTCACCAACTCAAACAAACGATACCAAAGATACCGTGTGATGCTACATGAAGAAATAGGTCATCATGTGACTCATTTGACATGACATCCTGCAATTCACACACCTATTTGGCGATAGACATTTAGTAGAGTATGAATCTTGTAAGGTCAACTAATTGTATAGAAAAGCATTTAGTTTACTAAGATGCTGGCATATAGTCATATATGCTTAGGCAAGAAAAGTAAGAAATATATCGTTTAGACTTCATTTGTTGATACCAAATGTGGTGCCCTTCGTTCAAGTACAACCCAAAACCTAATTATTATACCAGCCCACATGAGGTATTGATAATAAATAGCATTAGACTTGTAAAATCACCACAAAAATACATGAGCATTTACGAAAGAAACTGCTTTCTCCGGGCTCATTATCTCGTCACACGCATATTGGGCCTAAATAATATACTCCCTCCGTCCCATAACTATGTGCACAAAATGGGTTTTGCACGGGAATTAAGGGATGAATAGTAGTGGGTAGTTGTTGTGAGTGAAAAGTGAAGTAGGAGAGAGAAAGTGGGGTAGGAAATAGTAGGTTGATTGGTGTTGTGAGTATAAAAGTAAAGTAGGAGAGAGAATGAGTTGGATGAATAGTAAAGATTCTTTGCCATTTTAGGAAAGTGTGACTTATCAATGGGACACCCAAAATGACAATTTGTGCACATAGTTATGGGACGGAGGGAGTATATGATTATCCGTTATATTTTTATTGTTCATCAGTACATAAGATTGTGTGCCCAATGCCTAGTACATAAATTACATGTATCCATTGATAAACAACTGAGTTCATGTACACATAGTTCCATTTAGATGTATTTTTCAAACACCAACTGATTTAATCTATTTTCTTCTTTGGATGCATATGCATATGCCGATGTTGATCAAGATCTATTTAGTTTCCACCTAAAATCGATTGGAAAGTTCACGGAAACTTTCCAACATCTTACAAATAGCTGACTTCTTTAATACACTCGTGTATATGACTTGATAATTATCTTTAAGAACTCTTCTGAGGCTTCAACATTGTTAGACTGAAACATGGCTACAGCTATTTATCAAAATTCCTCATAGAGTACTTCCTCCTTCCGCCCGCCACACAAAATAGAAGAGAACGAAAGAAAAAGAAAAAGTCACGCTTTCCTCTTTTATCCGTTGGAAAAGGAGAGTCTGCATTTCGAGAGAAGTAAATAATTGTAGTGCAACTTCTTAAAGGTACAAGCAAGTAACGCGACATCCCTAAAAAGAATGCACGCGACTCTTTTTTTGGGAACGGAGGAGCGACTTGTGTTTTTCTATGTAACAAAATGATTATAATAATGGATTGGAGAACAAATCACAAGAAGATAGATGAGGAATCCGTCATGGAAATCCAACGAAATTAACCTTAACAAGTACTTTTTCCAGACAAAATCATACAAGTATATACTTGAAGGAAAAGCTTATGGCCTGCTCTTATGTCATTGGCATGTTTCTGACCGCTAAACAGTTACATTAGTGATTCCTGAGTGGTATAGGATAGTACCCTAAACTTTATGTATTGTATCCAGTTAAGCATTCTCACTGCTTAATCTACTGCAATCTTTTGTCTGGCATTTGTTTTCACCACTTTAGTTCCCCTAGCTACAATGTAGTAAAATATAAAAATATACCCCTGAACTTAGGATGATGAGCAGAAAAGTGAAATCAACAGAAACACAATAACAAGAACAATCAGATTTCAAATGACCAAAGCTTTCCCAGAATTTTTCCAAACATTTTCCCTCCTCCCTCAATAAACCGACCCTTGATGTTTAAAGGGAATTCGGTTCAGTTTCCAAAGAAGTAACTACCAAATAACTGCTAGTAACTACTAATTAACTGCTACATAATAATAAAATAGGACAAGTAAATTAATTAACACCTATACTAATTTTACGGCTCAACATCTGGTTCACCACCCACACGACGACGACTCTGATAGACACGCCACGGACCCCCGTCACGAGTCCTCTTCAGAATTGGCTCATCATTTTCCTGTCCATTAACTTGCCTCACATCAACTCCCTCCCCCTCCCCCTCCCCAACAGCCTTGTCCTCAAGGAGGATATATGGGTATTGTTGGCGAACACATATATAACTCACCCGCCTTCGTTTTGAGTTCACCCACTGTCTCAAATTTTGTGCTCTTCCCCTCGGTTACTGCAATTTCTTCTAACACCAAATCTGGAATTTCATTGTCTTCGACCAACAAAATTCGTAATGTCTTTATGGGGCAATCATGATTAGTTGGATGGTATGGTGTTTTACATCGGAAACATAGTCCACGGCGGCGAAGATCTTCTCGCTCAGAATCTGTTAGTCGACGGAAAGGAGCCTTAGTGGGTACAGCTTCCTTCGGTCTGCTAGGTGGAAGCCCTTGACTGGAATTGGCCGGTGGTGTTTGAATTTTTGTAACTGGCCCATGGGTGGTCGGTTGGGTTGCCATGTCGTGTGCAGCCCGCTATGCCCCCATTGTTGTACTCGTAAAGCTGCCTCAACATGACTGGCAACTTTCATTGCGGCGTCCAAATTGTTGGGGTCCATTATGCGTACTTGGACCCGAATTTCCTCACGAAGACCGTGCATAAAAACCCCAGGAAATTATCATCTGAGACGCCTGAATGTTGATTTGCCAATTGAGTGAACAGGTTGACATATGTTGCTACGTCGTGTGTTTGCTGAGTAGCGGCCAAACGCTCATATGCATTCCCATCACAACTAGTGTCAAACCTTGAAATTAATGCCTGTGCAAACTCGCGCCACTCGAACTGGACCCTCATTCTTTTAAACCAACGGAACCATATTAAAGCCGTTCCTTCCATGGCAACCATAGCCAATTGAACCTTTGTTTCATCTGTGCAAATCAAAACGTTGATCTGCGCGGGCTAGCCAACCAAGCGGATCCTCGCCTTCAAACCCTGGCAGCGGTGGTGGTGCTTGTTGATTCTCAGCGTACTGTGGCCGTGGTGGTATGTAAACCCCCTCTCGTCGTGGTGCGCCCCGTTCCTGTCATGCCCTCGTTTAGACGTGCAGTCTCCAAATTCTTGATCAAGTTGGTTAATTCAGCAAAACCAACGCGCACCTCTGTCCTTATTGCAGCCATGTCCTCTTTCATTTGGGCCTGTTCATCCGACAAACGACTCATACGTTCATCCATGGTATTCATACGCACTTCCAACGCGCCAAAACGTGTATCAACCATCTCTTTTGGTGGGTGGGATCCGGCAGGTCGGACCAAATTGATGAGCAGAAAAGTGAAATCAACAGAAACACAATAACAAGAACAATCAGATTTCAAATGACCAAAGCTTTCCCAAAATTTTTCCAAACATTTTCCCTCCTCCCTCAATAAACTGACCTTTGATGTTTAAAGGGAATTCGGTTCAGTTTCCAAAGAAGTAACTACCAAATAACTGCTAGTAACTACTAATTAACTGCTACATAATAATAAAATAGGACAAGTAAATTAATTAACACCTATACTAATTTTACGGCTCAACATCTGGTTCACCACCCACACGATGACGACTCTGATAGACACGCCATGGACCCCCGTCACGAGTCCTCTTCAGAATTGGCTCATCATTTTCCTGTCCATTAACTTGCCTCACATCATAGGACCACGTGCAGATATTCCCTTAACGTCGATAACTGATGACTACAACAGACCATAGTTACCGGGAACTCCCAATCCCCCCTCGTCCCACGTCCCGGGAACACGCGTCCCGGGTTCACAAGGGAACTCGACCCAAAGTGCTCAAACAATCGTACCGAAAAATAATCGGTCATCAACGTATAATCTTGTCTGCATTTACAATCTTTATGGCTATCCGCCTTTACATTATAATCTTTTATCTGCCTAAAAGTATATATATATGTGTGTGTGTGTGTGTGTGTATATATATATGCTATTATATTCAACTTAGTAATGTGTTTTCAATATAGAGCGTACCACGTTCCCAATTGATCCTACCCCCAGCGTACCCAAAATTTACTTAGCCACGTTCCTCGTTCCCGTATCCGTCCCGCGTCCCGCAACGTCCCACGTTCCTGGTAACTATGCAACAGACATCCTTGTCCCGCTCGAGAAAATGATGGAAGATTGACCACCCTAAACTCGCTGACCAGAAATGAATTGAAATGCTGACTATGAAGACATTATATCCCAGTAGAAGTTTGCTAGAGAGTATAATACTTGTAGGCTTTGTAAGAACTCCAGTATAATTTAGAAGTCCAAAACAGAGCATACACATAGCTTTCAAGGAAAAGGAGACATTATGTCCCAGTAAATTTTTGTTAAAGAGTATGTTACTTGCATTCTTTATTGAAGTTTTTTTCAAGCTAGTTATTACATTAGCATTTACAAGAAAACATTTGATCCTAATGGCGATATAACCCTTTGAAGGTCTATCCTTGATGGTAGCTTTTTGATTTAGTTATTTATTAATATGCATAGATTTTTTTTGAAGGTTGAGTTGTCGATTATCTGGATGGTGCAATTACATAAATTTCTAATATTTCACATTACAATATACTACCTCTGTCTCGAAAAGTTGGTCCCTCTTTTTTTCGTTGATATTACGAATAAACTTTAGGCCAAAATTCATTTTTGTCCATTGTACGGCACTTTCACTTTTACCATTGTACTTTTTTATTAACATCAAAACCACTATACTAATTTTAACTTTCCTCCACAACCCCAAAAGTTAACCCCGTTAGTTTTAGTGGATGGGAAACTTTAATTTTTCACACTTCCATCCCTTGAACTTTTAAATGGAGGGCCACCACATCACTACCACACTCCTCGACTTCCATAACCATCATCATCGCCACCACATCACTACCGCACTCCTCAACTTCCATAACCATCATCATCACCACCACTACCACAACGACCCACTAACTTCACCACTGCCACCACCATCGCTACCACCACCACCCACCATCTCCCCTACTACCACCGCCATTGCACTACCACCACCACCATTATCGTCACCACCATCGCACTACCACCACTTGCCATCCCAACCACCACCACACAACTACTACAACTACCGCTATCCCAACCACCACCACACAACTACTGCACACAAACACACCTAATTTCTCTCTCACGCATAAACACGCATTAATTCCTCTAACGTGAAATAATTCTAGTGGAAGTACTAAAGAGAAAATGAGAAGAGAATTGGAAAAATTAGCTTACAAAAAAAAACAAAAAACAAAAACAAATTAGATTCATATATCCATTCAGTTTGAACTTCTTAACTCCATTTACGGATTCTCCCGATCGGAATTTGAATGTATTTACGGTGCCAATGGTAGTAGTAGCTGGGGTGGGGTGTAGCGGCGGTGGTGGTGCTGGTGATGGTGGAGGTTATGAATGTTTAGGAGATGTAGCCCTTCATTTAAAAGTTCAGAGGGTGGAAGTGTGAAATTTGAAATTTTCCATCCATTTAAAACTAACAACAGGGTTAACTTCTAGGGTTGTGGAGGAGAGTTAAAATTAGTATAGTGGTTTTTATGTTAATAAAAAAGTACAATGGTAAAAATAAAAGTGCCCACAAAGTATATTGGACAAAAACGAAATTTGGCCTAAACTTTAAGCAATAATTTATGCTACTTTTGCTTATCTTAATGAGAATTTAAAAATTGGTATTGATTGTATTTATAATGGTATATCAATAAGAAGTTGTAAATTTTCATTAGGATAATTAAAAATAACCTAAACTCTTATCAAAGTTTATTCGTAATAACAACGAAAAAAGAGAGACTAAATTAGAGTAAACTGCTTTTTCTGCCCCTCGTACTATGGCTCCAACATCAATTTGACACCCGTACTGCTGAAACAACAAATGTATGATGCGTACTATAGTTTTATTAGTAAAATTAACTAAAATACTATTCAGTCGTTAACTTTTTCTAACACACGTTATTTTTTCTAACGAGCATTAATTTATTAAAACAGATGTTAATAATTTAATGAGAATTAGAATTAAACTTTACAAATGCTAAGTTGGTATCACATATTTCTTATTTAAAAAATGTAAGGGGGCGAAAGTGCGAATTATTAAATTACTAGCCCTAAATCTCACGATCTCCCTGCCATTTCAGTCACTCCCTACGCTTACCTCTACTTAGCCTCACCCTCCACTGTCGATAGCCATCCTCCAACGCCACCCCCATCTTTCCAGGCCGCCTTTCCTCCTCGTATCGTCATAACCCACTCATTTTCCTCCGCCGCCGCCTCACACCGCCCCCTTCTATCTTCCCATACTCATTTTGAATATATGCATACAGAATTGTCGCCTCCTGCCCGCTAATCAACGCCTCAGTCAATCTTTGCATCATAAATGGCAGCAAATTTTGAAACTTTTCTCGCTTTGATGCCTTCTCAAAACACTGAATTAAGTTAATCGAGGCTCTCAATGCAGCAATTCGAACATCCAGATTCACACCCGTCGCCAAACACCCGGGAAACACCGAATGCAAAGTATCTTGATACGGAACTAGGGTTTCCCAATATACTGAGCCAATTAAGCAAAAATCAGTAAGACACTATCCTTATGCTTAGGATTTTCCGAATTAACGCGAGTTAACATAAACGGCAAGAGTTCCGGCCACCCATTGATGGCAGAATTGAGGAGCGTTGTCTTGATGGTTGATTGTCTGGAAGGGGAGAGATGGGTAGAGATAGGATACTTGTAAATTTACCATCTAATTTGGTTTTTCCAATTCCATCTGTTAATATTTTTTTTTCTTTTTCTTTAGGGGGTTTTCAAAATTTTGACCTGGTATATATTTGATGGGTTTTCGAAAATGATTGTAATGGTGCTTATGGTGTTTGACTGTGACTATGATTTGCTTTTGGAGTGAAACATATGGTTCAGCTTTTGGTAGGGGTGTAAATGGTTCGGTCTCGGCCATTTTAGAGACCGAACCACTAGTCATCGGTTTGGGAAAATTCCAGACTGAACTGAACCACAAAAAAGTTCAAACCGAACCAAACCAAACCGTCAAGGTTTGGTTCGGTTTGGTTCAGACCGCGGTTCAGTAATGTGATTCAGACCGCGATTTAGACTGTGGTTCAGACCGTGGTGTAGTCCGTGGTTTAGATAGTGATCAAACCAACATTCAGACCGAAGTTCATATGACGATTCAAATCATGGTTTAGACTTTATTTAAAAGAGAATGTCTGGTTGTTAACTATGTGCCTCAACAAATATAACACGTGATGAAAGAAATATTGAATAAGTTGCAAAACGAGATTTCAGAGTAGTCATATAATGTTGATTTTTTTTAATATTACAACGGTGGGTGTTACTTAACATAAAAGTTTATAACTAACATATGCGGCCTGACTGTTGAGTCTGGTGGTTCGGTTTGACGGTTCGGTCTCGTGGTTTGGTTTGGTTCGGTCTGGTTTGGACTGGAGGGGTCAGACCACAAACCAAACCGAACCACGTGGTTTACCAATTTTTGAGACCGAACCTAACCATTAGTGCTTGAAAACCGAACCAGACCGTATAGTTTGGTTCGGTTCGGTCCCAAACCCCGGTCTGGACCAAACCACTGACACCCCTAGCTTTTGGAGTGAAACATAGTTGAATGGTGGTGGCGATGTGTTTTGGTGGTGGTGGTAGAGCTTGCCGGTGATGGTTACAATGATGTTGGTGAGGATGGTGGTTGAGTGGTTATAGTGCCATAGTTATATAGGCAATTTAACGGAAAATTTGACAAACATAGAAGAAGAGTGACATGAAACATTAAATACGTTCGGCAGTGACTAAAACGAGCAAGGACCGATATGTAAAAAGTTGTAAAAAAAGTCATTAAGTTATTGATATTCGTTAAAATAAATTAATGACCTTTAGAAAATATAACGTCTGTTAAAAATACTAACGATTAAATAGTATTTTGGTTAATTTTGCAAATAAAACTTTAGTACGCATCATACATTTGTTGTTTCAGCATTACGGATGTCAAATTGATGTTTGAGCCATAGTACGAGGGCGGACTAATTACAGTTTTACAACCCATGTGCCTACTTGTGTTTCTATGGTGCATAATCTGATGGCACATTAGAAATAGCCATGGAAGATGAATCCTCAATTTCAGTTCTGGTTGATTGATGGTTTAGATTGTTGATCTTGTTGGGGATTCCAGTAAAGGGATAATAAAGGCCGACATTATTAAAGCCGTCCATGAATTTTGGTCTCGTGGTAGATATCTTTGGTCTAAGGGTTAGAGAGTGATGTTGAGGTTTGGGGTGAGACCTGAACAAGAGGAAAATTTGAAGCTCGGAAGTTGTCAAGTTACTGTGATGTTCTGGCCTGAACAACAACAATATTTTTTCTGGATTCAGGTTTTGGGGGTGTTGAATAGGGATGGCAACGTGGCGGATAAGGGCGGGTTTGACCAAAACCGTACCCGCCCCTCAAGGAACTCCCCTTATACCGAACCCGCCCCGCCCCGCCCCATCAACTAGTAAACCCGTATCCCCCGCCCCGTATGTTCATAATCATTTTTTTTTTTTTTTAGCTTTAGCTCAGCCTTTAAAGAGTCCAACAGCCCAACAATATACAATTATAACACAATTACAACATTGTATCAAATTTAAGCCCAATCTAATAATTTCAACCATCTCATTTACACCCAAAGAATACAATTACAACACATTTATTGTAAACCCGTATCCGTCCCGCCCCGCCCCGTATGGTTCATAATCACATTTTTTTTTTAGCTTTAGCCCAGTCTTTAAAGAGTTCAACAGCCCAACAATATACAATTATAACACAATTACAACATTGTATCAAATTTAAGCCCAATCTAATAATTTTAATCATCTCATTCACACCCAAAGAATACAATTACAACACATTTATAGTAATTTACTTCATATATTAGTATACGGGGCGGGGCAGGGCGGGGCTCCGCGGGTTGGGTTGTGCAACCGAACCCGACCCGTAACCCACCGGGTTTTGAAAAAAGGCTACCAAACCCGCCCCGCTGCGGTACAGACTGTCCCGGATACAGAGCGGATTCAGACAGGTTGCCATCCCTAGTGTTGAAGGTGGATTGTACTCCTTTTGTCCTTAAATAAGTGCTTTTTTTTTGTTTCTTGAAGAAACTTTAAGAAGGTTAATTTTAAAGCAATTTTAGTGACAAATATACACAAGTAGCTACGGCTGTTATACGAACCGAGCTGGCTCGGGCTCGGCTCGTGAAAGCTCGAGCTCGAGTGAGCTCGAGGTGTAGCTTGAGTCGAGCTCGAACCGATTGTCAAGCTCGTTTTTGTTATCGAGCCGACCGTGTTCGACTCGTCTAGCTTGTTAAAAGCTCGAGCTCGGTTCGATAAGCTCATTAAACTTGAATTTTTGTTTTAGAACGGCTTGAACTCGGCTCGATAAGCTCGTTAAGACCATATTTTACTTTAAAAAAAAAGCCTAAGCTCTAGCTCGGCTCGTTAAAACTCGAGTTCGATATGGACTCAAGTTGCTCGCGAGCTCGATTCGGCTCGAACAAGCAAGTAGGCTCGAGCTCGATAAGTTTTAAACGAGCTCGAGCTCGACACCCCAAAACTCGACTCGGCTTGTTTACAGCCCTACAAGTAGCCTATGATGCTCGGACTGTCATGGACACGGATCCAAGTGTCAGATCCTCTTAAAATTTTAAGATTTTACACCGAATATAGTGTAAAATAGCCGCATCCATACCCACACCCACACTCATGTCGTGCCTTGTCGACACGGGTACGACGATGTAAATTGGAGAGTCCGAGCATCAGAACAAGTAGCCATTTGATTACTCAATTCCAAGTTTTGGATTTGCAATTGAAAGAGCAAAATGAATTCCATGGTTCAAATTTTGCTCTTCCAATGTCATGGATTGGTATTAGTCATCAAGGGTTTGTTAATATTTCCAATATCCATTGGAATTCTATATGACAAATCTTCGTTAAAATATTTTTCATAATGGCAAAACTACCCTTTTTTCTTTTTTATATATATGCTTTAGGTGCCAGTTTACCATCAAACTACAACATGTAGGACTAAACTAATTAGAAGGGTAGTTTTGTCATTTTGAAAAATATAAGTATAACGCAAAGTGTAATGGTTATGCTATGAGGGACCAAACTGATTGCAAAAATAAAGATGGGGCTCAAATCAATATATTTTATAGATGTAGGACCAAGTTAATAAAAGTTTTAAAGATAGGGACCAAATATAGATTTAATTCTAAAAGATATACTCCCTCCATCCCAATTTATACTTCAAAAAAAATTTGGGTTCAAGAATTAAGAAAAAGTTGATGTGTTGTGAGTGTAGATGGTTTGATAGGAGAGAGAAAGTGGGGTAGGGAATAGTTAGTGGGTAATGGTTGTGAGTATGACATGTGGGGCCTACAAATAAAGAAGTATTAAAAACTTCCCTTTTTAGGCTTTGAAGTTTAAAATGGGACACTCAAAATGGAGATTTTTGAAGTTTAAAATGGGACGGAGGGAGTAGTAATTGCTACTTCCTCGGGCCAAAATACATTTTCCCCCCCAAATTATCCACCGATTCCCACTTTGCACCCACGTTTGAAAAGTCGGTTTGTTTGGTATCTAAACTTTCAAATTTTCCAATTTGCACCCCAACACTAATGGATGTTAGAAAATCTTATATATATATATATATATAATAAGGGGAAATGACAATTTAGGGTCCAAAGTTCAGGGGGTGTGTGCCAATAGGGGTCTGATGTATCAATTTTTTTCAATTTAGGGTCCAAAGTTGCAAAAGTTGTGCAGTTTAGGGTTTCTTAACGATTCTGTTAACAGAATCCAGTTAAGTCAAACGTGTTTTGCACGTGGACTTAACTGGAGTTTGTTTTGAATATTTGGATGGTTATATCGTCATATCAGACAAAGAAAATTAATAATAATATTTTTGAAATATTAAATTTTATTTTCTTATATTAAATTAACTAATAATTAAAACGTTATTAAAATACTTTTTTCAAGAAATAAAATAATTTTTTTCATTTAGAATCACTATAAAATAAAATGTATATATTTTTTAAAAAAAAAGTGTAAAAAAATTCTATAAAAAAACGCTTAAATTTTTTATTGAAAAAAAAGAAGAAAGTGGGGATCAAACATTTTTTTCTTTTTTTTTGTGGTGGTTAGTATTGTTCATTATTAATATTAGTATTCCAATTATTTCATTTTTTTCATAAAATTATTTTAAAATTTATTAATAATTTTCCTTGTTTATAACTTCATTTTTTGTGTGTTCCAAAAAAAACCACTTTAATTTTATTTGCTTTTTATGATTTATTAGTATTTTTAAAATTAATTAAAATTATTCTAAAAAATAATAATAAGAGTAAATGACAATTTAGGTTCTACTGTATAAGGGATGTGTGAAATGACACAGAGCCTAGACGAACATCCAAAACAAACTTCAGTTAAGTGCTTCTGTTACTTAACTGGATTTTCTTTACAATTTAGTCCAAAAACCCTTAATTGACTAACGTTGTCAACTTTGGACCCTAAATTGACAAAATTGATACATCAGACCCCTATTGGCACACACCCCCTAAACTTTGGACCCTAAATTGTCATTACCCCATATAATAACTATTACTATTATATAAGTATTATTGATTATAATAGTTATTCATAAAAAATTAATTATTATAGTTAACTATTATATCTAACTATTAATAGTTAACTATTTATTTAATAATTATATTTAACAAATACTCCGTAATAGTTAACTATTATTGTTAAAAATTATACAACTATTATGATTGATGATTAACTAATATTATTAAATAAATATATAAAAGAAAAAATATAATAAAATTAATAATTAGTTACCCGTGCAAAGCACGGGTTACGAACTAGTTTAACAGAATAGGTAACAAATACTCCGTAATAGTTAACTATTATTGTTAAAAATTATACAACTATTATGATTGATGATTAACTAATATTATTAAATAAATATATAAAAGAAAAAAAATATAATAAAATTAATAATTAGTTACCCGTGCAAAGCATGAGTTACCAACTAGTTTAACAGAATAGGTAACGAATGGACTAGTTTGTAATGCTTATTAGTTTTTAAGGGTCAAAATGCAAAGTTTTAAATATTAAGTACTTAAAATTTATTTCTTTTTTCCAAATAATTAACATTATCTTAAATCTTAAATAATTAATATTTCTTTAACATAATACTAATTTTTTTATGCTAAAATATTTATTTAAAAAAAATATATTATTTTAAATGAATTTTATTTTTTTAATAAAAATAAAAATTTGTACGTTTTTTTATTTTTTTAAAATAAAAATATTTTTAAAAATTTTTTTTTCTAAAAAAACGTTGTAATTTTTTATTTATATTTTTTTTAAAATATAAAATAAAACTTTTAAATTGTCATTTTTGTTAGAATTTTTTTTTTTTTAAATTAAACATTATAGCGTTTTTTTATTTTTTAAATTAATTTATTTTAGAAAAATATTGTATTTTTTTTTTGAAAAAAGTACAATATTCTTTTCAAGAAGTATTAGTATTATTTTCAAGAAATATTAATTATATAAGATTCAAGAAATTTCATTTTTTTTAGAAAAATATTTTAGCATAAAAATTTGTATTATTTTCAAGAAATATTAATTATTTAAGATTTAAGATAATGTTAATTATTTTGAAAAAAGAAATATTTTTTTAGTGCTTAATATTTATAACTTTGTATTTTGACCTTAAAAACTAATAAACATTACAAACTAGTTCATTCGTTACCTATTTTGTTAAATTTTCTAACATTCATTAGTGCTGGGTGCAAATTGGGAAAATTTGAAAGTTTAGGTACCAGACAAACCGACTTTTCAAACGGGGGTGCAAAGTGGGAATCGGTGGATACTTTGGGGGGGGGGTAAAATGTGTTTTAGCCCTCCTTCCTCCCTCTCTCTCTCAGAATAAGAGTTGTACTTTTGTTTTGCAGGCTTAATAAAGAAACACTAAAAATGGTGAATATAAATATAAATGGAGTTGAGAACATAATTGTTCAAAACACTATTCACAAAATTCAAGTGGGTAAAAGTAGGTTGGTAAAGTATTGATTTTTTTATTAATTATACAAGCATTAAAAAGACGAAGTTGTCTGAATTATCATTCATTCTTTGCCATTTTGGAAACGAAACTCTTACTATGTGACTAACTGTATTGAAAAGGAAAGTAGATATCTAATTATGAGGCGGAGGGAGTATATAAGATTACGAAACTCCACTCCAAGCAATTAGATCAACACCAGTTCAGATGTGAGCTTGCTGCACAAGTGTCAAAATGCACTTGGTTGACTTTTCCAACTAAAAGTCGCTCGTGACATGTTGGTAACACTTTAGTTGATATATTTTCGCCATGAGCCGAACCCTATGTGCTGCTCTTTCTTTTCAAATTTCCAGCAAATTTTGCTAAAACTCGCGTTCCAAGTTCGCCACAAAGCCACAAACTATTACCGAACTCATCTCAAAGACGTTGTGGGCATTCCAAGAGGACTTCCGGATATACTAGTGAAGAGATCTTAAGGACCTCATAAATGAAACTCAAAAGTGTCTGGGCTCAAGGACTTGAGAAATCCTTGACCTAGAAGGCCTTTATTTTTGAAGAAGGCCTGGTCAAGTGCGACCCTGGCTTTAATTCCCAAAAGGCCTTCTAGGATTAAAGCCGGGGTCGCGCTTCTTGGTAACCTTGGGAACTTTATTTTTGCAGTCCACCTTAACCAGATGGCCTGGTCAGGGTATTGCCAAGAAAGTTCACACCTTAGCCAAGGCAATGCCAGGAAGACACCAGTCACCTCCCTTAACGAGAACTTGAAGATTGTGACACTAGTTCAAATCAAAACTATAAGGATTATTTTTCACACTTGGTTTGACGCCAATATTAGGGGTCTCTGAGTACAATACCAATTTCCTGGAGTAGGTAGAAAGCAAAATCGTTAGACATAATGACCTGTGAACTGTTAATGACTGATTGTGTCCTAACGTAGTCGGGACTGTACACAATCATCCAACTAAGTCCAAGTGAAGTTAAAACGATGCTCACGGCTCCTCAAATCCTGATTTAAGGCCATAAATTTGTCAAACTCTACAATTTAGTCAATTTACCGGTCCAGTTTTTTTTATACACGTATTTCCAACCTAGAAGGAGAATATTTTGACATTTCTAATCACTTGATATATATATATATATACTCCCAATCCCAACTACTTGAACTATTCCACTAATGCAACAAAACCAAAAATCAGTTATTAATGATTCACTATTGTATTACTATCACAAATGACAACCAGCATTGACTGAATTTGGTTGACAATAAATAAATAAAATGCATATTAAACTGTGTTTCCTGCCCCTGATTTGATCCAAAACATGCATCCCTTATCAATTTACTCGGAATAGATTTAAACGTGCAATAACGTACCAATGCCTGGAAACACCATTTCACTCTTCTTACCTTGTTAAAGGCACTTGTACCAGTCAAAAGCACCAATCCCATTTTATTCATTAAACTACAGCTCTTTAAAGGATGAAAAATAAAATGTTGTACATCAACACCCCTCCCCCCAACACACACACACACACACACAAAAGAGAGAGAGAGAGAGAGACACACACACACACAAAAGAGAGAGAGAGAGAGAGAGAGAGAGAGAAGAAATTGTAAAAAAAAAAAAAAAGTGGAAGAAAATGAACTACTCAATGATTGATTATCGACAGTAGTAGAAGTAGAGACAGCGTAAAATCAGATTTGCTGACCAATGAATTATGAAGAACACCTTATGAAGTTTATCATTGGAAAATATGACATGAATGAATATGTTGATATTTGGGGGGTATTATTGTGGACAGAGTATTCGATATAGCTGACACTGACTAGCAGAATAAAACTAAATATAGTAACTGGTCTAAATATGGAAAGAAGAAGAAAGAAAAGGTTGAAGTTAACACTGACTTATTAAAATATAACTAAATATAGTAAAATGTTGTCTAATATGGGAAAAGGAAGAAGAAGATGAATATGATAAGAAACAATAATATCTTATTTAATATGGGTTTGAAACAAGATGAATAAACAAGTAAATGGTGAATGATGGGGAGAAAGAAAGATCTGATACTCCCTCTGTCCGAAAATGAACTTCTCATTTGCCATTTTTCATTGTCCCAAAAAGTTCTTCCCATTTCTAAAATTTAGGCTTAAATGTGCATAAACACAACATAACTAGTGAAGCAAGTGTTCATATCCTTAAAAAGTCTGAATAGTCAAATGTGAAGATCATTTTGGGACGGAGGGAGTATTACTTAGATTGGAGCTGAATGAATAAGTCAGAACCTGAAGGACTCTGGACTCAGTTTACTCTAGTAGAGGCTATCCTTAGGGCCATTTGAGAAGTTGAATGCTTGAGTTGAGGTTGACTGTTAATTTGGGGAAATGAAATTATTCAGTGTTCTTCTACCACGTTTCTCTCTGAACTTTTTAGACATTTTTTTTCAGGCAATCTTCACTTAGTGACTTGAAATGGCTCTCCTCTTCGAAAACTTTATAATTATGCTTATCACACTGTGATGGAAGTTTGAGATGGTTGAGAATGGAACATGTGCTGGGGAATATTTGCAGTGATGTTTCTGAAAATTAAGAACTCCTAACTAATACTCCATCCTTTAGTCCCACTTTCCATTTTGTTTTTTTTACAAAAAGAGTGTCCTCTTTATGAAAAAAATTTGTGCAATTTAAAGCAGGTGAAAAGAATTAAAACTACAATTAAAATGTTTGACTTGTCAAATGAAGATATTTGGTATGAAGGATACTAATTTATGTTTGTCAGACATTATTTTATTTAGTAATTTTTTTTTTCTATTATTATTATTATTGATTACTGATGACATAAACTAATGCATTGGTCTTCAGGTAATCTCGTTATGTTGGAAGGAGGGAACTTCTGTAACTGGACTTAATGGATTGAAAGAGGTAAAGTCTGAAACAAATAAATGCTGAATAACAGAGAAGCCCTTTTTTTAGCAGATCATAATTAAAAATATCACGTTCAATGTTCACGTTATCAGGTTGCAAGAGGATACAAGAAAGGGGCTAAGGTCGGTTTTGCACAAATTTCTTCAGGAACTGATCTTTACATTTGCCCTCGAACCGATACCATAATCACAATTCTAGCAAAACATGGTTATTTCAAGGGCATGTCAGTCATTGATGACTATCTAGATTCTTTGATTGGTTGTGTTGTGTGGAAGAAGAACCGTCCGTCTTCAAATCCTACTGGGGAGAAAACAGATAGTAAAAGTAGTTCATCATCAAAGAAAGTTTCTCCCATAAGTCAAACTCAAGAATCTGCTGCAAAACTTGAAAATGGAACAAAAAATGGTTCTGATAGCAAGAATATTGACTCTAGTTTCTTGTCAGTTCCTTCAGTCCTCCCAATCAACACCACACCAGTTTCTGTGGGGCAGCAAAAACACCCAATAATTCCTACTCACCTATTGTGAGTAGTGATCCTCACCCGTTTAACTCAGTAAAACAACAAGTTCTTCCTGTTGAGGATGATGATCTTCCTGAGTATGATTTTGGAGTGGCATGTGGGATTTCTCGACCTCCTCCTCCTCCTCCAGTTAGCAAGCCACTACAACCTGCTCTGCCTCGAAGTTCAGAGAATTCAAGTCTAACTCGGGTCCCGTCTGACTCACATCTCCATGTTGTTTCCATGTCAGAGGAAAAGCTTAATACAAGTGAAGTCTCATCTCAGGAGTTGACCAAGAAGAAAAAACTCTTTGATGATGATGATGATGATGATAGCCAGAATGGTGTCCTCCCGACATCACAGCCAATCACAAGCCGGTAATATTACACCGCCGATCACAAATAATTTACCATTACGCCCTCCATTGCCTTCTATGCGTCCTCCAACCCCCATTGACACCCGGTCAACGTTTGACATGCCTGAATGGTGTCCTCCTGAGACATCACAGCCAATCACAACCCGAGACAATTAAGCACCAATCACAAGTAAATTACCATCACACCTCCATTGCCTCCTATCGCCCTCCTACCCCTACTGACACCCGGTCATCATTTTTACCAACCCTTTCGTCCTGCTTTCAGTAGCCCACCAAGCAGCATCAGACCTACCCAGTCATTGCCCTCCAAAGTGGTCCAAGTTCTTCAACGGGGTTTCCTCGTCCACCTATCAGACCTGAGTTGCCCCTCCAGAGTGGTTCAAGTTTGCCTCGTCCAGCTATCAGACCCGAGTTCCAGTTATCTGATAGAAGACAAAAGATGCCTTGAGAAGACGAGTTGCAGAAGACAGAGGAATGTTGTGGAATAGATCTGTCAATTGTATAAATGCTGCAGCTTAATATAAAAAGTTAAGTCTGTCTTTCAAAAGCTGCAAGTTGTAAATATGCAGGGTGTTTATTTGTAACTTTAGGATGTTTGTAGATGGTTTTCAACTTCTCTATGGTGTTGTCAGTTATGTTCTCAGAGACTCAGTCATGGTTCCTTTTCTGTGTAAGAGCTTATGTAAAAGTTCAGGTTTTCAATACTTTTGTATCAAAATTAAAAAAACTTTAAGACTATTTTCCTACTGGCTAACTCTCATCATCCAGAATAGACATCTTGGTAACTCAGTTAGTGAACACGCCAAATAGCTCTAGCTCAAGTGGTTTTCGGTTTTAGCTTCCTACGAGGAGGTTACGAGATCGAATCCTGTTAGGTAGACTATTTATAGGCTCAGATGTAGCATTCATGGCATTATGAATAATATAAATAATAAAAAAAAACTCAATTTTGTATTAGAATAAAGTTAGTGCACATGACTACGTCTGAGAACATTCTCAAACCAAGATATACAACTACGATCAATATATTGATGGTAGTTGCAACTTTACATATGCAGTCACTAAAATCTACACATGACTACTTTCATGAATAACACTCGCATAATTATCTCATCTCCTCTAAAAGAACTCACATCTCAATCATGGCATGTTTGTAGGAGTGCGCATCATGGCTATCCTAAGCCCCCCCCCCCCCCAACCCCCAAGCCACTTCATGACACTCTTTGTGCCTCTCTCGTGTATCTTAGGTGGCGTTTGATGTATTAAGCACTTGATGCTTGATGCTTATAGATTGCAAGGTATAATTTGGAGGTAAGGTGCCTTGATAACATTGAGCTCTACATGTTGAAAGTTCCATGAGGCTCTTATTAGTTAAGCAATGATTTTGATTCTCAATCATTAAGAGCCTCACGTAACCTCCAGCATCTATACCTCAATGTCATCAAAGGCACCATACCTCCAAAATATACCTTGCAATCTATTAAGCATCAAATATCAAGTGCTGAAGAGCCCACGCCAGTTGGACCGGGCACAAGCCAAACCAGAGTCTCTCAAGAACCGGTTCGAACCAACCAAGTACATTCAACGGCTCCTTCCTAAAATCGAAGTCGAGGTCAAGCAGCTGTGCGGACCGAGCTGGATTCCAACATTAGTTTTTCATGCTCCGAGGCCTCCACCTCGGCGAGCTCGAACAAAGGCGGTGCTTACGACCTGCATGGATCCATCCTATCGCATTAAATGCCCGATGGTATTCCTTGGCTACCTACTCTGTATGGCGCCGAACCTGTCGCATCAAGACATCCTCTGGTCAGAGCTTGTCCTATCCGGATTGCCGACCTATCCTATGGCGACACGTGCTGGTTGGTAAAGTCTATGCATAGACCAAAGGTCAGACCGCTGGACAAAGGGGGTAATATATAAACATTTTCTACCTCTCTCTCAGGTATGACCGAATTGTTGGTAGTGGTGCCCTAGGCACGTTTAATAAACGTTGTAATTGTTATCATTTATTTCATATCAATAAAGATGTTTTGATTATTATTATTGTTCATGTTTACTTATAATAATCTCCGTCCCTACTTTTTAAGCACTAGTATAAAGGCTAAATGATCATGGGATGATCATGTTAGATTAATGATCATGGGATGATCATGTTAGATTTATGGGTACTTGTTTGGAACAACGTACTGGACATGACCCGCTGTATGAGATTTATGTCATGGTCTATGTCGTAGATATATCTCATATTAGTTATGTCATTCGAATCCTTAGACATGAAGTTATTATAGTCTTCCACTTGATGAACATTATGTTTGACATATTCAAACGCTACCTTTAACCGGGTAGTTATAAAGTGTATGATTGGCATAATCAGGTTCACGTAGGGAAGAATAATAAGCTAAATGGATTTGTCCCTCTTCGGAGAGATCTCAAACTTAGGCCTCTCGTAGGAATGATGTTGATGAAAATGTTCGGCCGGACTCAAATGAATTGATTAGATCAATGTCATTTGGATTATCAACATATTCGGAATCGAGAAAGTATTGAACAAAGACAGTTGACCGTTTGACCATGACTTGTGTTCAATGAGATCGTGGACAAAGGGATTGTGACATATTCTAAAGGAATGCGAACTTGTATCTAGTTATACTATTTGGGTAGGTATGACGGTTTGCTAGAACCTAATCATATTGATGGATAAAATTCCAAGTAATAAATACCTAGCAAGCGCACTAGTTACCGTAGTAGTAACGCGCGAAAGCGAGTGTCGATCCCACAGAGACTTGTTGGAAAAACAAGTAAATTTAATTAGCGTAAACGAACCAAGGGGGTTTTTGATTGATTTTGATTAAACTAAATTAACTACTAAACAATTAAAATAAATTACTAAATTAAAGATCACTAAGCAAACAGAGATTTAATTCAAGATTACGAAGATTCACAGATTGGGGTTCACAACTATCTCCTCTCTATGCTATTTTATTGAAAAGATTATTAAACTTGTTCAAGAAATCGTTCACTTATTTAAGAGTTGGGACGGTCTGGTCACCGGATTGCAACCCTACTATTATCTCTATGTGAAATATTCCACTAGGTCAACAACACACAAAAACAATTTATTAAGTTCTTAAGAACACTTGATCTTAAATTCTTTTGATTTCTGCGAGGTCCTCAATTAAATCTAATCACAAGAATATGATTCAATATATAAATTATCCACGCTAGTGAAACAATCTAAACCAAGATGATTTAAAGACCAAAAATATCAAGTCATATTAATGAAATCTTTAAATTAATTAAGTTCTATTCTTATGAACAAGAACAAGATGAATATTTAATTAAGCCCAATTTAGCATAGAGATTCGATAGTTATTACTCCCAATCCATGAACAATAAAATTAGTTACTCATCGACATAGCAATAAACACAAGAATATAATTAAAACTCATAAACCTGGATAAACGCTTGATGATGAATAATTCCCAAAATCTTGTTTACACCTTGAAACTTTAATAAAACCTAAAACAAAGCATAAAAAAATAAAGTACTGCCGTCTAATATTTATACAGAGAGAAAACTAGGGCCAAAAGTAGGGAAAATTGGGTTAAAACACGTCTTTGTAAAGGAAACCCGAAAAATGTACGGAACACCCAAGTGGGCGCCTATCCCTAGTCAAGCGGGCGCCTGGTTAATACAGAAACTTTGCTTTTCCAGATTTTGAAGTAAGCAGGCGCCTGGAATACCATGAGCGGCCGCCTAAAATGCCATAAGCGGGCGCCTGGACTTGCATAAGCGAGCGCCTGGACTTGTTTCCAGCTTTTCCTTCTTTTCTTCTTGACTTTGACCACGGCTGACTTTGACTCTTGATGTTGACCCGACCTTGGTCTTCCACACTTTAAGCTCTCGGACTTTGTAGTTACATAATAACACTAAAAGTGTTCCAAAATACACAAATCCTAACAAAGTTCCTTAATTACATAAAGACCAAGATTACATTAATTCTATTCTAAATTTCATCAAAAAGTCCAGAAAAATAACATGAAGATGTAGATAATATATACATGAAAAACCATCCATCAAATTCCCCCATGCTTAGACCATTACTCGTCCCTGAGTAATATTCCTAACCCCACTTCTAAACACCGGTCTAATTAACGTAGCATGAGAGAAAATGATACATATCACCTCTACAACCCCATCCAACAAGTCACGATAGAAGCAACACACACGGAGTGTAAGAAACTCCGCTCCTTATAACTCCAAACAAAACAAATGCGACTGGCCCTAATTGATAGCACACTCATGATAAGAAAATAAAACGCTATCCAATTAGGGCCCACACAAAAAAGCTAGGGGGAACTAAAATGACCTATGTTTCCCCCACGCTTATCTTTCACTACCTTCTCCCTAAAAAAGAAATCAAAGCTAGGATAATCCTTAGCAATGATTTACCTCATAAAAAACTCCAACGCCCCCTTATGACTCCAACAAGAAATATGAGGATTTTTTATCCTATTCGCCTCTAACCAAACCTCCTACACCTAACAGGAATCCTACCCAATTCTCCAAACCTCCCTTAGGACGCCACGCCAAGTAAAAACAATAACTCACTCCATTTCTCTCCTTTTGCCTAGGCGCCCTTTCGGGTTTTCACCTAGCCTCTCTTTTTCTTTTTCAATTTTTTTTTTTTTTTTTTTTTAACTGTACAACAAGTGATGATAAAATGCATCCAATAAACAGGTATTCCCACCCCCCAACTAATTATGAGCATTGCCCCCAATGCTCTCACAACTAAGCTCAAAAGAAAAAGGGAATGGAAATACCTCGCGCCACTCACTGCGGGGGAGGTCCAAAAATATGGTCCCAAGAACCAGGCATGCCCGAACCTGAACCAGACCCCTGATCCGGTCCACTCATCGGCTCATCCCATGAAGCTCCAGCCCACGAACTGCTCGGAGGTGGCATATACGGAGAAGGAGGTGGTGGGTAAAACGTCGGGGGAAACTGCTCCCCAGGGAAGTGATGCGCCATCATCCGGCGTCTGTAATACTGCTCCTCCTGAAGGTTACCATAAAATGCCTCCTCCATCTTCCTCAACCGCTCATCATGCTCATCCTCGCGGTTCTGCCTGTGATAATCAGCTAAGAGCTGCTGCTGGTGGTACCCGTCTATCTTCTCCTCCAACCCCTGCATCCGCTCAAACATACCACGACTAAACTCCCTTTGGGTCATCGGGATATCCTCCTCAACATTGGCCGCCTGGCCACTGCTTCCCTGCTTTCCTACCGGATGTGAACTACCACCCTCCATAGATGTCTTCGTCACAGTAGTTCCAGCCACCAAATTCTTCTGAACCCCTGACAATGAAACCCCCGCCTTCTCCATTAACCGAGTGATCATGATTGGAAAAATGAAGTTACTGTGACCCATATTGATGGCCCTCTCAACGACCTCATCCTCATTATGGCCCCAATATCCACCGGCAACCTCTTCACCATCACATACAACAGGGGGGCCCGTGTCCAGTGCACTTCTTGATAATGTCCAGTGGGCATTATTCTCTCACAAATAAATCTGTAAATGGCTTTCAGCTCAAACCTCAAAGCACTCACATGGAACATATACCCATTCTTGAAATAACTGGGATCTAGCTGTTGGGTTTTGAGCAAACATGCGCAGCGGAATTAAAACCCAAAAGCCTAGATCCGATCACGATGATTAAATTAATACGAGGATGAATTTAGAACACTAACCGTGACGGAGCTTTAAAATTCTGATATCTTCAATCTTTGTTCTTCGCACTTCTTCGAATCACGAACGCAGGAACGACCGTAATACTTGGATCACGAACTTTGAAGGAGTTGATGCCAACGCCCTCTATGTTTATCCACACGCGAACGAATATCTAGAACGATTCTAGATCTGGATTGCTAGACCCATTAGAAAACACGCTTTTCTAATCTTCAAAGGCTATATGATTTTATTGGTGTTCTTGAGCTTTTGATTCTCAATCTAAACTCAAGAATATGTTTCTCAAACACATGGAGGCTACCAATAATGATACAATATCAATCCATACTGATTAGGGTTAAGAGAGAGGTATTTTAAACTCATTAGTCCTAAACCTTTTAGGAGAAATAGGTCAAAACCCGTCAAAACACGAAATCAGATTTTGGCCCAAACAGGGCCTGCTCGGCCGAGTCCTTTGAGGTGCTCAGCCGAGCACCTTTGCTCCAGAAAACTGACCTTCTGATGACCCTTTGCTCGGCCGAGTCCTATGAGGTGCTCGGCCGAGCACCACCAGAAATCCGTTTTTAGCCTTTTAAACAATTCGTTCTTTTGTGTGTGACCCCATAGGATTATATTAAGTTGGCAATGAGTCCAACCAAGGTCAAACTCATAAATCATGAGCGGACTCTAGCAAGCCATCATGACTACCCAAATAATATAACTTAAAGAAGTTCGTAATCCTTAATAGAGCATATCACAATCCTTTTGTCACGCGATATCATATTGAACATAAGTCATGGTCCATGTCTACTTATCTTGTTCAATGCTTTCTCGATCCAAGTAGATTGATAATGAGCAAATGGTATTGATCTCATCAATTCATTTGAGCGCGGCCACGCATTTCATCAATCTCACTCTACGAGAGGCCCAAGCGGATATCTCTCTTGAGAGAGGGACAAATCCCATCTTGACTTATTACCTTTCCCTACATGAATCCGATTATGCCAATCGTAGCCTTTATAACCACCCGGTTAGGGGTGACGTTTGAGTACGTCAAACATAATGTTCATCATGTGGAAGACTGTAATAATCTCAGGTCTAAGGATATCAATGATATAACTATTATGAGATTTAATTATGACATTTGACCATGACATAAATCTCATAGGTGGGTCATGTCCAGTACATGTTCACCAACAAGTACCCATAAGCTTAATCTGTATCATATACACATGATCATCACATGATCATCAATTAAACTTATACTAGTTCTTCATAAGTACTAGGGACGGGGATTATTATAATAAACATGTAAAACATATAATAACCCAAGGTTGTTATCTCCATAACAAATGAGAACATGATGTAACGTAAGGCCTTTCTTAAGGGCCTAGAGCATAATTCCAACAATCTCCCACTTGCACTAGGCCCAATCAACGTGTATCCAATACCCATTGAGCTAAGTTATGATCTCCATCATCTTTGCAAGTGAGCACATGTATGATAATTATCCTTGTTATCATCATAAGGCATTTTGCATATTTTAACATCTCCCATATCAACGATTTCTCGTAGAGATGGAAACGTCTGAGTGCGTGTTTGGATCATAGATGAGCCCTTGGCACTTTAGCTTGTGCAATAACCGTTATTTCACAACAAAGGTCCATAGGATTATTAGTACTAGAAACTATTTCTAGTTTTACTAATAACATCTATATTCAAACAATTCCCTTAGTTACAACTCTTGTAACCAAATACTCAATTTTATTCGTAGAATAATTTATAGTGTATTTGCTTGGAACTATTCCAACTAATAGCACTTACTTTAAACATATGTTTATACTGCGATTTTCAATTACTCTTGTTGATGTGGAAGCATGCATCTACGTAACTATTTACTAGATCATCTCCCATTCCAACAAACATCAAGAATACATCCTTAGTTCTTCTCAAGTACATAAGGATATTCTTGACCGTTATCTAGTGACTTTCACTAGGATATGATTAGTTTGTTCTCATCATACTTTAAGTATACGAGTTATACCGTCTAAGTACATATATGACATTCATGATAGATCCAATTGCCGAAGCATATGGAATCCTAATCATGTATTCTTGCTCATTAGTCTTCCACTAAGACTAAGTCCTGCCAAGAACACTGTCATTAGACAACTTTGCAAGTTCTATTTCCAATAGTCTTGCATACTGAACAATTCAGTACTTTGTCTCTACAAGTACTTTGACACAAACCAATCAACTTCTTAGATCAATAGATATTAATTCCAAGGATATAAGCGGCTTTTCCTTAAGTCCTTCATTAAGAAACTCTTTCAAATGAACTATGTGTTAGACACATATACAAGACTAGGAATTAGACTATGCTCCCACTAATTTCTTAGCAAACACAAGTCTCATTATTGATGAATTTCAAACGATTTGAACGCTTCATCAAAATGATTGTTTCAACTCCAAGAAGCTTGCTTCATTCCATCCATGGATTTCCGCAACATACATACTTTATTAAATTTCTAGACTATCAAAACCTTAGGTTGTATCCAATACATCCTTAAGTGAGTTCCCGTTAAGAAACGCTGTTTTGATATCCATTTGTCAAATTTCATATTCCAAATATGAAGATATGACAATGAGAATTCTAATAACTTAAAGCATGACTTCAAGTGAGAAAGTTTTATCATAGTCGAAATATGAGTCAACCTTTTCACATTTAATCTTGCTTAATTAGTATGTTCCTTTGCTACCCATGTTAGTTTTCTCCAAGAAAACTTAATTCCATCCTTTGGTTTTTACACCTTAGGTTAGGAAGATCAAGTTCCAAACTTGATTAATATACATGGATTGCCTTTTAGATTTTATGACTCCAGCCATTAATCTAAAATGGAGCGGACATTGCATTTTGATAGGAAGTAAATATGTCATTCTCAATGAACTTTACCTCTTATACTTTCTTTTATAAGAAATCCAATATTTCTCATTATAGATTGTATCCTATCATAATGCAATTGACTTGTATAACTTGAACGCACTTTCACAACTCCTTGCGAAAGTTCATTCAACTTCCATCTAAGGTTCTATGTTATCTTCTAGGTCTCGAACCATTCGAGATATATTTTACTCCCACTGATTCTTTTAGAGATAAACAATTTACCTAGAAAAGTACCATCAAGCAACAAACAAATTGTTTCTTAGAAGTAAAATAATATCCTCAAGTTTCCTTGGGATATCCCATGAAAATACATTTATTAGATTTAAGTGTGAGCTTGTTCCAAACAAGTCTTTTCGCAAAAAGTCTCACCATCTTAAATCTTTATGAAAGACAAACCAAGTTTTCTTTCATTCCATATCACATATGGTACCTTTGAACCTATTTTAATGGAACTCAAATTAGTGTAATTATAGCGGTTTCCAAAACATAATCCCAAAATAAATAATGGAAGATCAATTTGACTTTATCATCTAATGAACCATATCCAATAAGGTTCTACACCTCCACGTAGACACATCATTCTAAATGGTGTTCTTGGTGGAGTTAATTTGTGAAACAATTTCACAACCTAAAGATGATTGTCAAATTCTTGGTTCAATTATTCATTATCACGATCGAATCGGGATTTTGAATAGTTTTGCCAAGTAGTACCAAAATCCTCATTTAGCATTGCTACTTAATGAACCATATACATCGACATGTATTAGGTCTAATAAGATATCAGCCTTTTACTACTCCTAGTAAAAGTTGCCTTAATCCAAGTAAATAAGATTTGCATAAATCATATGATTCAAAATCGTATGACTTTAAAACTCCGTCCCATGGAATTTTAGATATGCGTTTCTCATTTATTTGATCAAAACAATAATGCCTTGAGAATTTAATTATTTATGTTATAGTCTTATTTATTATTTTGTTCTTCAAGATTTAGGATATGAGATTTATTTATATGATTTAACAATACGATAAAGCAAATCATAATAAATAAAGCTCTTTCTTATTCCAAATAAGAAATAAATATCCTTCATTATCTTATAACAAAATAATACTTTCTACTTAATGAGCAAAGCCACTTCATAAGTGTTCAACGAACAATGTTGCAACTCTTGCATCATTATTATTCGCAGATTAACTTTACCTTTTATAAGTAGTCTTTCTTTTATTAATTGTTGCACATTTATACAAATGTGGGATCCAATCCGGTATCCAATACCCAATGATTAAAATTAGAAAGATTAATTTTATAGCATAAATATCCTTTGTGGTTGTCTCACTACCATTCACCTTTTATTGATCATCCAAAATTTTGATTGCAATTTTAAATGGTCAATCAAATTGCCACATTACCAAATTGCATTATTCAGAGTCATAATTTTAGCCACAATTATTTCCTTTAGGTTTGACAACGTTTGTCTTACCTTTAGCTTTTAATCCTTCCTTTTAGAAAATCATAAAGTCAAAATCGAATTTTCGACTTAGGTCATCATCTTTCCGCATGATAGTTCAGATATTGAGAGCACAAACCAATGTCTCATCAATTCGACTAACTTCAGCAATCAAGAACAATTCAAGATTCTAATTTTAGTTTATCTGAATTCTTAATTGACATCACTTTTCAGGAAACTTGGTTTCGCAAACCAGCCGTCTGAAATTAGATTCAATCCCAGATTAATCTTGAACTTGACATTTAATTTCAGGAAACATGGTTTCTGAAACCAATCATCTGATAATTAAATTCAACTCAAAATATTTATCTTAGAAGCGGTAGATTTTAAATTTCCAAATTTATCCTATAATTGCATTTCTTGATTCATTTAGGATTTGGTGCTCATGGTGATCAAATCACCATGATTATCAAAACCAAGAATAAACAATTTATTCATGAATCTAAGATCATCAACAAGTTAATCAAATTAAATTTTGATGATCCTACGGAACATATTAATCAAATTAATATTGCAATTTAGGTTACTCAGGATTATTAAGAATGTATAATTTCCATTCTTGCTTTAGAACAATTCTTAAGCTCATGAATAATTTCCATTCTGAAGAACAGATCGCAGTAATAAACATAATTAAAGTTTAAGAAAATATTCTACACAAATATGCAAATAAATATACACCTATATTTCATACCAGTCATTTAAGAGATATATAGATTGTATTTCATAAATACTCCCACTAAATTATATAACCTTCATATACATCCAATGTATAATATAATTTGAATGGGCTAAGATCCATATTTCACTTAACTTTGAGTCGGCTAGGGCACGACTGCTCAAAATAAGTTATTTAGGTAGACAACTCATTGTCAATCATATCGTATATGACTCTTAGATCTTTTATGAGATTGTAGATATCGTATATCTAACATGTTTTAATCTCATCTGTGCCTTAGGCCCAAAACTTTGTCTTTTGATAGCCTAATTAAGTCAAACCATGATAGACGCATAGGAAACTCTCATTCACTCATCTTGCTCATACACTGATAGAATCAATGCACCTCGCTTTGGCAGAGCCCACATGAAAATACCCGGTGTACTCACAAGTGTCTATCATGGGTTAGCACATGACTTAAAATTTTAAGAAGGTTCATCTCATATAGCATACAACACGTTAATGAGCACATAACATGTAAAGCATCGGTTAATGATTTAATTAATCTCATTAATTAAACCATGATATCATGTGATTGATTTATGGGGATAAATTCTTTAACACATAATTAAGAGCACGATTGTACGGTCGAAACTAAGCCAAGAAGGCATCCACAATCCCGTACCCAATTTAGAAACTAGAAGAAACAACTATGTAAGGTCGAAACTAAGCCAAAAAGGCATCCACAATCCCTTACATAAAGTAACTCGATTCTAAATTCTTTTGTCTCATCAATTTATCACTTTGACCTTGAGATTTGTTTTCAGGAAACACGGTTTCTCAAACCAGCCATCTGACAAACAAATTCAATCCAAAGTGATTTCAAACAAGACATTTAATTTCAGGAAACACGGTTTCTAAAATCAGCCATCTGAAAAACAAATTCTGTCCAAAATCCTTCTGCTCGGCCGAGTCCTTTGGGTGCTCGGCCGAGCGCCTCTGTGTTAAAATCTGTACCCTTCTGATTCATGCTCGGCCGAGTCTTATGAGGTGCTCGGCCGAGCACCCTGTCAGAACAGATTTTCGAATTTTAATTCTAAATTGCTTTCCCGATTCAATTAGGGTTTGGTGTTCATGATGATCAAATCATCATGTTCATCAAAGCCTTGAATAAACGATTTATTCATGAATCAAAGATCATCAACAAATCAATCCAATTAATTTTTGATAATCTAAAGGAACATAATAATCAAATTATTATTGCAATCGTAGATCCCACATAACGTATTTAAACGGTGCGATTTTATGATTTCAATATATCTCATATACATACATAAAATTCAAATCACATAAACATCAAGAATCAAATTCAAATAACATGCCAACACATATAATCCAATTATATTATTAACATGATATTATTAAAATAATCATGATGAACGGGGCTCTGATACCACTGTTGGGTTTTGAGCAAACATGCGCAGCGGAATTAAAACCCAAAAGCCTAGATCCGATCACGATGATTAAATTAATACGAGGATGAATTTAGAACACTAACCGTGACGGAGCTTTAAAATTTTGGATCTTCAATCTTGTTCTTCGCGCTTCTTCGAATCACGAACGCAGGAACGACCGTTACTTGGATCACGAACTTTGAAGGAGTTGATGCCAACGCCCTCTATGTTTATCCACACGCGAACGAATATCTAGAACGATTCTAGATCTGGATTGCTAGACCCATTAGAAAACACGCTTTTCTAATCTTCAAAGGCTATATGATTTTATTGGTGTTCTTGAGCTTTTGATTCTCAATCTAAACTCAAGAATATGTTTCTCAAACACATGGAGGATACCAATAATGATACAATATCAATCCATACTGATTAGGGTTAAGAGAGAGGTATTTAAACTCATTAGTCCTAAACCTTTTAGGAGAAATAGGTCAAAACCCGTCAAAACACGAAATCAGATTTTTGGGCCCAAACAGGGCCTGCTCGGCCGAGTCTTATAAGGTGCTCGGCCGAGCACCTTTGTCAAAACTTTCTGTTTGACCCTTTGCTCGGCCGAGTCCTTTGAGGTGCTCGGCCGAGCACCAGCAAAAAAGTCATTTTTAGCCTTTTAAACAATTCGTTCTTTTGTGTGTGACCCCATAGGATTATATTAAGTTGGCAATGAGTCCAACCAAGGTCAAACTCATAAATCATGAGCGGACTCTAGCAAGCCATCATGACTACCCAATTAATATAACTTAAAGAAGTTCCTAATCCTCAATAGAATATATCACAATCCTTTTGTCTCACGATATCATATTGAACATAAGTCATGGTCCATGTCAACTTATATTGTTCAATGCTTTCTCGATCTTGAGTAGATTGATAATGAGCAAATGGTATTGATCTCATCAATTCATTTGAGCGCGGCCACGCATTTCATCAATCTCACTCTACGAGAGGCCTAAGCAGATATCTCTCTTGAGAGAGGGACAAATCCCATATTGACTTATTACCTTTCCCTACATGAATCCGATTATGCCAATCGTAGCCTTTATAACCACCCGGTTAGGGTGACGTTTGAGTACGTCAAACATAATGTTCATCATGTGGAAGACTGTAATAATCTCAGGTCTAAGGATATCAATGATATAACTATTATGAGATTTAATTATGACATTTGACCATGACATAAATCTCATAGGTGGGTCATGTCCAGTACATGGTCACCAACATGTACCCATAAGCTTAATCTGTATCTAATACACATGATCATCACATGATCATCAATTAAACTTATACTAGTTCTTCATAAGTTCTAGGGACGGGGATTATTATAATAAACATGTAAAACATATAATAACCCAAGGTTGTTATCTCCAAAACAAATGATGTAACGTAAGGCCTTTCTCAAGGGCCTAGAGCATAATTCCAACAATCTCCCACTTGCACTAGGCCCAATCAACGTGTATCCAATACCCATTGAGCTAAGTTATGATCTCCATCATTTTGCAAGTGAGCACATGTAAGATGATTGTCTTTGTTATCATCATAAGGTATTTTGCATATTTTTGACACTTCCCATGTCAACGATTTCTCGTAGAGATGGAAACGTCTGAGCCCGTGTTTGGATCATAGATGAGCCCTTGGCACCTTAGCTTGTGCAATAACCGTTATTTCACAACAAGGTCCATTGGATTAGTATCACTATAAACTATTTCTAGTTTTACTAATAACATCTATATTCAAACAACTCTATTAGCTACAACTCTTGTAACTAAATACTCAATTTTATTCGTAGAATAAATTATAGTGTATTTGCTTGGAACTATTCCAACTAATAGCACTTATTTTAAACATATGTTTATACTGCGATTTAAATTACCCTTGTCGATGTGGAAGCATGCATCTATGTAACCATTTACTAGATCATCTCCCATTCCAACAACCATCAAGAATGCATCCTTAGTTCTTCTCAAGTACACAAGGATATTCTTGATCATTATCTAATGACTTTCACTAGGATACGATTAGTATGTTCTCATCATACTCCAAGTATACGAGTTATACCGTCTAAGTACATAATATGACATTCATGATAGATCCAATTGCCGAAGCATATGGAATCCTAATAATGTATTCTTGCTCATTAGTCTTCCACTAAGACTAAGTCTTGCCAAGAACACTGTCATTAGACAACTTCGCAAGTTCTTTCCAAGAGTCTTGCATACTGAACAATTCAGTACATTGTCTCCATAAGTACTTTAACACAAACCAATCAACTTCCTAGATTAATATCAATAGATATTAATTTCAAGGATATAAGCGGCTTATTCCTAAGTCCTTTCATTAAGAAACTCTTTCAAATGAACTATATGTTAGACATATATTTAAGACTAGGAATTAGACTATGCTCCCACTAATTTCTTAGCAAACACAAGTCTCATTATTGATGAATTTCAAACGATTTGAACGCTCCATCAAAATGATTGTTTCAACTCCAAGAAGCTTGCTTCAATCCATCTCATGGATTTCCGCAACATACATACTTTATTAGAATTTCTAGACTATCAAAACCTTCAGGTTGTATCCAATACATCCTTAAGTGAGTTCCCGTTAAGAAACGCTGTTTTGATATCCATTTGTCAAATTTCATATTCCAAATATGAAGATATGACAATGAGAATTCTAATAACTTAAAGCATGACTTCAAGTGAGAAAGTTTTATCATAGTCGAAATATGAGTCAACCTTTTCACATTTAATCTTGCTTAATTAGTATGTTCCTTTGCTACCCATGTTAGTTTTCTCCAAGAAAACTTGATTCCATCCTTTGGTTTTTACACCTTAGGTTAGAAAGATCAAGTTCCAAACTTGATTAATATACATGGATTGCCTTTTAGATTTTATGACTCCAGGCCATTAATCTAAAATGGAGCGGACATTGCATTTTGATAGGAAGTAAATATACCATTCTCAATGAACTTTACCTCTTATACTTTCTTTAATAAGAAATCCAATATTTCTCATTATAGATTGTATCCTATCATATATGCAATTAACTTGTGTAATTTGAACGAATTTCACAACTCCTTGCGAAAGTTCATTCAACTTCCATCTAAGGTTCTATGTTATCTTCTAGGTCTCGAACCATTCGAGATATATTTTACTCCCACTGATTCTTTTAGAGATAAACAATTTACCTAGAAAAGTACCATTACAAGCAACAAACAATTTGTTTCTTAGAAGTAAAATAATATCCTCAAGTTTCCTTGGGATATCCCATGAAAATACATTTATTAGATTTAAGTGTGAGCTTGTTCCAAACAAGTCTTTTCGCAAAAAGTCTCACCATCTTAAATCTTTATGAAAGACAAACCAAGTTTTCTTTCATTCCATATCACATATGGTACCTTTGAACCTATTTTAATGGAACTCAAATTAGTGTAATTATAGCGGTTTCCAAAACATAACCCCAAAATAAATAATGGAAGATCAATTTGACTTTATCATCTAATGAACCATATCCAATAAGGTTCTACACCTCCACGTAGACACATCATTCTAAATGGTGTTCTCGGTGGAGTTAATTTGTGAAACAATTTCACAACCTAAAGATGATTGTCAAATTCTTGGTTCAATTATTCATTATCACGATCGAATCGGGATTTCTGAATAATTTTGCCAAGTTACCAAAATCCTCTTTTAGCATTGCTACTTAATGAACCATATACATCGACATGTATTAGGTCTAATAAGATATCAGCCTTTTACTACTCCTAGTAAAAGTTGTCTTAATCCAAGTAAATAAGATTTGCATAAATCATATGATTCAAAATCGTATGACTTTAAAACTCCGTCCCATGGAATTTTAGATATGCGTTTCTCATTTATTTGATCAAAACAATAATGCCTTGAGAATTTAATTATTTATGTTATAGTCTTATTTATTATTTTGTTCTTCAAGATTTAGGATATGAGATTTATTTATATGATTTAACAATACGATAAAGCAAATCATAATAAATAAAGCTCTTTCTTATTCCAAATAAGAAATAAATATCCTTCATTATCTTATAGCAAAATAATACTTTCTACTTAATGAGCAAAGCCACTTCATAAGTGTTCCACGAACAATGTTGCAACTCTTGCATCATTATCATTCGCAGATTAACTTTACCTTTTATAAATAGTCTTTCTTTTATTAATTGTTGCACATTTATACAAATGTGGGATCCAATCCGGTATCCAATACCCAATGATTAAAATTAGAAAGATTAATTTTATAGCATAAATATCCTTTGTGGTTGTCTCACTACCATTCACTTTTATTGATCATCCAAAATTTTGATTGCAATTTTAAATGGTCAATCAAATTGCCACATTACCAAATGCATTATTCAGAGTCATAATTTTAGCCACAATTATTTCCTTTAGGTTTGACAACGTTTGTCTTACCTTTAGCTTTTAATCCTTCCTTTTAGAAAATCATAAAGTCAAAATCGAATTTTCGACTTAGGTCATCATCTTTCCGCATGATAGTTCAGATATTGAGAGCACAAACCAATGTCTCATCAATTCGACTAACTTCAGCAATCAAGAACAATTCAAGATTCTAATTTTAGTTTATCTGAATTCTTAATTGACATCACTTTTCAGGAAACTTGGTTTCGCAAACCAGCCGTCTGAAATTAGATTCAATCCCAGATTAATCTTGAACTTGACATTTAATTTCAGGAAACATGGTTTCTGAAACCAATCATCTGATAATTAAATTCAACTCAAAATATTTATCTTAGAAGCGGTAGATTTTAAATTTCCAAATTTATCCTATAATTGCATTTCTTGATTCATTTAGGATTTGGTGCTCATGGTGATCAAATCACCATGATTATCAAAACCAAGAATAAACAATTTATTCATGAATCTAAGATCATCAACAAGTTAATCAAATTAAATTTTGATGATCCTACGGAACATATTAATCAAATTAATATTGCAATTTAGGTTACTCAGGATTATTAAGAATGTATAATTTCCATTCTTGCTTTAGAACAATTCTTAAGCTCATGAATAATTTCCATTCTGAAGAACAGATCGCAGTAATAAACATAATTAAAGTTTAAGAAAATATTCTACACAAATATGCAAATAAATATACACCTATATTTCATACCAGTCATTTAAGAGATATATAGATTGTATTTCATAAATACTCCCACTAAATTATATAACCTTCATATACATCCAATGTATAATATAATTTGAATGGGCTAAGATCCATATTTCACTTAACTTTGAGTCGGCTAGGGCACGACTGCTCAAAATAAGTTATTTAGGTAGACAACTCATTGTCAATCATATCGTATATGACTCTTAGATCTTTTATGAGATTTTAGATATCGTATATCTAACATGTTTTAATCTCATCTGTGCCTTAGGCCCAAAACTGTTTTGATAGCCTAATTAAGTTAAACCATTTTAAACGCATAGGAATCACTGTTTCCTCATCTTGCTCATAACTGATAGAATCAATGCACCTACGCTAGGGCAACCCACACAAAATACCACGTACTCACAAGTGTTTTAATCATGGGTTGGCACGGAACTTAAATTTTAAGAAGGTTCATGACATATAGCATACAACACGTTTATAGCACATAACATGTAAAGCAACGGTTAAATTTAACTAATCTCATTAATTAAATTAATGATTCATGTGATTGATTTATGGGGATAAATTCTTTAACACATTATTGAGAGCACGATTGTACGGTCGAAACTAAGCCAGAAGGCATCCACAATCCCGTACCAAATTTAGAAACTAGAAGAAACAACTATGTAAGGTCGAAACTAAGCCAAAGGCATCCACAATCCCTTACATAAAGTAACTCGATTCTAAATTCTTTTGTCTCATCAATTTATTACTTTGACCTTGAGATTTGTTTTCAGGAAACACGGTTTCTCAAACCAGCCATCTGACAAACAAATTCAATCCAAAGTGATTTCAAACAAGACATTTAATTTCAGGAAACACGGTTTCTAAAACCAGCCATCTGAAAAACAAATTCTGTCCAAAATCCTTCTGCTCGGCCGAGTCCTTTGAGGTGCTCGGCCGAGCGCCTCTGTGTTCCAGAATCTGTACTTCTGATTCATCTGCTCGGCCGAGTCTTATGGACTGCTCGGCCGAGCACCATGATCAGAACAGATTTTTCGAATTTCAATTCTAAATTGCTTTCCCGATTCAATTAGGGTTTGTGTTCATGATGATCAAATCATCATGTTCATCAAAGCCTTGAATAAACGATTTATTCATGAATCAAAGATCATCAACAAATCAATCCAATTAATTTTTGATAATCTAAAGGAACATAATAATCAAATTATTATTGCAATCGTAGATCCCACATAACGTATTTAAACGGTGCGATTTTATGATTTCAATATATCTCATATACATACATAAAATTCAAATCACATAAACATCAAGAATCTAAATTCAAATAACATGCCAACACATATAATCCAATTATATTATTAACATGATATTATTAAAATAATCATGATGAACGGGGCTCTGATACCACTGTTGGGTTTTGAGCAAACATGCGCAGCGGAATTAAAACCCAAAAGCCTAGATCCGATCACGATGATTAAATTAATACGAGGATGAATTTAGAACACTAACCGTGACGGAGCTTTAAAATTCTGAGATCTTCAATCTTTGTTCTTCGCGCTTCTTCGAATCACGAACGCAGGAACGACCGCAACACTTGGATCACGAACTTTGAAGGAGTTGATGCCAACGCCCTCTATGTTTATCCACACGCGAACGAATATCTAGAACGATTCTAGATCTGGATTGCTAGACCCATTAGAAAACACGCTTTTCTAATCTTCAAAGGCTATATGATTTTATTGGTGTTCTTGAGCTTTTGATTCTCAATCTAAACTCAAGAATATGTTTCTCAAACACATGGAGGCTACCAATAATGATACAATATCAATCCATACTGATTAGGGTTAAGAGAGAGGTATTTAAACTCATTAGTCCTAAACCTTTTAGGAGAAATAGGTCAAAACCCGTCAAAACACGAAATCAGATTTTGGGCCCAAACAGGGCCTGCTCGGCCGAGTCTTATAAGGTGCTCGGCCGAGCACCTCTGTGTCAAAACTTTCTGTTTCTTTGCTCGGCCGAGTCCTTGAGGTGCTCGGCCGAGCACCAGCAAAAAGTCATTTTTAGCCTTTTAAACAATTCGTTCTTTTGTGTGTGACCCCATAGGATTATATTAAGTTGGCAATGAGTCCAACCAAGGTCAAACTCATAAATCATGAGCGGACTCTAGCAAGCCATCATGACTACCCAATTAATATAACTTAAAGAAGTTCGTAATCCTCAATAGAATATATCACAATCCTTTTGTCTCACGATATCATATTGAACATAAGTCATGGTCCATGTCAACTTATATTGTTCAATGCTTTCTCGATCTTGAGTAGATTGATAATGAGCAAATGGTATTGATCTCATCAATTCATTTGAGCGCGGCCACGCATTTCATCAATCTCACTCTACGAGAGGCCTAAGCAGATATCTCTCTTGAGAGAGGGACAAATCCCATATTGACTTATTACCTTTCCCTACATGAATCCGATTATGCCAATCGTAGCCTTTATAACCACCCGGTTAGGAGTGACGTTTGAGTACGTCAAACATAATGTTCATCATGTGGAAGACTGTAATAATCTCAGGTCTAAGGATATCAATGATATAACTATTATGAGATTTAATTATGACATTTGACCATGACATAAATCTCATAGGTGGGTCATGTCCAGTACATGGTCACCAACATGTACCCATAAGCTTAATCTGTATCTAATACACATGATCATCACATGATCATCAATTAAACTTATACTAGTTCTTCATAAGTTCTAGGGACGGGGATTATTATAATAAACATGTAAAACATATAATAACCCAAGGTTGTTATCTCCAAAACAAATGATGTAACGTAAGGCCTTTCTCAAGGGCCTAGAGCATAATTCCAACAATCTCCCACTTGCACTAGGCCCAATCAACGTGTATCCAATACCCATTGAGCTAAGTTATGATCTCCATCATTTTGCAAGTGAGCACATGTAAGATGATTGTCTTTGTTATCATCATAAGGTATTTTGCATATTTTTGACACTTCCCATGTCAACGATTTCTCGTAGAGATGGAAACGTCTGAGCCCGTGTTTGGATCATAGATGAGCCCTTGGCACCTTAGCTTGTGCAATAACCGTTATTTCACAACAAGGTCCATTGGATTAGTATCACTATAAACTATTTCTAGTTTTACTAATAACATCTATATTCAAACAACTCTATTAGCTACAACTCTTGTAACTAAATACTCAATTTTATTCGTAGAATAAATTATAGTGTATTTGCTTGGAACTATTCCAACTAATAGCACTTATTTTAAACATATGTTTATACTGCGATTTAAATTACCCTTGTCGATGTGGAAGCATGTATCTATGTAACCATTTACTAGATCATCTCCCATTCCAACAACCATCAAGAATGCATCCTTAGTTCTTCTCAAGTACACAAGGATATTCTTGATCATTATCTAATGACTTTCACTAGGATACGATTAGTATGTTCTCATCATACTCCAAGTATACGAGTTATACCGTCTAAGTACATAATATGACATTCATGATAGATCCAATTGCCGAAGCATATGGAATCCTAATAATGTATTCTTGCTCATTAGTCTTCCACTAAGACTAAGTCTTGCCAAGAACACTGTCATTAGACAACTTCGCAAGTTCTTCTCCAAGAGTCTTGCATACTGAACAATTCAGTACATTGTCTCCATAAGTACTTTAACACAAACCAATCAACTTCCTAGATTAATATCAATAGATATTAATTTCAAGGATATAAGCGGCTTATTCCTAAGTCCTTTCATTAAGAAACTCTTTCAAATGAACTATATGTTAGACATATATTTAAGACTAGGAATTAGACTATGCTCCCACTAATTTCTTAGCAAACACAAGTCTCATTATTGATGAATTTCAAACGATTTGAACGCTCCATCAAAATGATTGTTTCAACTCCAAGAAGCTTGCTTCAATCCATCTCATGGATTTCCGCAACATACATACTTTATTAGAATTTCTAGACTATCAAAACCTTCAGGTTGTATCCAATACATCCTTAAGTGAGTTCCCGTTAAGAAACGCTGTTTTGATATCCATTTGTCAAATTTCATATTCCAAATATGAAGATATGACAATGAGAATTCTAATAACTTAAAGCATGACTTCAAGTGAGAAAGTTTTATCATAGTCGAAATATGAGTCAACCTTTTCACATTTAATCTTGCTTAATTAGTATGTTCCTTTGCTACCCATGTTAGTTTTCTCCAAGAAAACTTGATTCCATCCTTTGGTTTTTACACCTTAGGTTAGAAAGATCAAGTTCCAAACTTGATTAATATACATGGATTGCCTTTTAGATTTTATGACTCCAGGCCATTAATCTAAAATGGAGCGGACATTGCATTTTGATAGGAAGTAAATATACCATTCTCAATGAACTTTACCTCTTATACTTTCTTTAATAAGAAATCCAATATTTCTCATTATAGATTGTATCCTATCATATATGCAATTAACTTGTGTAATTTGAACGAATTTCCACAACTCCTTGCGAAAGTTCATTCAACTTCCATCTAAGGTTCTATGTTATCTTCTAGGTCTCGAACCATTCGAGATATATTTTACTCCCACTGATTCTTTTAGAGATAAACAATTTACCTAGAAAAGTACCATTACAATCAACAAACAATTTGTTTCTTAGAAGTAAAATAATATCCTCAAGTTTCCTTGGGATATCCCATGAAATACATTTATTAGATTTAAGTGTGAGCTTGTTCCAAACAAGTCTTTTCGCAAAAAGTCTCACCCTCTTAAATCTTTATGAAAGACAAACCAAGTTTTCTTTCATTCCATATCACATATGGTACCTTTGAACCTATTTTAATGGAACTCAAATTAGTGTAATTATAGCGGTTTCCAAAACATAACCCCAAAATAAATAATGGAAGATCAATTTGACTTTATCATCTAATGAACCATATCCAATAAGGTTCTACACCTCCACGTAGACACATCATTCTAAATGGTGTTCTCGGTGGAGTTAATTTGTGAAACAATTTCACAACCTAAAGATGATTGTCAAATTCTTGGTTCAATTATTCATTATCACGATCGAATCGGGATTTCTGAATAATTTTGCCAAGTTACCAAAATCCTCTTTTAGCATTGCTACTTAATGAACCATATACATCGACATGTATTAGGTCTAATAAGATATCAGCCTTTTACTACTCCTAGTAAAAGTTGTCTTAATCCAAGTAAATAAGATTTGCATAAATCATATGATTCAAAATCGTATGACTTTAAAACTCCGTCCCATGGAATTTTAGATATGCGTTTCTCATTTATTTGATCAAAACAATAATGCCTTGAGAATTTAATTATTTATGTTATAGTCTTATTTATTATTTTGTTCTTCAAGATTTAGGATATGAGATTTATTTATATGATTTAACAATACGATAAAGCAAATCATAATAAATAAAGCTCTTTCTTATTCCAAATAAGAAATAAATATCCTTCATTATCTTATAGCAAAATAATACTTTCTACTTAATGAGCAAAGCCACTTCATAAGTGTTCCACGAACAATGTTGCAACTCTTGCATCATTATCATTCGCAGATTAACTTTACCTTTTATAAATAGTCTTTCTTTTTATTAATTGTTGCACATTTATACAAATGTGGGATCCAATCCGGTATCCAATACCCAATGATTAAAATTAGAAAGATTAATTTTATAGCATAAATATCCTTTGTGGTTGTCTCACTACCATTCACTTTTTATTGATCATCCAAAATTTTGATTGCAATTTTAAATGGTCAATCAAATTGCCACATTACCAAATTGCATTATTCAGAGTCATAATTTTAGCCACAATTATTTCCTTTAGGTTTGACAACGTTTGTCTTACCTTTAGCTTTTAATCCTTCCTTTTAGAAAATCATAAAGTCAAAATCGAATTTTCGACTTAGGTCATCATCTTTCCGCATGATAGTTCAGATATTGAGAGCACAAACCAATGTCTCATCAATTCGACTAACTTCAGCAATCAAGAACAATTCAAGATTCTAATTTTAGTTTATCTGAATTCTTAATTGACATCACTTTTCAGGAAACTTGGTTTCGCAAACCAGCCGTCTGAAATTAGATTCAATCCCAGATTAATCTTGAACTTGACATTTAATTTCAGGAAACATGGTTTCTGAAACCAATCATCTGATAATTAAATTCAACTCAAAATATTTATCTTAGAAGCGGTAGATTTTAAATTTCCAAATTTATCCTATAATTGCATTTCTTGATTCATTTAGGATTTGGTGCTCATGGTGATCAAATCACCATGATTATCAAAACCAAGAATAAACAATTTATTCATGAATCTAAGATCATCAACAAGTTAATCAAATTAAATTTTGATGATCCTACGGAACATATTAATCAAATTAATATTGCAATTTAGGTTACTCAGGATTATTAAGAATGTATAATTTCCATTCTTGCTTTAGAACAATTCTTAAGCTCATGAATAATTTCCATTCTGAAGAACAGATCGCAGTAATAAACATAATTAAAGTTTAAGAAAATATTCTACACAAATATGCAAATAAATATACACCTATATTTCATACCAGTCATTTAAGAGATATATAGATTGTATTTCATAAATACTCCCACTAAATTATATAACCTTCATATACATCCAATGTATAATATAATTTGAATGGGCTAAGATCCATATTTCACTTAACTTTGAGTCGGCTAGGGCACGACTGCTCAAAATAAGTTATTTAGGTAGACAACTCTTGTCAATCATATCGTATATGACTCTTAGATCTTTTATGAGATTTTAGATATCGTATATCTAACATGTTTTAATCTCATCTGTGCCTTAGGCCCAAAACTGTTTTGATAGCCTAATTAAGTTAAACCATTTTAAACGTATAGGAATCACTGTTTCCTCATCTTGCTCATAAATGGATAGAATCAATGCACCTACGCTAGGGCGTAACCCACACAAAACTACCCACGTACTCACAAGTGTTTTAATCATGGATTGGCACGGAACTTAAATTTTAAAGAAGGTTCATGACATATAGCATGGTCAAATGTTTATAGTCACATAATATAAACACATAAAGCAACGGTTAATAATTTAACTAATCTCATTAATTAAATTGATTCATGTGATTGATTTATGGGGATAAATTCTTTAACACATTATTGAGAGCACGATTGTACGGTCGAAACTAAGCCAGAAGGCATCCACAATCCCGTACCAAATTTAGAAACTAGAAGAAACAACTATGTAAGGTCGAAACTAAGCCAAAGGCATCCACAATCCCTTACATAAAGTAACTCGATTCTAAATTCTTTTGTCCCATCAATTTATTACTTTGACCTTGAATTTGTTTTCAGGAAACACGGTTTCTCAAACCAGCCATCTGACAAACAAATTCAATCCAAAGTGATTTCAAACAAGCCATTTAATTTCAGGAAACACGGTTTCTAAAACCAGCCATCTGAAAAACAAATTCTGTCCAAAATCCTTCTGCTCGGCCGAGTCCTTTGAGGTGCTCGGCCGAGCATCTTTGTGTTCCAGAATCTGTACATTCTGATTCAATCTGCTCGGCCGAGTCTTATGGACTGCTCGGCCGAGCACCATGATCAGAACAGATTTTTCGAATTTCAATTCTCAAATTGCTTTCCCGATTCAATTAGGGTTTGATGTTCATGATGATCAAATCATCATGTTCATCAAAGCCTTGAATAAACGATTTATTCATGAATCAAAGATCATCAACAAATCAATCCAATTAATTTTTGATAATCTAAAGGAACATAATAATCAAATTATTATTGCAATCGTAGATCCCACATAACGTATTTAAACGGTGCGATTTTATGATTTCAATATATCTCATATACATACATAAAATTCAAATCACATAAACATCAAGAATCTAAATTCAAATAACATGCCAACACATATAATCCAATTATATTATTAACATGATATTATTAAAATAATCATGATGAACGGGGCTCTGATACCACTGTTGGGTTTTGAGCAAACATGCGCAGCGGAATTAAAACCCAAAAGCCTAGATCCGATCACGATGATTAAATTAATACGAGGATGAATTTAGAACACTAACCGTGACGGAGCTTTAAAATTTTGAGATCTTCAATCTTTGTTCTTCGCGCTTCTTCGAATCACGAACGCAGGAACGACCGCAACACTTGGATCACGAACTTTGAAGGAGTTGATGCCAACGCCCTCTATGTTTATCCACACGCGAACGAATATCTAGAACGATTCTAGATCTGGATTGCTAGACCCATTAGAAAACACGCTTTTCTAATCTTCAAAGGCTATATGATTTTATTGGTGTTCTTGAGCTTTTGATTCTCAATCTAAACTCAAGAATATGTTTCTCAAACACATGGAGGCTACCAATAATGATACAATATCAATCCATACTGATTAGGGTTAAGAGAGAGGTATTTAAACTCATTAGTCCTAAACCTTTTAGGAGAAATAGGTCAAAACCCGTCAAAACACGAAATCAGATTTTGGGCCCAAACAGGGCCTGCTCGGCCGAGTCTTATAAGGTGCTCGGCCGAGCACCTCTGTGTCAAAACTTTCTGTTTCTTCATGCTCGGCCGAGTCCTTTGAGGTGCTCGGCCGAGCACCAGCAAAAAGTCATTTTTAGCCTTTTAAACAATTCGTTCTTTTGTGTGTGACCCCATAGGATTATATTAAGTTGGCAATGAGTCCAACCAAGGTCAAACTCATAAATCATGAGCGGACTCTAGCAAGCCATCATGACTACCCAATTAATATAACTTAAAGAAGTTCGTAATCCTCAATAGAATATATCACAATCCTTTTGTCTCACGATATCATATTGAACATAAGTCATGGTCCATGTCAACTTATATTGTTCAATGCTTTCTCGATCTTGAGTAGATTGATAATGAGCAAATGGTATTGATCTCATCAATTCATTTGAGCGCGGCCACGCATTTCATCAATCTCACTCTACGAGAGGCCTAAGCAGATATCTCTCTTGAGAGAGGGACAAATCCCATATTGACTTATTACCTTTCCCTACATGAATCCGATTATGCCAATCGTAGCCTTTATAACCACCCGGTTAGGAGTGACGTTTGAGTACGTCAAACATAATGTTCATCATGTGGAAGACTGTAATAATCTCAGGTCTAAGGATATCAATGATATAACTATTATGAGATTTAATTATGACATTTGACCATGACATAAATCTCATAGGTGGGTCATGTCCAGTACATGGTCACCAACATGTACCCATAAGCTTAATCTGTATCTAATACACATGATCATCACATGATCATCAATTAAACTTATACTAGTTCTTCATAAGTTCTAGGGACGGGGATTATTATAATAAACATGTAAAACATATAATAACCCAAGGTTGTTATCTCCAAAACAAATGATGTAACGTAAGGCCTTTCTCAAGGGCCTAGAGCATAATTCCAACAATCTCCCACTTGCACTAGGCCCAATCAACGTGTATCCAATACCCATTGAGCTAAGTTATGATCTCCATCATTTTGCAAGTGAGCACATGTAAGATGATTGTCTTTGTTATCATCATAAGGTATTTTGCATATTTTTGACACTTCCCATGTCAACGATTTCTCGTAGAGATGGAAACGTCTGAGCCCGTGTTTGGATCATAGATGAGCCCTTGGCACCTTAGCTTGTGCAATAACCGTTATTTCACAACAAGGTCCATTGGATTAGTATCACTATAAACTATTTCTAGTTTTACTAATAACATCTATATTCAAACAACTCTATTAGCTACAACTCTTGTAACTAAATACTCAATTTTATTCGTAGAATAAATTATAGTGTATTTGCTTGGAACTATTCCAACTAATAGCACTTATTTTAAACATATGTTTATACTGCGATTTAAATTACCCTTGTCGATGTGGAAGCATGTATCTATGTAACCATTTACTAGATCATCTCCCATTCCAACAACCATCAAGAATGCATCCTTAGTTCTTCTCAAGTACACAAGGATATTCTTGATCATTATCTAATGACTTTCACTAGGATACGATTAGTATGTTCTCATCATACTCCAAGTATACGAGTTATACCGTCTAAGTACATAATATGACATTCATGATAGATCCAATTGCCGAAGCATATGGAATCCTAATAATGTATTCTTGCTCATTAGTCTTCCACTAAGACTAAGTCTTGCCAAGAACACTGTCATTAGACAACTTCGCAAGTTCTTCTCCAAGAGTCTTGCATACTGAACAATTCAGTACATTGTCTCCATAAGTACTTTAACACAAACCAATCAACTTCCTAGATTAATATCAATAGATATTAATTTCAAGGATATAAGCGGCTTATTCCTAAGTCCTTTCATTAAGAAACTCTTTCAAATGAACTATATGTTAGACATATATTTAAGACTAGGAATTAGACTATGCTCCCACTAATTTCTTAGCAAACACAAGTCTCATTATTGATGAATTTCAAACGATTTGAACGCTCCATCAAAATGATTGTTTCAACTCCAAGAAGCTTGCTTCAATCCATCTCATGGATTTCCGCAACATACATACTTTATTAGAATTTCTAGACTATCAAAACCTTCAGGTTGTATCCAATACATCCTTAAGTGAGTTCCCGTTAAGAAACGCTGTTTTGATATCCATTTGTCAAATTTCATATTCCAAATATGAAGATATGACAATGAGAATTCTAATAACTTAAAGCATGACTTCAAGTGAGAAAGTTTTATCATAGTCGAAATATGAGTCAACCTTTTCACATTTAATCTTGCTTAATTAGTATGTTCCTTTGCTACCCATGTTAGTTTTCTCCAAGAAAACTTGATTCCATCCTTTGGTTTTTACACCTTAGGTTAGAAAGATCAAGTTCCAAACTTGATTAATATACATGGATTGCCTTTTAGATTTTATGACTCCAGGCCATTAATCTAAAATGGAGCGGACATTGCATTTTGATAGGAAGTAAATATACCATTCTCAATGAACTTTACCTCTTATACTTTCTTTAATAAGAAATCCAATATTTCTCATTATAGATTGTATCCTATCATATATGCAATTAACTTGTGTAATTTGAACGAATTTCCACAACTCCTTGCGAAAGTTCATTCAACTTCCATCTAAGGTTCTATGTTATCTTCTAGGTCTCGAACCATTCGAGATATATTTTACTCCCACTGATTCTTTTAGAGATAAACAATTTACCTAGAAAAGTACCATTACAATCAACAAACAATTTGTTTCTTAGAAGTAAAATAATATCCTCAAGTTTCCTTGGGATATCCCATGAAATTACATTTATTAGATTTAAGTGTGAGCTTGTTCCAAACAAGTCTTTTCGCAAAAAGTCTCACCCTCTTAAATCTTTATGAAAGACAAACCAAGTTTTCTTTCATTCCATATCACATATGGTACCTTTGAACCTATTTTAATGGAACTCAAATTAGTGTAATTATAGCGGTTTCCAAAACATAACCCCAAAATAAATAATGGAAGATCAATTTGACTTTATCATCTAATGAACCATATCCAATAAGGTTCTACACCTCCACGTAGACACATCATTCTAAATGGTGTTCTCGGTGGAGTTAATTTGTGAAACAATTTCACAACCTAAAGATGATTGTCAAATTCTTGGTTCAATTATTCATTATCACGATCGAATCGGGATTTCTGAATAATTTTGCCAAGTTACCAAAATCCTCTTTTAGCATTGCTACTTAATGAACCATATACATCGACATGTATTAGGTCTAATAAGATATCAGCCTTTTACTACTCCTAGTAAAAGTTGTCTTAATCCAAGTAAATAAGATTTGCATAAATCATATGATTCAAAATCGTATGACTTTAAAACTCCGTCCCATGGAATTTTAGATATGCGTTTCTCATTTATTTGATCAAAACAATAATGCCTTGAGAATTTAATTATTTATGTTATAGTCTTATTTATTATTTTGTTCTTCAAGATTTAGGATATGAGATTTATTTATATGATTTAACAATACGATAAAGCAAATCATAATAAATAAAGCTCTTTCTTATTCCAAATAAGAAATAAATATCCTTCATTATCTTATAGCAAAATAATACTTTCTACTTAATGAGCAAAGCCACTTCATAAGTGTTCCACGAACAATGTTGCAACTCTTGCATCATTATCATTCGCAGATTAACTTTACCTTTTATAAATAGTCTTTCTTTTTATTAATTGTTGCACATTTATACAAATGTGGGATCCAATCCGGTATCCAATACCCAATGATTAAAATTAGAAAGATTAATTTTATAGCATAAATATCCTTTGTGGTTGTCTCACTACCATTCACTTTTATTGATCATCCAAAATTTTGATTGCAATTTTAAATGGTCAATCAAATTGCCACATTACCAAATTGCATTATTCAGAGTCATAATTTTAGCCACAATTATTTCCTTTAGGTTTGACAACGTTTGTCTTACCTTTAGCTTTTAATCCTTCCTTTTAGAAAATCATAAAGTCAAAATCGAATTTTCGACTTAGGTCATCATCTTTCCGCATGATAGTTCAGATATTGAGAGCACAAACCAATGTCTCATCAATTCGACTAACTTCAGCAATCAAGAACAATTCAAGATTCTAATTTTAGTTTATCTGAATTCTTAATTGACATCACTTTTCAGGAAACTTGGTTTCGCAAACCAGCCGTCTGAAATTAGATTCAATCCCAGATTAATCTTGAACTTGACATTTAATTTCAGGAAACATGGTTTCTGAAACCAATCATCTGATAATTAAATTCAACTCAAAATATTTATCTTAGAAGCGGTAGATTTTAAATTTCCAAATTTATCCTATAATTGCATTTCTTGATTCATTTAGGATTTGGTGCTCATGGTGATCAAATCACCATGATTATCAAAACCAAGAATAAACAATTTATTCATGAATCTAAGATCATCAACAAGTTAATCAAATTAAATTTTGATGATCCTACGGAACATATTAATCAAATTAATATTGCAATTTAGGTTACTCAGGATTATTAAGAATGTATAATTTCCATTCTTGCTTTAGAACAATTCTTAAGCTCATGAATAATTTCCATTCTGAAGAACAGATCGCAGTAATAAACATAATTAAAGTTTAAGAAAATATTCTACACAAATATGCAAATAAATATACACCTATATTTCATACCAGTCATTTAAGAGATATATAGATTGTATTTCATAAATACTCCCACTAAATTATATAACCTTCATATACATCCAATGTATAATATAATTTGAATGGGCTAAGATCCATATTTCACTTAACTTTGAGTCGGCTAGGGCACGACTGCTCAAAATAAGTTATTTAGGTAGACAACTCATTGTCAATCATATCGTATATGACTCTTAGATCTTTTATGAGATTTAGATATCGTATATCTAACATGTTTTAATCTCATCTGTGCCTTAGGCCCAAAACTGTTTTGATAGCCTAATTAAGTTAAACCATAAACGTATAGGAATCACTGTTTCCTCATCTTGCTCATAAATGGATAGAATCAATGCACCTACGCTAGGGCGTAACCCACACAAAACTACCCACGTACTCACAAGTGTTTTAATCATGGTTGGCACGGACTTAAATTTTAAAGAAGGTTCATCATATAGCATGGTCAAATGTTTATAGTCACATAATATAAACACATAAAGCAACGGTTAATAATTTAACTAATCTCATTAATTAAATTGATATCATGTGATTGATTTATGGGGATAAATTCTTTAACACATTATTGAGAGCACGATTGTACGGTCGAAACTAAGCCAGAAGGCATCCACAATCCCGTACCAAATTTAGAAACTAGAAGAAACAACTATGTAAGGTCGAAACTAAGCCAAAGGCATCCACAATCCCTTACATAAAGTAACTCGATTCTAAATTCTTTTGTCTCATCAATTTATCACTTTGACCTTGAGATTTGTTTTCAGGAAACACGGTTTCTCAAACCAGCCATCTGACAAACAAATTCAATCCAAAGTGATTTCAAACAAGACATTTAATTTCAGGAAACACGGTTTCTAAAACCAGCCATCTGAAAAACAAATTCTGTCCAAAATCCTTCTGCTCGGCCGAGTCCTTTGAGGTGCTCGGCCGAGCATCTTTGTGTTCCAGAATCTGTACATTCTGATTCAATCTGCTCGGCCGAGTCTTATGGACTGCTCGGCCGAGCACCATGATCAGAACAGATTTTTCGAATTTCAATTCTCAAATTGCTTTCCCGATTCAATTAGGGTTTGATGTTCATGATGATCAAATCATCATGTTCATCAAAGCCTTGAATAAACGATTTATTCATGAATCAAAGATCATCAACAAATCAATCCAATTAATTTTTGATAATCTAAAGGAACATAATAATCAAATTATTATTGCAATCGTAGATCCCACATAACGTATTTAAACGGTGCGATTTTATGATTTCAATATATCTCATATACATACATAAAATTCAAATCACATAAACATCAAGAATCTAAATTCAAATAACATGCCAACACATATAATCCAATTATATTATTAACATGATATTATTAAAATAATCATGATGAACGGGGCTCTGATACCACTGTTGGGTTTTGAGCAAACATGCGCAGCGGAATTAAAACCCAAAAGCCTAGATCCGATCACGATGATTAAATTAATACGAGGATGAATTTAGAACACTAACCGTGACGGAGCTTTAAAATTTTGAGATCTTCAATCTTTGTTCTTCGCGCTTCTTCGAATCACGAACGCAGGAACGACCGCAACACTTGGATCACGAACTTTGAAGGAGTTGATGCCAACGCCCTCTATGTTTATCCACACGCGAACGAATATCTAGAACGATTCTAGATCTGGATTGCTAGACCCATTAGAAAACACGCTTTTCTAATCTTCAAAGGCTATATGATTTTATTGGTGTTCTTGAGCTTTTGATTCTCAATCTAAACTCAAGAATATGTTTCTCAAACACATGGAGGCTACCAATAATGATACAATATCAATCCATACTGATTAGGGTTAAGAGAGAGGTATTTAAACTCATTAGTCCTAAACCTTTTAGGAGAAATAGGTCAAAACCCGTCAAAACACGAAATCAGATTTTGGGCCCAAACAGGGCCTGCTCGGCCGAGTCTTATAAGGTGCTCGGCCGAGCACCTCTGTGTCAAAACTTTCTGTTTCTTTGCTCGGCCGAGTCCTTTGAGGTGCTCGGCCGAGCACCAGCAAAAAGTCATTTTTAGCCTTTTAAACAATTCGTTCTTTTGTGTGTGACCCCATAGGATTATATTAAGTTGGCAATGAGTCCAACCAAGGTCAAACTCATAAATCATGAGCGGACTCTAGCAAGCCATCATGACTACCCAATTAATATAACTTAAAGAAGTTCGTAATCCTCAATAGAATATATCACAATCCTTTTGTCTCACGATATCATATTGAACATAAGTCATGGTCCATGTCAACTTATATTGTTCAATGCTTTCTCGATCTTGAGTAGATTGATAATGAGCAAATGGTATTGATCTCATCAATTCATTTGAGCGCGGCCACGCATTTCATCAATCTCACTCTACGAGAGGCCTAAGCAGATATCTCTCTTGAGAGAGGGACAAATCCCATATTGACTTATTACCTTTCCCTACATGAATCCGATTATGCCAATCGTAGCCTTTATAACCACCCGGTTAGGAGTGACGTTTGAGTACGTCAAACATAATGTTCATCATGTGGAAGACTGTAATAATCTCAGGTCTAAGGATATCAATGATATAACTATTATGAGATTTAATTATGACATTTGACCATGACATAAATCTCATAGGTGGGTCATGTCCAGTACATGGTCACCAACATGTACCCATAAGCTTAATCTGTATCTAATACACATGATCATCACATGATCATCAATTAAACTTATACTAGTTCTTCATAAGTTCTAGGGACGGGGATTATTATAATAAACATGTAAAACATATAATAACCCAAGGTTGTTATCTCCAAAACAAATGATGTAACGTAAGGCCTTTCTCAAGGGCCTAGAGCATAATTCCAACAATCTCCCACTTGCACTAGGCCCAATCAACGTGTATCCAATACCCATTGAGCTAAGTTATGATCTCCATCATTTTGCAAGTGAGCACATGTAAGATGATTGTCTTTGTTATCATCATAAGGTATTTTGCATATTTTTGACACTTCCCATGTCAACGATTTCTCGTAGAGATGGAAACGTCTGAGCCCGTGTTTGGATCATAGATGAGCCCTTGGCACCTTAGCTTGTGCAATAACCGTTATTTCACAACAAGGTCCATTGGATTAGTATCACTATAAACTATTTCTAGTTTTACTAATAACATCTATATTCAAACAACTCTATTAGCTACAACTCTTGTAACTAAATACTCAATTTTATTCGTAGAATAAATTATAGTGTATTTGCTTGGAACTATTCCAACTAATAGCACTTATTTTAAACATATGTTTATACTGCGATTTAAATTACCCTTGTCGATGTGGAAGCATGTATCTATGTAACCATTTACTAGATCATCTCCCATTCCAACAACCATCAAGAATGCATCCTTAGTTCTTCTCAAGTACACAAGGATATTCTTGATCATTATCTAATGACTTTCACTAGGATACGATTAGTATGTTCTCATCATACTCCAAGTATACGAGTTATACCGTCTAAGTACATAATATGACATTCATGATAGATCCAATTGCCGAAGCATATGGAATCCTAATAATGTATTCTTGCTCATTAGTCTTCCACTAAGACTAAGTCTTGCCAAGAACACTGTCATTAGACAACTTCGCAAGTTCTTCTCCAAGAGTCTTGCATACTGAACAATTCAGTACATTGTCTCCATAAGTACTTTAACACAAACCAATCAACTTCCTAGATTAATATCAATAGATATTAATTTCAAGGATATAAGCGGCTTATTCCTAAGTCCTTTCATTAAGAAACTCTTTCAAATGAACTATATGTTAGACATATATTTAAGACTAGGAATTAGACTATGCTCCCACTAATTTCTTAGCAAACACAAGTCTCATTATTGATGAATTTCAAACGATTTGAACGCTCCATCAAAATGATTGTTTCAACTCCAAGAAGCTTGCTTCAATCCATCTCATGGATTTCCGCAACATACATACTTTATTAGAATTTCTAGACTATCAAAACCTTCAGGTTGTATCCAATACATCCTTAAGTGAGTTCCCGTTAAGAAACGCTGTTTTGATATCCATTTGTCAAATTTCATATTCCAAATATGAAGATATGACAATGAGAATTCTAATAACTTAAAGCATGACTTCAAGTGAGAAAGTTTTATCATAGTCGAAATATGAGTCAACCTTTTCACATTTAATCTTGCTTAATTAGTATGTTCCTTTGCTACCCATGTTAGTTTTCTCCAAGAAAACTTGATTCCATCCTTTGGTTTTTACACCTTAGGTTAGAAAGATCAAGTTCCAAACTTGATTAATATACATGGATTGCCTTTTAGATTTTATGACTCCAGGCCATTAATCTAAAATGGAGCGGACATTGCATTTTGATAGGAAGTAAATATACCATTCTCAATGAACTTTACCTCTTATACTTTCTTTAATAAGAAATCCAATATTTCTCATTATAGATTGTATCCTATCATATATGCAATTAACTTGTGTAATTTGAACGAATTTCCACAACTCCTTGCGAAAGTTCATTCAACTTCCATCTAAGGTTCTATGTTATCTTCTAGGTCTCGAACCATTCGAGATATATTTTACTCCCACTGATTCTTTTAGAGATAAACAATTTACCTAGAAAAGTACCATTACAATCAACAAACAATTTGTTTCTTAGAAGTAAAATAATATCCTCAAGTTTCCTTGGGATATCCCATGAAATTACATTTATTAGATTTAAGTGTGAGCTTGTTCCAAACAAGTCTTTTCGCAAAAAGTCTCACCCTCTTAAATCTTTATGAAAGACAAACCAAGTTTTCTTTCATTCCATATCACATATGGTACCTTTGAACCTATTTTAATGGAACTCAAATTAGTGTAATTATAGCGGTTTCCAAAACATAACCCCAAAATAAATAATGGAAGATCAATTTGACTTTATCATCTAATGAACCATATCCAATAAGGTTCTACACCTCCACGTAGACACATCATTCTAAATGGTGTTCTCGGTGGAGTTAATTTGTGAAACAATTTCACAACCTAAAGATGATTGTCAAATTCTTGGTTCAATTATTCATTATCACGATCGAATCGGGATTTCTGAATAATTTTGCCAAGTTACCAAAATCCTCTTTTAGCATTGCTACTTAATGAACCATATACATCGACATGTATTAGGTCTAATAAGATATCAGCCTTTTACTACTCCTAGTAAAAGTTGTCTTAATCCAAGTAAATAAGATTTGCATAAATCATATGATTCAAAATCGTATGACTTTAAAACTCCGTCCCATGGAATTTTAGATATGCGTTTCTCATTTATTTGATCAAAACAATAATGCCTTGAGAATTTAATTATTTATGTTATAGTCTTATTTATTATTTTGTTCTTCAAGATTTAGGATATGAGATTTATTTATATGATTTAACAATACGATAAAGCAAATCATAATAAATAAAGCTCTTTCTTATTCCAAATAAGAAATAAATATCCTTCATTATCTTATAGCAAAATAATACTTTCTACTTAATGAGCAAAGCCACTTCATAAGTGTTCCACGAACAATGTTGCAACTCTTGCATCATTATCATTCGCAGATTAACTTTACCTTTTATAAATAGTCTTTCTTTTTATTAATTGTTGCACATTTATACAAATGTGGGATCCAATCCGGTATCCAATACCCAATGATTAAAATTAGAAAGATTAATTTTATAGCATAAATATCCTTTGTGGTTGTCTCACTACCATTCACTTTTATTGATCATCCAAAATTTTGATTGCAATTTTAAATGGTCAATCAAATTGCCACATTACCAAATTGCATTATTCAGAGTCATAATTTTAGCCACAATTATTTCCTTTAGGTTTGACAACGTTTGTCTTACCTTTAGCTTTTAATCCTTCCTTTTAGAAAATCATAAAGTCAAAATCGAATTTTCGACTTAGGTCATCATCTTTCCGCATGATAGTTCAGATATTGAGAGCACAAACCAATGTCTCATCAATTCGACTAACTTCAGCAATCAAGAACAATTCAAGATTCTAATTTTAGTTTATCTGAATTCTTAATTGACATCACTTTTCAGGAAACTTGGTTTCGCAAACCAGCCGTCTGAAATTAGATTCAATCCCAGATTAATCTTGAACTTGACATTTAATTTCAGGAAACATGGTTTCTGAAACCAATCATCTGATAATTAAATTCAACTCAAAATATTTATCTTAGAAGCGGTAGATTTTAAATTTCCAAATTTATCCTATAATTGCATTTCTTGATTCATTTAGGATTTGGTGCTCATGGTGATCAAATCACCATGATTATCAAAACCAAGAATAAACAATTTATTCATGAATCTAAGATCATCAACAAGTTAATCAAATTAAATTTTGATGATCCTACGGAACATATTAATCAAATTAATATTGCAATTTAGGTTACTCAGGATTATTAAGAATGTATAATTTCCATTCTTGCTTTAGAACAATTCTTAAGCTCATGAATAATTTCCATTCTGAAGAACAGATCGCAGTAATAAACATAATTAAAGTTTAAGAAAATATTCTACACAAATATGCAAATAAATATACACCTATATTTCATACCAGTCATTTAAGAGATATATAGATTGTATTTCATAAATACTCCCACTAAATTATATAACCTTCATATACATCCAATGTATAATATAATTTGAATGGGCTAAGATCCATATTTCACTTAACTTTGAGTCGGCTAGGGCACGACTGCTCAAAATAAGTTATTTAGGTAGACAACTCATTGTCAATCATATCGTATATGACTCTTAGATCTTTTATGAGATTTTAGATATCGTATATCTAACATGTTTTAATCTCATCTGTGCCTTAGGCCCAAAACTGTTTTGATAGCCTAATTAAGTTAAACCATTTTAAACGTATAGGAATCACTGTTTCCTCATCTTGCTCATAATGGATAGAATCAATGCACCTACGCTAGGGCGTAACCCACACAAAACTACCCACGTACTCACAAGTGTTTTAATCATGGTTGGCACGGAACTTAAATTTTAAAGAAGGTTCACAACATATAGCATGGTAAATGTTTATAGTCACATAATATAAACACATAAAGCAACGGTTAATAATTTAACTAATCTCATTAATTAAATGATATCATGTGATTGATTTATGGGGATAAATTCTTTAACACATATTGAGAGCACGATTGTACGGTCGAAACTAAGCCAGAAGGCATCCACAATCCCGTACCAATTTAGAAACTAGAAGAAACAACTATGTAAGGTCGAAACTAAGCCAAAGGCATCCACAATCCCTTACATAAAGTAACTCGATTCTAAATTCTTTTGTCCCATCAATTTATTACTTTGACCTTGAATTTGTTTTCAGGAAACACGGTTTCTCAAACCAGCCATCTGACAAACAAATTCAATCCAAAGTGATTTCAAACAAGACATTTAATTTCAGGAAACACGGTTTCTAAAATCAGCCATCTGAAAAACAAATTCTGTCCAAAATCCTTCTGCTCGGCCGAGTCCTTTGAGGTGCTCGGCCGAGCATCTTTGTGTTCCAGAATCTGTACATTCTGATTCAATCTGCTCGGCCGAGTCTTATGGACTGCTCGGCCGAGCACCATGATCAGAACAGATTTTTCGAATTTCAATTCTCAAATTGCTTTCCCGATTCAATTAGGGTTTGATGTTCATGATGATCAAATCATCATGTTCATCAAAGCCTTGAATAAACGATTTATTCATGAATCAAAGATCATCAACAAATCAATCCAATTAATTTTTGATAATCTAAAGGAACATAATAATCAAATTATTATTGCAATCGTAGATCCCACATAACGTATTTAAACGGTGCGATTTTATGATTTCAATATATCTCATATACATACATAAAATTCAAATCACATAAACATCAAGAATCAAATTCAAATAACATGCCAACACATATAATCCAATTATATTATTAACATGATATTATTAAAATAATCATGATGAACGGGGCTCTGATACCACTGTTGGGTTTTGAGCAAACATGCGCAGCGGAATTAAAACCCAAAAGCCTAGATCCGATCACGATGATTAAATTAATACGAGGATGAATTTAGAACACTAACCGTGACGGAGCTTTAAAATTTGAGATCTTCAATCTTTGTTCTTCGCGCTTCTTCGAATCACGAACGCAGGAACGACCGCAACACTTGGATCACGAACTTTGAAGGAGTTGATGCCAACGCCCTCTATGTTTATCCACACGCGAACGAATATCTAGAACGATTCTAGATCTGGATTGCTAGACCCATTAGAAAACACGCTTTTCTAATCTTCAAAGGCTATATGATTTTATTGGTGTTCTTGAGCTTTTGATTCTCAATCTAAACTCAAGAATATGTTTCTCAAACACATGGAGGCTACCAATAATGATACAATATCAATCCATACTGATTAGGGTTAAGAGAGAGGTATTTAAACTCATTAGTCCTAAACCTTTTAGGAGAAATAGGTCAAAACCCGTCAAAACACGAAATCAGATTTTGGGCCCAAACAGGGCCTGCTCGGCCGAGTCTTTAAGGTGCTCGGCCGAGCACCTCTGTGTCAAAACTTTCTGATGACCCTTGCTCGGCCGAGTCCTTTGAGGTGCTCGGCCGAGCACCACCAGAAATCCATTTTTAGCCTTTTAAACAATTCGTTCTTTTGTGTGTGACCCCATAGGATTATATTAAGTTGGCAATGAGTCCAACCAAGGTCAAACTCATAAATCATGAGCGGACTCTAGCAAGCCATCATGACTACCCAATTAATATAACTTAAGAAGTTCGTAATCCTCAATAGAATATATCACAATCCTTTTGTCTCACGATATCATATTGAACATAAGTCATGGTCCATGTCAACTTATATTGTTCAATGCTTTCTCGATCTTGAGTAGATTGATAATGAGCAAATGGTATTGATCTCATCAATTCATTTGAGCGCGGCCACGCATTTCATCAATCTCACTCTACGAGAGGCCTAAGCAGATATCTCTCTTGAGAGAGAGGGACAAATCCCATATTGACTTATTACCTTTCCCTACATGAATCCGATTATGCCAATCGTAGCCTTTATAACCACCCGGTTAGGGTGACGTTTGAGTACGTCAAACATAATGTTCATCATGTGGAAGACTGTAATAATCTCAGGTCTAAGGATATCAATGATATAACTATTATGAGATTTAATTATGACATTTGACCATGACATAAATCTCATAGGTGGGTCATGTCCAGTACATGGTCACCAACATGTACCCATAAGCTTAATCTGTATCTAATACACATGATCATCACATGATCATCAATTAAACTTATACTAGTTCTTCATAAGTTCTAGGGACGGGGATTATTATAATAAACATGTAAAACATATAATAACCCTTGGTTGTTATCTCCAAAACAAATGATGTAACGTAAGGCCTTTCTCAAGGGCCTAGAGCATAATTCCAACAGAAGGAGATTGAGTTCCTAATCTTGGAGCAGAATTTGTTGACGGTAGCACAGTATTCGACTAAGTTCACAGAATTAGCTAGGTATTGTGGCTATCTTGTAACAACTGAAGAGCAGAAGGCAATGAGGTTTATCAGAGGCTTGAGGACAGCTATCAGAACTCAGCTAATAGCTCAGAGGATTCAGACTTTTCAGGATGCTGTAGACCGTGCCTACTTGGTAGAGCAAGACATTGGAGAGCACAAGAGGAAAACAAAGGTAATTAACACGGGTAAACAAGGAGGTCAGAACAGATCACACCACAACGTTTGGATAACCGAGGAAATTCAGGAGGACAGTCTCAGTTCAGAGGACAACCAATCCTAAGGAATCCTGACACTACTCTGGGAAACCAAGGGAATCAGAATAGAAGACTTTGTTCTTATTGTCAGAGGGAAGGACATTCTGAGGATCTATGTTGGAAGAAGCAAGGGAAGTGTATTAATTGCGGTCAGTTGGGGCACTTCGTGAAAGATTGTCCTAGATCCAAATATCAGCCATCGGGGATAGGAGCTGGTACTTCACAGGGCCAGAAGAGAGATGCAACAGGGAAGCCTAAGGTTCAAGGAAGAGTTTTTGCTATGAACCAGCAGCAGGCTGCTGATGATCCTTCAGTGATAGGAGGTATTATTTCTGTGTCTAGTGTGAGCGCCCGTGCATTAGTAGATCCAGGATCATCGCATTCATATATATCTGTGCACTTTGCTTCTTTGCTAAATGCTTCATCTGAGTCCTTACCTTATGTGTTAGAGGTGTCAACTCCTATGGGAGAGTGTCTGGTGACTGATAAAGTGTTTCGTGCTTGTGATGTGCTTATTTGTGGTCATGTTTTGTGTGTGGATTTGGTAGTTCTTCTGATACAAGAATTTGACATCATTTTGGGTATGGATTGGCTGAGCAAATATCATACTTCAGTTGATTGTCGTAAGAAGGTCGTTACTTTTTCTATTCCTAATGTGCCTAAGTTTGTTTTTGAGACTATTCCTTTGGGTAAAAATATTCGTATAATTTCTTATGTGAAAGCGAGGAAGTTGTTGCATCGTGGTTGTGAGGGTTATTTGACGAGTGTGCTAGATTCCAAGAAAGAATCACCTGGGTGAGAGAGTGTTCGGGTAGTTAGAGAATTTCCTGATGTTTTCTCTTCAGAGTACAGTATGCCGCCTGATCGAGAGATAGAATTCTATATTGATCTATTACCAGGTACAACTCCGATTTCGAAAGCACCTTATAGAATGGCTCCAGTAGAGTTGAAAGAACTGAAGGTTCAGTTACAGGAGTTGCTTGATAGAGGATTTATTCGACCTAGTGTTTCACCGTGGGGAGCACCGGTTTTGTTTGTAAGGAAGAAGGACGGTTAGTTGAGGTTGTGTATTGATTACAGAAAGTTGAATCAGGTAACGATGAAGAACAAATATCCTCTGCCGCATATTGATGATTTATTCGATCAACTTCAAGGGTCAGTGGTATTTTCTAAACTTGATTTGAGGAGTGGGTACCATCAATTGAAAATTCGATCGGAGGATATTCCGAAGACTGCTTTTCGCACCCGATATGGTCACTATGAGTTCTTAGTTATGCCGTTTGGGTTGACTAATGCACCAGCCGTGTTTATAGACTTGATGAACATAATTTTCCATCCTTATCTTGATACGTTCGTAGTGATCTTCATTGATGATATACTTGTCTATTCTAAATCTCGAGAGGAGCACGATCAACATCTGAGGACAGTTTTATTAGCACTCGCAAAAGAACAGCTATTCGCGAAGTTTAGTAAGTGTGAATTTTGGCTCGAAAAAGTTTCATTTCTGGGTCATGTTATTTCTAAAGATGGGATTTCTGTGGATCCTTCGAAGATAGAAGCTATTGTTGATTGGAAGAGACCAGAAACGGTGACTGAGATCAGGAGTTTTCTGGGGTTAGCAGGGTACTATAGGAGGTTTATAGAAGGGTTTTCACGGATTGCTACACCGATGACTCAGTTGACCCGAAAGAATGTTCCGTTTGAGTGGACCGAAAAATGTAACAACAGTTTTGAAGAGTTGAAGAAGAGGTTGACTACTGCACTGATTTTAGTATTGCCTAATGGGAACGATGACCTAGTGATTTATAGTGATGCATCGAAGGAAGGCTTGGGTTGTGTTTTAATGCAGAATGGGAAAGTTATCGCGTATGCTTCGAGGAAGTTGAGTCCGAGTGAACAGAATTATCCTACTCACGACATGGAATTGGCAGCTATTGTATTCGCTCTTCATAAGTGGAAGCATTACCTTTACGGGAAAAAATTTGAGATTTTCACGGATCACAAGAGTTTGAAGTATCTTTTCTCCCAGAAGGAACTTAATAACCGACAGCGCAGATGGATGGAACTTTTGAAGGACTATGATTGTAAGATATCTTATCATCCGGGAAAAGCGAATGTTGTAGCCGATGCAATTAGTAGAAAATCTTATGTGGCTTCGATGATGGTTCGAGAGTGGAAAATGCTTGAGGATGTTCGAGACTGGTGTCCTCGTGAATCGAGACATGGGGCTATTTTTGCGAACATTAGGGTATTTCCAACCCTAATTCAGAGAATAAAGGAAGTTCAGAAAGAAGATCCAGAGTTAGTGAAAATAATGGGTAAAATGAAAGAGAAGAACTTTGAGGATTTTTCTATTAGTTCGAATGGAGTGTTAACCTTTCGTGGACGTTTGTGTGTGCCCGATGTTGACGGTATAATGGGGCAAGTTTTGGATGAGGGTCATAAATCGAGATATACTATTCATCCCGGTAGTACGAAGATGTACCAAAATCTGAAGCAACATTTCGGGTGGAACAACATGAAGAGGGAAATAGTTGAGTATGTATCGAAGTGTTTAACTTGTCAGCAGGTCAAAGCTGAGCATCAGAGACCCGCAGGACTACTTCAGCCATTAGAGATTCCGGAGTGGAAATGGGAACATGTGACTATGGATTTTGTTACGTAGGAAGTATGACAGTGTTTGGGTAATCGTGGATAGACTGACCAAGTCTGCTCATTTCTTACCGATTGATATTAGATACTCGATGGAAAAGCTTGCGACCCTTTATATTAATGAGATTGTGAAATTACATGGGGTTCCGGTTAGCATTGTATCAGATCGTGATCCGCGGTTTACTTCTAGATTCTGGAAAGCGTTACATGCAGCTTTGGGTACAGATTTGAGGTTCAGTACGGCTTTTCACCCTCAGACTGACGGTCAATCCGAGAGGACTATTCAGATTTTAGAAGATATGTTACGAGCTTGTTCGGTAGACTTTTCTGATTCTTGGGATATGCATTTACCTTTAGTGGAATTTTCCTATAATAGCCGTTATCAGGCTAGCATCGAGATGGCTCCGTATGAGGCTTTGTATGGGAGAAAGTGTAGATCACCTATATGTTGGGATGAGATCGGGGAAGCGAAGATATGGGGTATTGATTTGATTCAGGATTCAGTTGAGAAAGTCAGAATTATTCGAGGTCGATTGAAGACAGCCCAGAGTCGACAAAAGAGCTATGCTGATCACCGAAGATGGGATCTTAATTTTCAGACCGGAGACTTTGTATTCTTGAAGGTATCTCCGAAGGTGGGTATTCGAAGGTTCGGGAAGAAGGGTAAATTGGCTCCGAGGTTTATAGGACCGTTTGAGATTTTGGGAAAAGTGGGACTTCTTGCTTATCGACTTGCGTTACCATATTCTCTAGACCGGTTGCATAACGTCTTCCATGTTTCTATGCTTCAGAAGTATTTGCACGATTCATATCACGTGTTACCGAGGGTACTTGAGGATTTAGAGCCTGACATGTCATACGAGGAACGACCAGTTCAGATACTTGATACCAAAGTTCAAGAGTTGAGGAATAAAAGCATAGAGTTGGTTTGAGTACTATAGAGGAATCACAATGTCGAAGAATCAACGTGGGAGCTTCGAGAAGAGATAGAGAGGAAGTATCCGTGGCTATTTAATTCGGGTAAGTATTTCTAAAATTCGGGACGAATTTTCTTTTAAGGTGGAGTGAATGTCGCGACCCGAAAACCCGTCTCTATTTTCTTGGTAGTAAATATTTATTTATTTATTTATTTATTTAATTATTTATGTGTGTATTTTGTGTTTCATAATATTTCATGCTTATAATTATTTGGCTTGATTTTGTGCTAAGTGTGAAATTAGGGGATTTACTTGAAAGAGGGTTATAAGGGTTTATGTGTTCAAGGTCGAAGTAGATGGGTTATTTGTGAAACTATTTTTAAAATATCCTACTTACTCCCTCCCTACTCCCCCTCCCTCCCTCTCTTCTCCTGCACACACACACACTCAATCATCTCTCTCTCCTCCATTGTTGCAAGGAAAGGTAAGAAATGCTCATCTCATTTTCCTTCATTTTGGTCATCTTTTACTCATCTTTTCTTAATACTCCTTTTATATAAAATGTTTAGATCGTCGCTAGGATCGTTTATAGCCAAGAAAATCCAAATTCCATTTCCTTTCATAAATTTCCAAGTAAGTTACTTTCCCCCTTTTTATGCTAAAATGTTCATACTAAGCTTATATGATGCTATGTTTACTATATATTGCTTCTTGGTTTGATTTGGAGTGGATTGACATTTTATTCATTTTTGTGAGAATTTGATGTTTGAATCATTCTTTGATTTGGGTTGTTTAGATGTGATTATATGAATCCTTTTAGGCTTATAAGTTGTTTTAGCACCTTAGTATGCTAGTTAGAAGTGTTAGATTTTGGTTGAGTTGTGGAATGGAAAGAATGGGTAAGAACCCAGGTCATTTCTGCCGATTTCCGGCAGAACAGGGGTTGTGGGCGACCGCCTACTATTAAGTTGGGCGACCGCCCAGGTCATCAGTTGTTTTGGTGTTAGGCAATGATTTTGGGTGACCGCCCATGATGGTTTTGGGCGACCGCCCATAATGGCTGATCTGAAGGTCTCTATTTTTAGTTGTTTTTCGAAGTCAGCTTGGTCTAGGCTCGGGGTACCATTCTAGTTAACTTAAGTTAATATCGTGGGACACTCTAGTGCTTGAGATTGGTTCCTTTGTGAACAAATGTGTTATGGAATTTAACTAAGTATTGTTTGAGAATGTTGGAACAACTTTATAATGTGATGTTGGATTGATTTATCTTTATGATGATTATTTGACATGGTTCCCTACTTTGGAATCATTAATTGTTTATTTAAGCTAGTATTTATTACTTGGCATTTATTTGAAAGTCCAACTGGTACTTGTATTTTCTTTAGGCAATGGATAATATTATAATGGCTCACGAGCCAAGTCCAGTATTGTATCGTCCATTGGTTCCTCTTTTCCCCTTCCAGATTGGCCTTGGTTGGGATGAGCTAGCTCCTTTTGGTGAGTATTCTAGCTAGTCGTTTGGGTTATGACTTTGTGTCATATTCCCCTTGTTACTTTATCGTTGTTACATGGTTCCGGTACCGGGTTATTATCTTCAGCTGTTTATGCTTCTATGAAGATGAGTTGATTGGTCGATCGATTGAAGCTGCGCAGGGTTTTCTTATTATATCCGTTTGGTGGAAACCTTGGCTCAATATCCTTTGTTACTTGTTTATTTCCGCTGCTATCTGTTAACTGCTAGTTGCTACGTGCTATGTGAGTTTTATTATTGTCTATTGCATCATAGCATGTCATGTAGTTGCATAAGTGGCGTATTGAGATTTATCTCACCCCCTTTCTTTTTATCTTGGTTTTTCCTTAACCCCCCTAGGAGGAAAGCAATAGGACTCGTTGATCACGAGGAGGACGTCGAGAGTGATCGTGGATTTTGGGCAGGTTGTTGTTCGGTTTGCATTACTTAAATGTATAACCTTTGGGATAGTATTACCAAACTATGACGTCATTAAGAAGTTGTAATATTTTGTATTTTGGTGTAAGCTTGTGGAGCTTATACTAGTGGTTTAGTAATGTTGTTAAGATTTGGATTTCTAAAACCGTGTATTATCATATTTTGGTATCAAAGAGAATTTTTTATCTTGAGTATTTTGGTGTTTTATTGTTTTAAGTCGACGTCCAGCTCGCGAGCTCCCGGCCCGCGGGGTCGGGGTCGCGACAGTTGGGACTGGGAAGGGAAGGGGAGGAAGGGGGTCATGTGAACTGTGCAGGAAACAAAGAAAAAAAGAGAGAGAGAGAGAGAGAGAGAGAGAGAGAGAGAGATAAAGAGGCTGAAGGTAAAGGTTCAGAAAAGAGAAGAATAAAAGAAAACGAAGAGAGAGAGTGTTGGAGAGGGATGAGATGGTGGTGCCATGTAACGACCCCAAAACCCGTCCCTATTTATTTTAAATTTTTGGGGATTTTAATTTGACATTATGTGTACATTTTATGTGTTGCATCATATTTTATGATTTGCACGTCTTACTTGATTATTTGTGTTATTTACTTAGTTAGTAATAATAATGGTTAATGGAGGTAAATGATTAAGTTGAAACTTTAGGGTCCTTGTTGAAAATATAAGTTTAGGGGCTTAAGTGTTAAAAATGGAACTTGAGTGACCAAAACATAATTTTGGGTAAAAAAAATCTTTGTAAGGTTATCTTCTTTCTCCCTCTATGTACAACTGAGCAACATTTCATTTATCTCGTTCTTCCTAGGGTTAAGAAAGAAAAGGTAAGTTCAACCTATTTCGATTTAATTCTTTTTATTTACTACTACGTTTTAAAAATTAATTATATAAAAATGATCAGGGCGTTGAATAGGTCATTTCTACCCGATCAAATATTATTTATGCGATACTTTTTCCGGAAATAGGTAAGTTACTAATTTCCCTTTAAATATTAAAATGGTCATATATGTTATACTTGATACTTGTACTTGTTAATTTTGTGATTTGAATGATATTTGTGATATTTGTAATTTTGGGACAAAGTGAGTATTTGGTTTGGTTGGGTTTAAAGTGGTGTTAAAGTTGTTTTGAGACTGAATTTGTAGCCTTAGTAAAGTTATCAACGTTAAGTGTTGTACTTTTGGGACGGTGAAACGAAGGGAGTAAAAATTTAGTGCATTTTGGTCTGTCGAGTGGAGTGGGCGACCACCCAAATAGGGCGTGCGACCGCACACTTATCTGGAAGATTTTTGTCTTGGGACAGAGTGTTTTGGGCGGCCGCACAGGCTGGTTTAGGCGACCGCCCAGGGTTGCTGAAAAATGGAGTTGTTCCATTTCAGGTGATTTAAAGTTCAAGCTTGGTCTAGGTCTTAGGTGATATCCTAGAGTACCTAGAGGGTTGTTGTGGAACACCCTAGTGTTTGAAATTGGTTCCTTTGTGAACATATGTGTTGTGAAATTTGAGTAAATGTTGATTGGATTTAGGTGAACATTTTTTGATGTGGATTGGATTGGTTCATCTTTGTGATGTGGTTTGGATTGGTTCATCTTTGTGATGTGTTTGGCTTGATTCCCTACTTTGGAATCATTGCCCCTGGTTGTTGTTTAAGCAAGTATTCATTACTATACTCGTTTGGAAGTCCAACTGGTACTTGTTGTAGAGTTGGGCAGTGGTAGGGATTATAATGGCACACGAGCCAAGTTCATTGTAAGGCTTCTACCATTGGTTTCCCATTTTAACCCCCTTCCTTGGGCCACTGATTGAGTTTGGGCTAGCTCTCCCTTGAGTGAGTTTAGTCACCGTTTGGGTTATGACTATGTGTCATTTTCCCCCTCTTGTTGTTGTTGTTGTTGTTGTTGTTGTTTGGTTCATGAACCGGTTTCAGCCATTTGGTGCTGCTCAGTTGATACCTCTCAGATGGTTATATGTTTGATTCGAGAACCTTGGCTCAGTATCCACATATGAGTGTTTATTTCCGCCTTATGTGTGGTATGATGAGTTGGTCGTTATTTCCAACCGGTATGGGACGGTTGGTGATAGGGAGCCTCTCATGTTATGTGTTATGTGGATGTTTATTGACATTGTTCAATTCCGAGTATCATTTCAGCATGTAACTGTAAGTACCCCAATCTGAAATCGACATACTTTAGAGGAATTCTTGGTACCATTGAGGGATAAACCAATGGGCCAGGACCTCACTAAGATAAACCTGATATTCCAGGACTGAACTGGAATTAAACTTGGAAAAATCCAGAAGCTCGCCAAGTCGAGTCGTACGGATGGTTTGGGCGCATGAGGGGTTGAGCCGTACGGCTACTTTGGGCACCCTCAGCCTCTATAAATTGAACCCCATGCTGATCATTTCAGGGGGGAGAAACAATATAAGAAGGATTACTCTGTCAAAGTCACTACAGAAGTGTGAGAGAAGAGTGAAACAAAGAGTGAAAGAGAGAAAGGAAGATTGGCTAAACCAAAATAGGTAAAGCCACCTTCTCCCCCTCCCTTCTCTTCATCTATAACTCTATGTTATCTTTAATCTTTGTTTAAGTTTATGTTAATCTTTATATTATTTGCAAGACTTGTCCATTCAAGCTCTTTTACATTACTTGCAAGACTTGTCCATTCAAGCACTTTACATTTATGCAAGACTTGTCCATTCAAGCAAATATACATATATTACTCTATATTTCTCTTGTCCAAGCCATGAGATGATCCAAGGTGCCCTCCATGCCTTGTGTGGAAGAAGTTCAAACCTAGATGATCATGGCTTGTTGATTGTCATTTACATTCTTGTCTAGTTGGTAATAATGATCATTTGGATGATAAAGCTTCCATCTTTATCATCCAACAATGATCTAGCTCTAAAGTCCCCTTTGGGGTTATAAAGATTCAATCTTTATGTGTTAATTTGACTCTTTAAAGGTTAATAAGTCATAAAAATGCCATCTTGGGGATAAAGTTTCAATCCTTAATCACCAAATGGTCAATTTTGGCCCAAAGGGCATGTTCATAAACTTTTCTCAATTTTCTCCAATGATTGCTTATGATCACACCCAAATACTTGTTTTGGGGACTAAGTGATGATCATTTAAGCATAGGAATGTTGTATTTAAACTTATAAAGTGTTTTAAGCAAACTGGAATCAAAACAGTTCTGTCCAGTTTCAACAGAATGTTCTGTTTCTGCTCTGAAACTGGACTGTTCTTGACTGAACTGTAAAATCCCAAGAAACGGCCTGTACATCCTTACGGCTATGTTGGGAACAGGGGGCAAAATGTCTGTTTTGCCCTCTGATCCCTATTTTCTTAATAAACAGACCCTTTCAGTTAAGTTTTTCCAAACAAAGCCAATAACAGAAGCCTTTCCGTTAAACACACACACACACACGCACATTTTCAAACTAACAAGGGAGACTCGGTTTTTCCGAGGCATTTTGGGTGAACCGCAAATATGTTCTTCCCCAAAGTGTAACCTGACCTCCAAACTCACCTTCTCTAACCATTTTCATTTGTTGGGTTTAAAATTAACAAATGTGGCGACTCCGTTTCTTTTTCGTTAGGAAAGTTACCCGTGTTTGGCATTTCTTCCTCGTGCGAAACCCGCTTGTTTTCGCCGCCGAAGGACGGGATCCTTACAGTGGCGACTCCGCTGGGGAAAAGAGTGCTTACAAACTTCTCTTTAGAAGCTTTGGAAGCACTTTTGTGTGGGTCAAACTCCCGTCTCCGTTAGTTAACTTTGTGCATGATTGTGTGTTTTTGTTTTTTCTGTTTGAACTGTTTTGAGTGTATACGTTTGGAAATGCAATGAATTGGAGCATGATGATCAAAAGTTGGAGAAAGTGAGATAAAATCTCAACCCTCTTGGTCTAGCCGTACGGCTACTTTGGTAAAGGGCCAGAATGTTGCAAATTAACAATTTTGTGCAGGGCAGCAACATTCTGAATTGCCTTCTGCTTCTGCTTGTCCAGGTTCCAAATTTACAGCCTTACTTGTGCACATTACCTTTATTCTTTTGGCCAAAACTTGGTTTTTAAAACTTGGTTATGCATGATGTTTTGTCAATAAAAATGATTTCCAAAATCTCATTGTGCATAACCCCTTTTTGTAAAAAATTCTTGACTCTTCGCGTTGTGCACAACTTGCTTTGTACAAATGGTTTCAATATAAAGATTGTTCTTTTGGCAAAATGTTTGATTCGAAAATTTTTTGGTTGTTCACAACTTGGTACATATACAAGTTTTGGTCTTTGTTTAATCATTGTTCTTTTGATTCATTGTGTGTATAAATTGCTTGCTCCATGCTTGTTCATACTTGCTCATATCTTGCTTATGCCATGCTCATCATGTTGAAAAACAAAATAAAAATCTCTATTTTGACTCAAAATGGGAATATAGAATTGACTTCACACAACGCGCACTTGGCCTTGCACGTTCCAAATACCCTTTGAACTCGGGATGGATTCCAGATGCAGCTCGATTGGCGCTCTTGTTCCCTTCGAGCGCGCACGGGTCCATTCCACCTCCCCTTCCGAGCCGAGTCAACCACACATGTCCGTGACACACAAATACCGTGACTTTGGTTGGTTTTTGTTCTAGTTCACGTTGCCATTATCTTTTAGCATGTGTCCAAAGTCAATTGTGGCCAAGTTAATGCCCGGGTTATGACTCCTTGATGTAATGCAAGCGTGTCCTAACCCGCCTCTAACTCGTGTGTTAACGACGACCACAATTAACAAAGGTCATGTGCTAAAGATGGGGTAACACCGTGTCGTTAAGCCCTAATGAACGGGTCATGTTAATCATCCTTAAGCTCATGGTCGAGGATTGAGACACCTCATTCAAAATGGGGTCATGTCGGAATATCGGTGCAGCCTTCGGAACAGTCTCGATCCCGACTGGGGCTTAATCATGATTAGGGTGACCCGCACATCAAGAGCCTTGTGACGCACTAGACCTTAGGATCATTTCTTTCGGTCGGTGGAAGCCGCTTGCCCTATAGGACCCTCGCCCGGGATAGTCCGTCCTCGGGAGTGTGCAGTACAAGTGAAAAACGAGGGGTCTATAGGCGTAGTGATGGCCTCCACTGATCCAGGATTTAGAATAGTTGCGAAAAAGAAGAGAAATCTTTTCCAACCAATTAGGAATAAAACGTGTTTTAAGTAAACATGAATGAAATAATCAATAATTAGGTAGGCATGTTGCATAAGCCCTAAACCTTTACCCGAAATGAAACCTGAGCCTAAACCGAACCCTCCTCTCCCTCGCAGCTCGTAAGAAGTGGGTCAGAGTTCCAGGTCAGCGTCTGTTCAGTGCCGAGTCCGACAGTTCATCAGCAGTTTCACTTAGGTTACTCCGAATGACTAGTCCGGCAGGAAGTAGTAGTGGGGGTGACAATGCGGTTGATCCGAATGGGCTTACTAAGGAAGAGTTGATACAAGCTTTGGAGGCCGCCAGGGCCCGAGAAGAAATCACTAGGAAACAGCAAGAGGACATACAGAGACGGGTTGTGGAGGCCGTGAGACAGAGGGGAGTGGCCGTGATATTTGAAAATGATGGAGGATTCGTTGAAATCACAGACGAAGATGAAATTGAGAACATACCGCCTCGCGATTACAATAGGGTTCCCCCATCTCAAACCTACCCCAATGTGGCGACCTCACGTCCCCCATATCAAACCGCAACTCAATCAAATGTGCCAGCCACACAAGCTCCCTTCACCTTTCTAGGAGGTCCATCCTCATATCCTCCCGGGTTCAACCCATATGGCCAAATCCCGATGGGTGAAGCCTTTTCAGCCCCGGCCACTGCCGGATTACCACCGCCGACCCTGCCAATTGCATCACAAGGGGAAGCATTCCCATTCCACTACCCGGCAGCCCGAACCTCCGAGGCACCCTGTTGGTCCCTAAAGGGGTAACAAGGGTGTGAAAATCGCTAGAGGGGGGGGGGGGTGAATAGCGTTTTAAAATTCTTTTCAAACCCTTTTGCAATTCAATGGCAGATGCGTACAACTCTTATTTTGGCTAAGTACAGCGCGCGGTAAGAGTGTGAAATGCACAGCGGAAATTTAAAGCAGCTCTGCGCAGGGTAGACTGCGCAGAGATAAAAACACACGCGCTAAGTATGAGGCTAAAGAGTGGCGCAAAATAGGATTCTAAGGCAAATGAGTAATAACAATTACAACACCTGAGAGTGGCAATCTGAAAGATCAAACAAAGCAGTTCATAAAAAGTTAAGCAGGGAATATGCAATAAGTAATGAACACGCTATTTGGAGAGGTTCGATCGATAAAAGATCTACATCCTCTACCAAGATGGTTAGTCTTGGATTTCTAATGGAGATCTTATTATATGAGAGAGTATTACAAATTACAACATTTGAGCTCAATACTAACTCAAGATCTATTATCTATGAAGAACAAATCCTAGACTAAACCGGTGTATCTCAAGAAGTTAGATCAAAATAATCAAAACTTCAAGAGGTGTGTGTGTGACAGAAATTCTGGGCTCTATGAATATGAAAGATGAAGAGCACCAAGAATTCTGGTGATATAGGCTTTGTGATATGAGCAGGAGTTTTGAAGGTTTGAAGATCTTGAAGGCTGTTCTAAAGAATCTGGAAAAACTAAGCAGCAGACTTCAGATCTTCATGGTTTCTCAGTGAAGCATGAAACTCGAGCTCTGAAGCATAATGGCCAACAAGAGGGGCTTGATCAAAGGTGATGATCAAGGGCCGATGAAAAGGGCTAAATCAAAAGGCAGCTTGGAAATGAAGATGAGCAGGCTATTTATAGCTGAGAGATTGAATATAGCCGTTGGAGCTCTGAGCAAGGACAATGAGCTGGCACAACATGATTGGCGCGCAGCTGTCCTTTATAGCCGTTGGGGCTCTGATCAAAGATGATGACCTGGCACAATATGATTGGTGCGCAGGTATATAGAGCCGTTGGAGACTGAGCATGAAGACCAGTTTCAAAAGCTTCTTCTAGAAGGTTGACAGCTGTCTTCTCTTGAGAAATTTCTTTGAAGCATGTCTCCACCAATGGTTTTGCTGAGTGTGCTTATTTTGTCGTTTGTGCACACCTCAGCTTTTTAATAAGCGTGCATCTTCTAAGCGTTTTCCAAACTTTCTAGAATGTGAGATCAGGAGATGAGGAACTTGACCAAGGTTGTGTCCGCGCACAAAAGGCATGCGCATTGCCGGCGCGCATGGATTCAGCGCATGAGCAGCATGCGCACCATGCTTGGTCACAAAGAGATCTCTTGAGAGTTTAGGAAGAAATATCTTGAAAATTGAGCAGGGTCAAGGTCTGCGCAAAGATATCTATGCGCAGTGGCGACCTGCGCAGAGAACATTCTGCGTAGCGAAATGAATCCTTGCTTAGGTGATCTTCGATCTTTAAAGCTTCAAGTCCTATCATCTAAGCCTATACTATAAAAAGGACTTAGCTAAAAATTGAAGTTCTAAACTTCTTTACATGAGGTCCTAAAGTCCGTAAAAATACTTATAGGTGATGCTATCAATCAATTCTAACAAAAGTAGGAGGGTTAAGTGATAAGCATACCCAACAATCTCCCCCTGAATGATTGATGCCATTACCTAATATAGCAAAGGCAATTCATTGTACTTGATAATAACATGTCCATAAGAATGAGAAAGGTAAATCATGCCTCAAGTCAATGCACACACTAGCCAGTGCTATAGATTTCTAATCTATCCAAAAGATTAAAAACTTACAAGATAGGAAAGATAGAAATGTCATTCAGAGCATACAAATAATGTGAGATGAAGTTTTAAGTATGCGTTTAAACTGAATGTTTAAACATCATGCGTAGAAGACATGAGCAGTTAAGATTATGCGCATGAGTTTAAGTAATAATGCATTCAATGTTCCACAAACGAATGATTTGAATTGAACAAGGTTTTTGTGAAAGCTTTATGATGCATTCTTCTCATTAAAACTTTGAAGGATTGACTGTTACAGATTACAAGTTTTAAAGAGGAAAATCAAAAGAGGTGCGCACAAAAACAGAAGCGCACAAAATAAAAGCGCATAAAAGAAACATACTGCGCAACGAGAATAAAAAAAGGTTCCAAAAAAATAACAAAATACTTACAGAGGAAATCTAATCTAAGTTGATCCGTTGCAGGGCTTCGCGCATCTCATTCTGAAGACCGTTGAATTTGTTCATGAGTTCCACCTTTAAATTTTGAAATTTGTCCTGGAACTCCACAGCTTTTCCAACATAAATGTTCATTCCTCTGCGCATATCAGTGTTGTCATCCACTAGCTCTCTGAACCTTGCTCTGCTGTCCGTCAGGATGGCAGTTTGCGTAGCTTCTAATCTTGAGTCGGTATGGAGGCGCTGAGTGTTGACGCTTGCTTGAATGTCTAACATTGCGTAGTCAAATTTGTCGTTGAACGCCAAAGAAAAATCTGTCATGGACTTAGCAATGCATCGACGCACTTCTTCAATATTATGCGCAGAGCCTCCTTGTTCAATCTTCTCTATCTGAGCCTCCATCTGAGCTTGAAGGTCATCAAATCCTCTATGTAACCCATCTGCAAGGGTTTTCTTGAGCTTTTTCAGAATGTCCCTGAGTCCACCATCAAGCGCTCCAAAGGTGCACACATTTTTGAGTTGTGCGCTGACATTTTCAAGCTGAGCGCTGATGGATTTCAGGGAGTCCAGGATAAGATGTTCCAAAGAGATAGGAACTTTTTCTTGCGCAGGCTCAGATGGACTTGCCTTTGCTTTAGCACTCTCCGTGCTTTCCTTTGCCTTTGCTTCTTCTTTGGCAGCTTTCTCCCCCTTAATGGTATCAATCTCCAAACGCTGCATATCAAGACGATATAATAAAGCAGTTTGAGCAGTAAGGAGTTGATTAAGCTGCAGCTGCGTAGCGACTTGATTCGCTTGAACATAATGCAAGCTCTGCACGATCTGGCGCAGCTCAGCTAAAGAGTTAGGAGGAGTCTCAGGGGCTGAAGATGGAGGTTGAACTGGAGAAGAATCACTGCTGTCTGTGGCTGCGGAACTAGTGCGGCGCTTCTTCAATCCTTTAGCGCTGCTGCGCACCTTCTGCTTGAGACGAGAAAAGGTATGTGCGATATCAGCACTGGGGATGGCTTCTTGAGAGGCTTTGTGCATCTGCTTCCCCTCAACAGCATCATCATCTGAATCACCACGGAAAGCAGCCTTGCGCTTCATTGTGGTTGGCTTTGAGGGAGCAGGAGCTGGAATGCTGGTAGGATTTGCCTCTTTGATAGAAATCCCTTTGGTGGTTTGAACCAAAGGAATATCCTTGAGCTTTTTGCTACTGGGCTGAGCAATGCCATTCCCCTTGCGATTGTACGCTTCTTCTACGGTCTCTTGCGCAGCATCAGTTGTAGATAGTCCTGCACTCTTCTTGGATTTGACCACAGGAATTGGGCCTATCCAGGGTTCCTTGTTGGGAGCGGCATCAGACAGCCAGATTTCATAGTAATCGGCGTTGCCTATCTCACTGCGCAGATTCTGAAGGTGTACTCTGGAATAGTACTTTGCATCGCAAGACTGCTTCTTGATTGACTTTTCTTCAACATAGGTGGCCAGTTCACCATAAGTCAATAGGAGTTTGGTTAGCAGTCTGCAGTGAGTTCGGTACTTGGTCTTCCCTGCGTTCAGCTTCTTCTCATAGCTTGTCATTCCCTTCACAATCTCATTGAATATTATCTGCGGCCAGTCTAGTTGATCTTCGTTGAAGATGGCTGCGCAGTATTCCCACTGCTTAGAGATGAAATGTCCATTATTTCCATTCTTGCAGTTGAGGGAGTCTCCAATTAGGGTGCACAGGTGATACATCACCTCACCAAATTCCTTTCGGTTATACATCGGCCACTTCTTGTTAAGAGAAGGGATGCCAATGAGCTTCTGTGCAAGCGCATTTTGATGAGCCTCATCATAGTTGACTGAAGAACTATCAACATTGAAGTTTAGGAGGCTGCGAATGTGATTGGGGTGAACCATTATATCACAGCGCTGAACGGTGGCCATGATCATTTCTGTTGTCTTGCCTTCAAGTTATGCAGGAACAACTCTTGCTATCCTGAAGAATTCATCTAACAGAGCAGGCACTATGAAGGATTGCTCAAGAGAGAATAATGGAAGAATGCCGGAGGTGCTGAGAAGATGAAGCAGATGACGACCAATCGCATCTAAAGAGAGATCTGCCTGAATAAGTTCCCAACCCAGAATGAAGTAAACGTGTCCCTGCGTAAAACAATAGATAGAATTAGACAACCTATTGCTTATGGAGCTGTGCACATATGCAAGTAATGCAGATATACCTTGGCACAAGTTCCATGAAAAAAAAATTATGCGCAGAAAATAGAGGGTGCGCAATAAATAAGAATGCATACGCAGAGGGATCGTGCGCACAGAAAATAAATATTAGTAAAGAAGTGTGCGCAGAGAAATAGATATAGCTATATGCGCAGGAAATTTATGCGCAGAGCATAAAGAAAAGGGAGGGTGAATAATAGACTAAATATAAAAAATAATTAAGAACATGAAGAACACCCAAAAACACAGAAAAACAAAAGTTGACAAAATTCAACAAAAAGTACATCGAAATGACGGCGTGAACAGGACGAAGTCAACCGTGTAAAAAGTATGGTCAACGACATTAAAACAAACTCAGAAATTCAGAAAAACGGTTCGACTGCTAAGGAAGTTACGAAGCAGAAATTGACGAAAAACATATGTAACGACCATTGATCATGAAATAAACTACATGAAAGAATAGATCAGGCAAATACGAACACAACACAACGATCGATTTCAAAAATGATCAGTAAATAAGGGAGAAATTGAAAAAGGGAGTCTTGAGACTTACAAGAACAACAATGGCGGAAAAATAAGAAGTTATAGTGAAACATACCATGTCTTTGACGGTGGGATGCCTTGATTGTCGTTCTACTTCTTCTTCGTGAGAGTTTCCAGTGTGCGAAGAAGAGTCGGAGATGATGATTTCTGGTTGAGATTTAGTTTTCTTAGGAGCCATTGAAATGGTTTAGAAAGAAGGAAGGTTGAGGTTGAAGATAACGAATAGGAAATAAGAGATGAGGGTTTAGAGTAGAGGTTAGAAAGAGAGTGAGAAAATTTAGAGGGAAGAGAGAAGTAGAGAGAGAAGCGGTTTAAGTAGGGAAGGAGAAGTTAGGCGCACGATAGCTAATAAAAGTTTAGGAAAATGTGCAGTGTCGCAGGATAGTGGTACCACGTGTCACAAAAGGGAACGCGCGTGCGCAGGCCTATGCGCGCGTGTGCTTGTGAAGACCTAAGCCGGTCACTGTCAATTCGACTTCCTCATAAATGGTGAGTCAGTGAAAGGACGGGCGCACGTTAGCAGAGTGACGTGGCCGAATGGGGAATGCGCGTGCGCAGTCTTTGCGCGCGCGCGTGTCAGCGAAAAGAGGCTGACGGCTGTCGCATCACCTTCCTCATTAAATGGTGAGAAGACATACGTGAGACGCGCTGTCATTAATTGCAGTTTGCATTAAATGACAATGGGACATGGGCAAGGGTAAAAAGGTAATTTCCCAAGAAAATTCAAAAAATAAAAGCGCGGGAAAATTTGAATTACACAAGTACCCTTGTGACTCAGCGTTGACTTTTCAGTCAATGACCTATGTGCAAAATCTAATGAATAGAACACTTACCTGCGGTCCATGATGATTTGCGCATGGATAGTCATGCGCAGCGCATTGATAGCGCAGAGATTCCATAAATCTCAGAACTGTTGTTTCATGCGCAGACAGTTGTTTGTGCAGGAGTTGCATAGGGCGCATGAAACTTAACCTATTTTGCACACTTTATCAAGCAAATACATTAGTGTCAATAAATTATGTGGACAAGTTAGCTAAGATTAAGCATACCAATTTCTCCTTTCAAGAGACCACTTGTTAATTCTTGAGGAGATGATATTAGATGTTGATGAGCTTGATAATAGTGCTTGGTAGGATTGAAAAACTGCTATGGTGGACATATTATCGCAGAGAGTTGGATAATTCTTATCATGAATCCCATAGTCCACAGGTTGTTGCTTCATCCATAAGATTTGGCAGCAGCAGCTTTCACCGGCAATATATTCTGCTTCAGTAGTGGAGATGGACACAGTAGCTTGTCTCTTGCTTGCACATGCTAAGTCGATTTCCAAGGAAATGACCAGTTCCACTTGTGCTCTTCCTATCAATTGTGCACGCTGCGTAGTCCGCATCTGAATAACCTACAAGTTTAAAGTTCGAATCTTTGGTGTACCAAAGTCCAAGGTTAACAGAGCTAAAAATATATCTAATACTTTTTACAGCGGTTATGTGTGCTTCAGAAGAATTAGCGTGATAGTACGCACATATCCAGTCAACATAATATCTTGGCCAGCTAGCAGAAGATAAAGGAGAGTTAATCATACCTAGATATAGTCTGATCAACTTTACCTTTTAAGTCTGTTAAATTTGTTGCTTGTGGCCATTGGAGTGTCGTATGCTTTAGCATTCAAGTCCAAACTTCTTGATTAAGTTCCTAGTGTACTTGACTTGATTTGCGAAGATGCCATCATTTAATTGCATGATTTGAAGCCCGAGGAAGAATGTGAGTTCTCCCATCATGCTCATTTCAAACCAGCTTTTCATTTGCTTTTCAAAGCGCTTACAAAGAGACTCATTAGTAGAACCAAATATAATATCATCGACATAAATTTGAACGAGTAAGGAGTGATCATTATACTTAGCAATAAAAAGAGTTGTATTGAATTTACCGCACTTGAAGCCTTTCTCTAGTAGGAATTTTGATAGCGTATTGTACCATGCTTTTGGAGCTTGCTTAAGACCATACAAAGCTTTCTTGCTTTGATTCTGTGATTCTTCCATTCCATTCCATCTTGTTTCCGAACACCTATTGAAGTGCTACATAATGGTTGAGCTTTTCTTGCACTTCTTGCATAGCATCAATTCATCTTAGAATATGGAGCACTCTATCAATCTTCTTTGATCCGACATGAGAGATAAACGAATGCTACACCGCAAAGTTTGATGCTCTCAATGTGCGAATCCCTATATTGTGATGATAGGAATACGAAGATCAATGGGTATTTTATTTACTTCAGCATCACGATCATCAAAGGTGATTTGTTGAAGTGGAGAAACATCATGCGCAGGAGGTGTTTACGCATCAGGAGTTGCAACTTCAGGCGCAGCATTTATAGTATACGCATGATATGGACTGATTCTGAATCTGCTTGATCTATGTCCTGCGCAGGAATAGAATTACTGCGCACCTGTCTAAAAAGCTCAGCAGAGTCATCAGAATCATTGGGAGCCAAATGTGGCTCAAGGAGAGAATGCTTATCAAAAAGTAGCATGTACAGATACTAAAATGACTAGAGATTTATCTTATTAAGATCATGAAAATCTTATAGACTGATTGGCATACCCAACGAAAATACCTTTATCTGCTTTGGCGTCGAATTTTCCTTAATAGTGTTTGCAGCCAAAGAACTTTGAAGAAAGAAATGTTGGGCGCTCTTCCTCTCCATAGCTCATATGGAGTCTTGTTGTAGGCTTTGTTGATGAGGGATCTATTCTGAGTAAAGCAAGCAGTGTTGACAGCTTCTCCCCAGAAATACTTTGGAAGCTTAGCTTCTGCTATCATTATTTTTCCAGCCTCAATCAATGTGCGATTCTTTCTTTCCACAACGCCATTTTGTTGAGGAACTCCAGCAGCAGAGAAATTGTGATCGATACCATTTGTTGGTTCTTTGTTGGTTCTCACAATATTTAGCGACATCGTTGTTCATAAATTCTGTTCCATTGAAGTGTCGAACTCTATTGATGTCTTCTATGTTTGGAGATTAAGGAGAACAGCCAGGATATCATAGAGATACCACATGTTGGTCCAAAGCTTCGCGGTAGTGAGCGGTCCAAACATATGAGGTGAAGCGGATGTAAGCGTTTTGACATCTGAGCAATCTTGCTGGAGGAAAACTGCTCAGGTTGCTTACTAAGCTGGCATGGTGCTTATACCATTGCTAGCTGCTTTCACTTAAGCTTATTGCTACAAACAAGGATTAGTAAATAGAAATTATAGCGGTAAGATCAAATAGATTAGAAATTGGTCTTACGAGTCCTTGTGAGCAAAGTTAGTCCAGAAACGCCATTTTTGGTGTAACATAGCGTTGAAGTGATATGGCATTCCAGAACTTTATCTCATAATTGTGATATAGAGAGCAGGTTGCTTGAGACTTAATCTTTTATGATTAGTCCAAATCCAATTATGTGCCCTTTGTTGTTGTCACCATATATTACTGAGTGATCTCTTCCTTCGTGCGCACCTTTAAGAGTGTTGACATCTCTAGTAGTGTCTAGAATCCACTGTCGATATCAACTGAGCTTGAGAGATCGCAGTGAAGTAGATCTTTTCTGCTTGTTGAAACATTAACTTGCGCTCTACAACAGAGTTATCTTTTAAGATCAGCACACTTTGAGAGATTCCTTGCGCGGCTACGGAGTTGGTGATGATGCAGCTTCTGTCAAGTTGGCCCTGGCAGATAGGTGCTTGTCATTCTGTCTGCTTGGTGAAAGTGTCCCGTTTCCACTAGAGTGAAGGGATCTTTCTTTGATTGTCCTTGGCGCATGCTCAGGTTCCATTTCCGAAACAACTTTTGAATCATTGTCAGCATTTGCCATTAAGCAGAGTAGTCCATCCTCAGGGTCAGCATAGTTGTCTTCAGTGCCAAGTCTCCGAGTCCTTAGCTCCTTCTCTGCGCAGTTCTCTTCATCAACCATTCTGCACTGCTTTGATGCTTTGTGCGCAGGGTTGCTTTTCCTTGTACTCAAATTTTGAAGAAGGCATTGAAGCGTAATGTCTTGGCTTTCTGCATAAAACCAAGTCATCTTTCTTTGAGTCTTTATGAGAGAGAATACGGATCTTTGCTTGAGGATCCACCAGGTTTGGAGAGCTTTCTGAATTTGATATGAGGTTTGAGCAGGCGCAGGAATATGTGAAAAGTTAGCCATTGCCCTAGATTTGAAGCCATATTGAATCGACACCCAAGCTGTTAAGCTTGAAAAACAGAAACATGTTTTATGAAGGTGTTAGCTCTGATACCACTTGTTGGTCCCTAAAGGGGCAACAAGGGTGTGAAAATCGCTAGAGGGGGGGGGGGTGAATAGCGTTTTAAAATTCTTTTCAAACCCTTTTGCAATTCAATGGCAGATGCGCACAACTCTTATTTTGGCTAAGTATAGCGCGCGGTAAGAGTGTGAAATGCACAGCGGAAATTTAAAGCAGCTCTGCGCAGGGTATACTGCGCAGAGATAAAAACGCACGCGCTAAATATGAGGCTAAAGAGTGGCGCAAAATGGGATTCTAAGGCAAATGAGTAATAACAATTACAACATCTGAGAGTGGCAATCTGAAAGATCAAACAAAGCAGTTCATAAAAAGTTAAGCAGGGAATATGCAATAAGTAATGAACACGCTATTTGGAGAGGTTCGATCGATGAAAGATCTACATCCTCTACCAAGATGGTTAGTCTTGGATTTCTAATGGAGATCTTATTATATGAGAGAGTATTACAAATTACAACATTTGAGCTCAATACTAACTCAAGATCTATTATCTATGAAGAACAAATCCTAGACTAAACCGGTGTATCTCAAGAAGTTAGATCAAAATAATCAAAACTTCAAGAGGTGTGTGTGTGACAGAAATTCTGGGCTCTATGAATATGAAAGATGAAGAGCACCAAGAATTCTGGTGATATAGGCTTTGTGATATGAGCAGGAGTTTTGAAGGTTTGAAGATCTTGAAGGCTGTTCTAAAGAATCTGGAAAAACTAAGCAGCAGACTTCAGATCTTCATGGTTTCTCAGTGAAGCATGAAACTCGAGCTCTGAAGCATAATGGCCAACAAGAGGGGCTTGATCAAAGGTGATGATCAAGGGCCGATGAAAAGGGCTAAATCAAAAGGCAGCTTGGAAATGAAGATGAGCAGGCTATTTATAGCTGAGAGCTTGAATATAGCCGTTGGAGCTCTGAGCAAGGACAATGAGCTGGCACAACATGATTGGCGCGCAGCTGTCCTTTATAGCCGTTGGGGCTCTGATCAAAGATGATGACCTGGCACAATATGATTGGTGCGCAGGTATATAGATCCGTTGGAGACTGAGCATGAAGACCAGTTTCAAAAGCTTCTTCTAGAAGGTTGACAGCTGTCTTCTCTTGAGAAATTTCTTTGAAGCATGTCTCCACCAATGGTTTTGCTGAGTGTGCTTATTTTGTCGTTTGTGCACACCTCAGCTTTTTAATAAGCGTGCATCTTCTAAGCGTTTTCCAAACTTTCTAGAATGTGAGATCAGGAGATGAGGAACTTGACCAAGGTTGTGTCCGCGCACAAAAGGCATGCGCATTGCCGGCGCGCATGGATTCAGCGCATGAGCAGCATGCGCACCATGCTTGGTCACAAAGAGATCTCTTGAGAGTTTAGGAAGAAATATCTTGAAAATTGAGCAGGGTCAAGGTCTGCGCAAAGATATCTATGCGCAGTGGCGACCTGCGCAGAGAACATTCTGCGTAGCGAAATGAATCCTTGCTTAGGTGATCTTCGATCTTTAAAGCTTCAAGTCCTATCATCTAAGCCTATACTATAAAAGGGACTTAGCTAAAAATTGAAGTTCTAAACTTCTTTACATGAGGTCCTAAAGTCCGTAAAAATACTTATAGGTGATGGTATCAATCAATTCTAACAAAAGTAGGAGGGTTAAGTGATAAGCATACCCAACACACCCCCGCCGTATACCCCGGCGAATGACCAAGGGTATGGGTACGTCTACACCCATGTGCCACCTCAAAGCCTTCCTCAGAATATACCATCCACCACTGTGCCTCCAACGGTGATGCCGGTAACAACCCAGACCATGGGATCCATCAATTCTAGCCCACAAGTGAATCCTAAAATGGGGTGGCTGATCGAGAAGTTGAAACAGATGGAGGAAAAGTTTGAGACTTTGAATGAAAAGAAAACCTCATCGGGAGTTAGTGATCCCGACAAGATTGTGCCTCTTCCGCATAAGTTCAAAATGCCATAAATAGACAAGTTTGATGGGACTGCTTGCCCACAAACCCACCTCAACGCCTACACTTTGGCAATGAGGGCAAAGGGTTGCACTGTACAGCAAATGGGTGATCACTTCCAATTATCCCTGAGAGGGAACGCTCTTAAGTGGTTTTTCAACCTCAAGGACGAACCACGAGTAAGTTGGGGTCGCATTCAGGAAGCATTCCTCACCAAGTACCGATCCAACCTGGAGTGGGAAACCAACCGCACCGACTTACAAAGCACCTTGCAAAAGGGCGACGAGCCGATCGGTGAGTTCTACAAGTGTTGGAACTGTAAACTTGGGGAAATCTCTAACCTGCCCACCGAGAATGAACAATTGGACATCTTCCAATCATGCTTAAAACCGCAGCTGCGTGCTCTAATCAGCCATCACTTTTACCCCAATCTCTGGGCCATGGTAACCGCAGGGTCGAAGTTTGAGAAGGCTCTCAATGAGAAATCTGCCTCCCAAGGCAATAACAATTCTTACCGATACCGACCTCCCACCACGAGCAAAGGGAAAGAAGTCTCGGGGGTCATCAACAACATCCATGGGGAAGGGCCAAAGCAGGTCTCACCAAAGCCGGGTAACTCTGAAAAACGCCCCTATGTGAGGTTTGAGGATTTTGGAATGCCCATTAGCAAAGTCTTTGAGGGATTAGTGAAGCAAGGCCTCACGAGACCTTTGATCAACTTTCAGCCCAAAAATCCAGAAAGGTTCACAAATGAGAACAAATGGTGTGCTTTCCACAACTACTATGGGCATAACACCGATGATTGCTCCATAGTGAAACGCATTATCTTGGATTTGATTGCTAAAGGGAAACTCGAATACCCCAGGGGGCCGAACGTGGTTAATAACCCGTTCCCGAACAACGGGAGGGTCAACATGATCGAGTTTGGCCAAAGCAGGGTGAACATGATCGAATTCGGGGAGCCGACAACGATAACTCTTTGGGAATTCAACACTCCTTTGATTGAAGTTGGGGAAAGATGGAAAGACATTTTGTGGGACTGCGTGCAAAAGGGAAAGATGGAATGTCCTCCTGACAACATGATGACTAGTGTGATGAGCGCAAAGGTTCCTTGCCAAGAGGGCGAATTAAAAGTGATTAAGCTCACTAAACACAAATTGACCTACGAAGACTGTGCGGAAGAAATGGAAATGGCCATCAAACGAGCTTTGGGAAGCATCGATCACGACCGAAACAGATGTTGCATTCCCCAAGATGAGCACTATCATGTTATGGAAGTTGGTGACTCGTCAAACGGTGAAAGAGTAATAAGACAGGTGTGTTGTCATCACGGAACCGAAGGTATGGAGGCTGCAAGAACCCCGGGGGAATATGACTACGGGAGGCATCTTGCACAGATGAGAGAAGCGGCCCATTCCCTATCCAGTGAAGATCTTCGAGCTTTGTGTGAAAGTGAGGACGAGGTGTCTTCCCCCGTACTCTATTTAAACCCGCCTGCGGGAGAAGAAGAAAATTTCCCTACCTTAGATGACTTCCTGTCACTACCGCCACTCTCGCCCTCACCTTCGTTTGAGGACGGGTCGATGCTCCCGGATCATTACTGCTGTATGTTGACACTGGAAAAACTCCGCGAAGTTGTAGGGATGGGGAAAGAACAAGGCGACTACCCGGTTTCATTTGAAAAACTCCATGAGTCTGTCTACACCACGCAAGGAATGGTCACTGTAAATGAGCTGAGGAAAGAGGCCTGGCCCTACTCAACCAATAACCCACCCATGCCTGTGGAAAAGCCAGCAAAGGATTATGACCCCCCCAGAAGTAAACTTCCTAACTCGTTCTAGACAAGTACACACCGAGAATCCTAAAAAACCACCGCCACCGGAATACCGCTCGCCACCACCGTTTGCTAAGTAAACAAGCACCCCGGATCTTGAAAGAGAGGATCCCGTTCTCACCCAACTTAAGAACGCAGGCCAACATCTCTCTGTGGTCCCTTCTCACTTTGACATACCCTCACAAGCTCAAGTTGGAGGAGCATTTGGCCCGAACCATGGTCCCCACCATAGCTACCCCCGAAGAGGCCGTACAAATGATTGGAAGCATCCAATATGGGAATATAGTCACGTTCACCGACTTGGACTTGCCCAAGTCTGGGGCTAACCACAATGAAGCCTTGTACATCACAGTGCAGTTGGATGGGCGCCGTCTCCCACGAGTATTGGTTGATAATGGCTCGGCTATGAACGTCCTTCTAGCTAAAATGATGGATTTACTCGGCCTCAAGACGACGGATCTGAGACCCTCTTTGGTAACTGTCAAATCATACGACTCCACATCCAGGTCGGTCCTTGGGGTGGCGACTTTGAATTTATGGTTTGGGGAACAGAAAATGCCGACTGACTTCCAAGTGCTTGACATCCCCATTTCCTTCACCTCCTTGCTGGGGCGCCCTTGGCTACACAAAGTCAATGGGGGTCGCTTCCACCCTACATCAATGTGTAAAATTTGTACAGGGAGGGAATTTGACTGTAATCTACGGGGATAACGTCACTACAGGTGGGACCAACACTAATGGGATCCCCGTATTGGAAATCCAACATGAAGGGAGTGGTATAGTCTTGACCGGCTTCACAGGGATACCATCTGAGACCCACGTCCATTGCATGGACCTCATACTTACCAAGGACAAAATCCCTCCCGCCATGAATATGATGCGCCTAATGCACTATCTCCCGGGGCTTGGTCTAGGAAGGAGGCTCCAAGGGACCCACAGGGTTATTGAAATCAAGGAGCAAAAGACGCTCCACGGTTTGGGGTACGAGCCGAGACCCGAGGATCTTGCGATGGACAAGAAGATGGCCCAAGAGAAAAGCCGAGCCAGGGCCCAAGGGATCCCTTATAAAGCTCCCAATCTCCGTCCCTACACTTTTGATATAAGCTGCTACTTCATTAAGGGGGGAACGCAAATCGGGACCTCAGGGGAAAATGAGGCAATGGTGACCAACTGTGACCGACTGCAAGAAGACCTCAAAAGGTTTCGAGGAAAGACCGCCAACCCTATCAGGAGAGCATTCCTTGACACGCCCGGAGCACCCATAAGGCACGATCATATTTCCAAAGGAGTGTCCGGGGTGATAAAACAGTTTAAGGTTTTGTCTGCAGCAGGAGGCAACCAAGAGGAAGAACCCACTTGGGTCCAGTATGACAAATATGAGATCGAAAAGACGCCTACTGGGAAGGCAAAGGAAAAGGTTGAAGAAAACGAGTGGGATGGGACAGTGATGCAAGAACTGTTTGAGGAAGACACGGTTCTACCCAGCCTAATTGATCATGGGAAAGGAATGGTCGCTGCAATAGGAGACGGGCCAATGGGAAGATCCGACCCTCGCACCTCGGTTGTACCCACTAACATGCCGCTAAAGAATTGGGCTACTCTTTCCAGGACAGTAGCTAGCAAGGAGGAAATGACCGCAGTGCTTGGATTGGTTCCTCGACCTCTTGAGTCTAGTGTTATAGGGTCCAATGTAATCGAGTCTCCCCAGTCCCTCCTCTTTGAATTTGAGTCATTCTCGTCCGAGGGCCTCACGCCCGAAGACTATGAACTCGTAGCCAATATTGTATTTCCGTTTGCATTGAATGAAATGATGGACCTTTCCGAGTATCCCCTCATTGCCAACTTATTAGGTGATAACCCGAAGACTATGAACTCGTAGCCAATATTGTATTTCCGTTTGCATTGAATGAAATGATGGACCTTTCCGAGTATCCCCTCATTGCCAACTTATTAGGTGATAAATTAACTAATAACTTGAAAACGATTAATAATGAATCAACTAATAAAGCAGACACACTAAACGAACAATATATTAAAAATTTCACAAAGCAGGTCGCCGATCAAGAGGAAAACCGTGCCCAAGCTGCCGAAGAGGTTTTGACCAAAGTGAATTTGTCGCGACCCCGGACCCCGCGGGCCCGAGACCGCGATCTGGACGTCAACTCTAAAACCAAAACTAAGAAATACCAGAGTTAAAAATTTCATTTGATACCCAAAAGGTGATGATCCAAAGTTTTACAAAACCAAGTTTGAAAAAAAACCCATTACAACCATCATAAACTTCCACAAGTTTATGCCCAACAAAATACAAATATACAATTCTTAACGACGTCAATGTTTGGTACAACTATCCCAAAATGGTTACACATTTACATAATGTAAACCAACCTATAACAACCTTCCCCAAAAGAATGGATCCACACTCGACGTCCTCTTTCTCGTGATCAGCGAGACTAATCCTTAACACCTGGGGGGGGGTTAAGGAAAAACAAAGATAAAAGAAAAGAGGGTGAGATAAATCTCAATAAGTTACTAATGCAACTACATGACATGCTATGATGCACGAAGCGATAAGCAATAATAAATATCACGTAACACATAGCATTTATCACATAACAGATAGCAGCGGAAATAAACACATAACAAAGGATATAGCCAAGGTTTTCCAGACCGGTACATCCAAATAAAGGATCGCTACGCAGCTTTAATAATCAACAAATCATCATTTTCATAATAGCATGAGAGCTGAAGAGAAAACCCCGGTACCGGAACCAATAACCATAAAAGTGTCACAAAGGACAAGGACCATGACACAAAGTCATGCCCTTTAGCTAGATACATTCACAAAGGAACGCTAACTCATCTCTTCCAAGGCCAATCTGGAAAAGGGTAAAGAAGGGGGCAAAACAATGGTCAACATTATAATGGACTTGGCTTTGCCATTATAATCTTTCCCATCGCCCGATGCAACAAATATGCCAGCTGGGCTTCCAAATAGATGCTAAGTAACAATAATTTAGCATGAATACACAACTTAAGGTTCCAAAGTAGGGAACCAATCCAATTAAATCACCACAAAGGTAAACCAATATAAACAGCACATCAAAGATGCCCAACATTCTCAAAACGGTACTTAAATAAATTTCATAACACATTTATTCACAAAAGAATCAATTCCACTTAAATAAGCGTTCCACAACATTAACTTAAGTCAACTAGGGTGATACTTCGAGCCTAGATCGGGCTTGGACCTTAAAACAATTCAAAAACAAAGAGACTCAGAACAGCTGGTATGGGCGGTCGCCCATAGCCAGTCTGGGCGGTCGCCCAAAACCCAACCCCAAGCCCAAAACCAACTGACTTCCTGGGCGGTCGCCCAAACCAAAAGTGGGCGGTCGCCTACTCACTTTGCTCAAATTCTCTGGATCAACTGATCTCATGGGCGGTCGCCCAAGCCCATCATGGGCGGTCGCCCACGCACCCAGGTCGCCGGAAAACGGCCAAAACCAACTGGGTTTCTCCCAAATTTTCCACCCAAACAACATAACTCAACCCCAATGCTTTCAATAGGTATACTAAGGTACCCAAACACCCTATATACCTAAAACAACTCATAGAACATCAATTAGACCACTCAATCCAAGGGATGATTCAAACATCAAAACTTCACAAAATGGGATAAAATGAAAATCATCTCAAAATCAACCAAAGAAGCAAGAAATGGTAATTATAGTATCATCTAAGCATGGAATGAACATTTTTAGCAAAAAATGGGGGAAAAGTAACTTACTTGAATTTTCTCAAAGTTGACGGAATTCAATTCTTTTCGATTCTACGCGATCCTAACGACGATCTAAACACATTTCACGTTTTAAGAAATGAGAGATTATGAGAGGAAGAGGAAGTAAATGAAGAGAGAAGGAAGAGAAAGAAAAACTTACCAATGGAGGAGAGAGAGGAGGGAGTTGCTGGGAGAGGAGTGGAAAGGGTGATAGGGTGAGGGAGGTGAGTAGGGAGAAGATGTAGAAAATGAAATGTTACACCTAGCCCCCTTCCTCCACTAACTAGCACAATTACATACACTCCCTACTAACAATTAAGACTCAACACTTCCACACTAGCCCAAATAACTCGAATAAAATGCTAGGCATAAATGTTATAACACATAAAATGCACGCATAAATATTTAAATAAATAATAATTTAAATAAACAATTAAGCAAATAAATAAATAATTATTATTTATTACTAATAAAATGGAGCCTAGATTTCGGGTCGTGACGTTCACTCCCCCTTAAAGAAAAATTCGACCCGAATTTTAACGAGACTTACCTTAAACAAAAAGCCACGGAAATTTCCTCTCGATCTCATCTCGGAGCTCCCAAGTCGACTCCTCGATGTTATGATTCCTCCAAAGAACTCGAACCAACGCAATACTTTTGCTCCTCAACTCTTGGACTTTAGAATCTAGGATCCGAACTGGTCGTTCCTCATAAGTCATATCGGGCTCAAAATCCTTCGGTATCCTCGGTAACACGTGAGATGGATCATGAACATACTTCCGAAGCATAGAAACGTGGAACACGTTGTGCAATCGGTCTAAGGACGACGGTAACGCGAGTCGATACGCAAGAAGTCCAACCTTTCCCAAAACCTCAAACGGACCAATAAACCTCGGAGCCAATTTGCCTTTCTTCCCAAACCTACGAATACCCACTTTCGGAGACACTTTCAAGAATACCAAATCACCAATCTGAAAACTAAGATCTCGCCTTCGGTTGTCTGCGTAGCTCTTATGTCGACTCTGGGCTGTCTTCAATCTATCCCGGATAACTTTAACTTTCTCAACCGAATCCCGAAGCAAATCAATACCCACGATCTTCGCTTCACCAACCTCATCCCAACAAATAGGTGATCTACATTTCCTTCCATATAAGGCCTCAAACGGTGCCATCTCGATACTAGCCTGATAACTGTTGTTGTAAGAGAACTCCACTAACGGTAGGTGCGAATCCCAAGAATCAGAAAAGTCTATCGCACAAGCTCGCAACATATCCTCAAGAATCTGAATAGTCCTCTCGGATTGACCGTTAGTCTGAGGATGAAAAGCCGTACTGAATCGCAAATCTGTACCCAAAGCTTCCTGAAACGCCTTCCAAAATCTAGAAGTAAACCTCGGGTCTCGATCTGACACAATGCTAACCGGAACCCCACGCAATCTCACAATCTCCTCGATATAAAGGGTCGCAAGCTTCTCCATCGAGTATCTGATGTCAATAGGCAAGAAATGGGCACTCTTGGTCAATCTATCCACTATTACCCAAACACTGTCATACTTCCTACGGGTACGAGGTAGTCCCGTAACGAAATCCATAGTCACATGCTCCCATTTCCACTCGGGAATCTCTAACGGCTGAAGTAATCCCGCGGGTCTCTGATGCTCGGCTTTGACCTGCTGACAAGTTAAACACTTCGAAACGTACTCGGCTATTTCCCTCTTCATGTTAATCCACCAAAATTGTTGCTTCAAATCCTGATACATCTTCGTACTACCCGGATGAATAGTATATCTCGATTTGTGACCCTCATTAAGAACTCTCTGTTTAATTCCATCAACATCCGGAACACACAAACGACCACGGAAATTCAACACTCCACTCGAGCTAATAGAAAAATCCTCGAAGTTCTTTTCCTTCAATTTACCCATTATTTTCACCAACTCGGGATCCTCTTTCTGAGCTTCCTTTATTCGTTGAATTAGGGTCGGAGGCACCCTAATATTCGCAAAAATAGCCCCATGTCTCGATTCACGAGGAGACCAATCTCGAATATCCTCAAGCATTTTCCACTCACGAACCATCATCGAAGCCACATAAGACTTTCTACTAATCGCATCGGCTACCACATTCGCCTTCCCCGGGTGATAAGAAATCGTACAATCATAATCCTTCAACAATTCCATCCATCGGCGCTGACGGTTGTTCAACTCTTTCTGGGAGAAAAGGTATTTCAGACTCTTGTGATCCGTAAAAATTTCAAACTTCGCCCCATAATGGTAGTGCTTCCATTTGTGCAACGCAAAGACAATAGCCGCTAACTCCATATCATGAGTCGGGTAATTCTGCTCACTAGGGGTCAACTTCCTCAAAGCATAAGCAATCACTTTCCCATTCTGCATCAACACACAACCCAAACCCTCTTTCGAAGCATCACTGTAAATCACTAGGCCATCGCTCCCATTAGGCAAAGTCAAGATCGGTGCGGTAGTCAACCTCTTCTTCAATTCCTCGAAACTCTTGTCACATTTCTCGGTCCACACAAACAGAACATTCTTCCGGGTCAACTGAGTCATCGGAGTAGCAATCCTCGAAAACCCCTCAATAAATCTTCGGTAATAACCGGCTAAACCAAGAAAGCTTCTAATCTCTGTCACTGATTCGGGTCTCTTCCAATCCACTATGGCTTCAATCTTTGAAGGATCCACAGAAATCCCATCTTTCGAAATAACATGACCCAGAAATGACACCTTCTCGAGCCAAAATTCGCACTTACTGAACTTCGCAAATAATTTCTCCCTCGCAAGAACGGATAAAACTGTCCTCAAATGTTGATCATGCTCCTCTCGAGATTTTGAATAAACAAGAATGTCGTCGATGAAGACTACCACGAACGAATCAAGATAGGGGTGGAAAACACGGTTCATCAAATCCATAAACACGGCTGGCACGTTCGTCAACCCAAACGGCATAACCAAGAACTCATAATGACCATACCGAGTGCGAAAGGCAGTCTTCGGAATATCCTCCGATCGAACCTTCAACTGATGGTACCCACTCCTCAAATCAAGTTTAGAGAAAACCACGGACCCTTGAAGCTGACCAAATTAATCGTCGATATGAGGTAGAGGATACTTATTCTTCACCGTAACCTGATTCAACTTCCGGTAATCGATGCACAATCTCAACGAACCATCTTTCTTCCGCACGAATAAAACCGGTGCTCCCCACGGGGAAACACTAGGGCGGATAAACCCTCGATCAAGCAATTCTTGCAACTGGACCTTTAATTCCTTCAACTCTGCGGGAGCTAACCTATACGGTGCCTTCGAAATCGGAGCCGTACCCGGCAAAAGATCTATACAAAACTCTATCTCACGATCGGGAGGCATATCATACTCGGTAGAGAAAACATCGGGAAATTCCCGGACTACCCGAACACTATCAAAACTAGGGGATTCCTTCCTAGTATCAAGAACACTAGCCAAATACCCCTCACAACCACTATGCAATAATTTTCTCGCTTTCATAAAAGAAATTAAGCGAACCTTTCTACTCAGAGGACTAGCCTCAAACACAAATTTAGGCACATCGGGAATAGAAAAAGTAATAGTTTTCTTACGGCAATCAACGGAAACATGAAACTTGCTCAACCAATCCATACCCAAAATGACATCAAAGTCTTGGATAGGAAGAACTACCAAATCCGCACAAAGGACACGACCACAAATAACCACATCACAAGCACGAAAGACTCGATCAGAAATCAAGCATTCTCCTATAGGGGTCGACACCTCTAGCACGTACGGTAAAGACTCGAATGCAGCATTTAACATGGAAGCAAATTGCACAGAAATGTATGAATGAGATGATCCTGGATCTACTAACGCTCGTGCGCTCACATTAGACACAGAAACAATACCTCCAATAACGGATGGATCATCGGTAGCTTGTTGTTGATTCATGGCATAAACCTTCCCTTGAACTTTGGGCTTCCCAGCGGCATCCCTTTTCTGACCCTGATTAATACCAACTCCTGACCCGGATGCTTGACCTCGGTACCTTGTGCACTCTCTCGCAAAGTGCCCCATTTCACCACAATTGGTACACTTGCCTTGCTTTTTCCAACACTTATCCTCCAAATGGCCTACCTTCTGACAAAAGGTACAAGGCTTCCTAATTTGGCTCCCTTGGTTCCCGGAAGTGGTACCTGGGTTCCTTGGGATCGGTTGCCCTCGGGACTGAGATTGTCCCCCAAAGTTACCTCGATTATCAATCCTTGGTTGTGACTTGCTCTGTGCTCCTTGCTTACTCGGGTTGGCCACCTCGGTCTTCCTCTTATGTTCCCCAATATCTTGCTCTATCAAATAGGCTCGGTCCACCGCATCTTGGAATGTCACAATCCGTTGAGCAATAAGTTGAGTACGGATGGAGGTCTTCAATCCCCGAATGAATCTCATAGCCTTTTGTTCCTCGGTCCTCACCAAATAGTCGCAATACCGGGCTAATTCTATGAACTTAGCCGAGTATTGTGCTATAGACAACACACCTTACTCCAGGTTGAGTAGCTCGATCTCCTTTCGGTTTTGATCAACAACCGGAATGAAATGCTCCTTGAATTTGCGCACGAACAACTCCCACGCATACACCGTGTGAGTATCATCCCAAGTAGCTTTAACACCCTTCCACCAATGCTCGGCGGCTCCCACAAGCTTGTAAGCCGCAAACCGGACCTTGTCCTCATCCGCGCAACCAAATACATCATAAATCTTCTCCATCGACTCAATCCATAACTCAGCTTTCCTTACATCGGGTTCCACGTTGAATTCAACCGGTTTCAACTTCAGAAATTGCTCCAATCCATAGCGGGGTGGTGCTTGTTCTACCCTCGGACCTTGATCATGTATGGCCTTCATGGCCGCCTCGAACATGCCTTGAAACATGGCACGTGCTTCTTCCCTTGTGTCATTCTGATTCTGTGCCCCACTAGTACCTCCTCTGTTTCTTCTTCCAGACATTGTGAGTAATTACCTGCATAAGACATCAACCGTTAATCACTCCGCACACTACTACCCACCTAGGTCATACTAATCCACCTAGACTTATACTTAGAGCTAATGCCATAGCTCTGATACCAACTGTCGCGACCCCGGACCCCACGGGCCCGAGACCGCGATCTGGACGTCGACTCTAAAACCAAAACTAAGAAATACCAGAGTTAAAAATTTCATTTGATACCCAAAAGGTGATGATCCAAAGTTTTACAAAACCAAGTTTGAAAAAAAACCCATTACAACCATCATAAACTTCCACAAGTTTATGCCCAACAAAATACAAATATACAATTCTTAATGACGTCAATGTTTGGTACAACTATCCCAAAATGGTTACACATTTACATAATGTAAACCAACCTATAACAACCTTCCCCAAAAGAATGGATCCACACTCGACGTCCTCTTTCTCGTGATCAGCGAGACTAATCCTTAGCACCTGGGGGGGGGGGGTTAAGGAAAAACAACGATAAAAGAAAAGGGGGTGAGATAAATCTCAATAAGTTACTAATGCAACTACATGACATGCTATGATGCACGAAGCGATAAGCAATAATAAATATCACGTAACACATAGCATTTATCACATAACATATAGCAGCGGAAATAAACACATAACAAAGGATATAGCCAAGGTTTTCCAGACCGGTACATCCAAATAAAGGATCGCTGCGCAGCTTCAATAATCAACAAATCATCATTTTCATAATAGCATGAGAGCTGAAGAGAAAACCCCGGTACCGGAACCAATAACCATAAAAGTGCCACAAAGGACAAGGACCATGACACAAAGTCATGCCCTTTAGCTAGATACATTCACAAAGGAACGCTAACTCATCTCTTCCAAGGCCAATCTGGAAAAGGGTAAAGAAGGGGGCAAAACAATGGTCAACATTATAATGGACTTGGCTTTGCCATTATAATCTTTCCCATCGCCCGATGCAACAAATATGCCAGCTGGGCTTCCAAATAGATGCTAAGTAACAATAATTTAGCATGAATACACAACTTAAGGTTCCAAAGTAGGGAACCAATCCAATTAAATCACCACAAAGGTAAACCAATATAAACAGCACATCAAAGATGCCCAACATTCTCAAAACGGTACTTAAATAAATTTCATAACACATTTATTCACAAAAGAATCAATTCCACTTAAATAAGCGTTCCACAACATTAACTTAAGTCAACTAGGGTGATACTTCGAGCCTAGATCGGGCTTGGACCTTAAAACAATTCAAAAACAAAGAGACTCAGAACAGCTGGTATGGGCGGTCGCCCATAGCCAGTCTGGGCGGTCGCCCAAAACCCAACCCCAAGCCCAAAACCAACTGACTTCCTGGGCGGTCGCCCAAACCAAAAGTGGGCGGTCGCCTACTCACTTTGCTCAAATTCTCTGGATCAACTGATCTCATGGGCGGTCGCCCAAGCCCATCATGGGCGGTCGCCCACGCACCCAGGTCGCCGGAAAACGGCCAAAACCAACTGGGTTTCTCCCAAATTTTCCACCCAAACAACATAACTCAACCCCAATGCTTTCAATAGGTATACTAAGGTACCCAAACACCCTATATACCTAAAACAACTCATAGAACATCAATTAGACCACTCAATCCAAGGGATGATTCAAACATCAAAACTTCACAAAATGGGATAAAATGCAAATCATCTCAAAATCAACCAAAGAAGCAAGAAATGGTAATTATAGTATCATCTAAGCATGGAATGAACATTTTTAGCAAAAAATGGGGGAAAAGTAACTTACTTGAATTTTCTCAAAGTTGACGGAATTCAATTCTTTTTGATTCTACGCGATCCTAACGACGATCTAAACACATTTCACGTTTTAAGAAATGAGATATTATGAGAGGAAGAGGAAGTAAATGAAGAGAGAATGAAGAGAAAGAAAAACTTACCAATGGAGGAGAGAGAGAGGAGGGAGTTGCTGGGAGAGGAGTGGAAAGGGTGATAGGGTGAGGGAGGTGAGTAGGGAGAAGATGAAGAAAATGAAATGTTACACCTAGCCCCCTTCCTCCACTAACTAGCACAATTACATACACTCCCTACTAACAATTAAGACTCAACACTTCCACACTAGCCCAAATAACTCGAATAAAATGCTAGGCATAAATGTTATAACACATAAAATGCACGCATAAATATTTAAATAAATAATAATTTAAATAAACAATTAAGCAAATAAATAAATAATTATTATTTATTACTAATAAAATGGAGCCTAGATTTCGGGTCGTGACAGAATTTGGGTACCGAGGAAGAACCGAGAGAAACACAAGTGGGTGGCTACTTCAAAGGGGATGAGAGGGAGGCCTTGATTGAATTGCTCAGAGAGTATGTGGATGTGTTCGCCTGGTCTTACAAAGACATGCCGGGGTTGGATGCCTCGATCGTGGAGCATAAGATCCCTTTGGATCCGGAAATAAAACCAGTCAAGCAAAAGCTCCGACGAATCAAACCCGAGTGGTCCCTGCAAGTAAAGGAGGAGATAGAAAAGTTACTTAGAGTTGGATTTATACGGGTTATATAATACCCCTCATGGCTCTCTAACATAGTCACCGTCACAAAAGCCAACGGGAAGGTCCGATGCTGTGTCGATTTCAGAGACCTCAACAAGGCAAGTCCCAAGGACGATTTTCCCCTCCCAAACATTGATATGTTGGTGGATACGACCTCTAGTTTCGAGGTAAAATCCTTTGTGGATGGTTTCGCCGGATACAATCAGATTAAAATGGCCGAGGAAGACCAAGAAAAGACCGCCTTTACCACCCCATAGGGAACTTTCTGTTACACGGTGATGCCTTTTGGACTAAGACATGCCGGGGCTATTTACCAAAGAGCGGCAACAGCACTATTCCATGAAATGATTCACAAAGAAATAGAGGAACTGACGGCCAGCACTTGATTGACTTGAGGAAGTTCTTCGACCGGTTGAGGAAACACTCCATGAGGCTTAATCCGGCAAAATGCACCTTCAGAGTCTCCCGAGGAAAGGTTTTAGGGTACATAGTTACCGAACGGGGTATTGAGATCGATCCGCAAAAAGTCAAAGCAATCGTAGAAATGAGACCTCCCCGCACCCAGACAGAAGTAAAGGCATTCATGGGGCGACAGCAATACATCAGCCGCTTCATCAATCAGCTCACTCCCACCTGTGAACCCATCTTCAAATTACTGAAGAAAAATGCCGAGGTTGAATGGAATGAGGAATGTCAAAAGGCCTTCGACAAGATCAAAGCCTACCTTATCCATCCACCGATTCTCCGCCCGCCGCACAGGGAAAAGCCACTCTTACTTTACTTGACGGTAACAGATACTTCGATAGGAGCTATGTTGGCCCAAGAGAAGAAAGAATCCAAGGTGGAAAATGCCATTTACTTTGTGACTCAGAAGCTACAGGGAAGTGAGCTCAACTACTCCGCAATAGAAAAGACTTGCGCCGGACTGGTATGGGTTGTGAGAAAGTTGAAACACTACATGCACGCCCACCCGATACAGTTGATCTCAAAAATTGACCCCATCAAATGCTTGCTGGAAAAACCGTCCTTATTAATGAGGCTTGCCAAATGGTCTTTCTTTCTGGCCGAATACGACATCAGTTACGTGTCGAGGAAGGCAGTCAAGGGAAGGATTATGGCCGAACACCTAGCGGATTTCCCCAGTAACGAAGAGGGAGAACCAGAACCACATTTCCCAGATGAAGGGATTTTTACCCTTGAGGAGGAAAACAAATGGCAACTGTTCTTTGATGGAGCCGCAAACAAAAGAGGAAACGGCATCGGTATGCTTCTGATTGACCCCAAGGACGAGCATACGCCCATCGCCATCAAATTGAATTTTGAAGTAACCAACAATGCAGTCGAGTATGAGGCATGCACAGCGGGGCTGGAAGCTGCTTTGGAAAGGAATGTGAAAGAATTGGAGGTGTATGGGGACTCAGCCTTGATCATCAACCAAGTTTCGAACAAATGGAAAACGTTGGATCCGGGGCTGCAAAAGTATCACGCCCACATGGAAGAACTCATGACACAGTTCAAAAGGGTCAGCTTCCATTACTTGCCGAGGGACCGAAATCGCTTCGCCGATGCCTTAGCCACTTTGGCCTCGTTGGTAGAAATTCCGGAAGGAAAGTCGATAAAGCCTTTCAGAGTCGGGAGAAAGGAGAACCCAGCGTATTGCTGTGAAATCGAAAAAGGCTCGGAGGAAGTAGATGAGCCGTGGTATACCTAGATCTACCAGTTCCTCAGAGAAGGGGAGGCCTCCTGTAACACCACGAAATCTTAGGTTTGATATGAACCATAGAATTCGACACGTCACTACTACTTATATCTGGATATAAATCAAAACTAATACAATTATACACCCCTAATAATCAAGAAAATACGTTACTTGAGATGGTTCAAACACTTTACCACCATTTGAATTTTACATTCCTACTAACTAATCTTAACTTTTAACTGCTTGGCACATAAGCCGGCAAACAAAAGATGACAACATAATATATACATATACACAACTGTACCCCAAAAATTCTGAGTTCAACTCACTCAGATTTAACCGTCGTCCTCACAATTAAAGAGTAACCTTTAACCTACCAAAAGTGGTTTCCCACGAAAACAACTTGCTACAACGATCCTCACCTCGTGCTATCACTAGCCTTCTTGGAATCTAAGGAAAACAAAGAAACAAGAAACGGGGTGAGATAAAATCTCAGTAAGTTACTACTATAGCTACATGATATGCATACATATGATAATGAAGCATAGAAGGATCACATATAGCAATGCACCAAGTAGCAAGTCATATGAGTAGCTAAGCCTACCCATTATGCAACACGTATAACTAAGTACACATTACAAAGGATATTTCTTTCCTCCTTATTACTCCCTACCCATTCATAACCAGAAATTTCAAACTGATGTTACCGTTGATGTAGGCCTTCATAATGAACGTAGCTTCATAACATCAATGGAGACCCGTTACCCAGTATCTCAACCCAAAAACAAAAGAGCTATTCAATCATTGTGCGTAATGCTCCAATAATCGAGGAAGCTAGACCCCTACCGTGATTAAGAGTAGGAGCAAACAGTCACAGATGCATAGATTCACGATTATTACTTAGCCCCAGCACTCATAATAAACATGAATCTATACAACCCCGAAACAACAAGTAAAACCAGCTGGACTTTCAAGAAAATGCACAAGTAGTGTTTACTTGACAAGAAAATTAGAAAACAAAAACTAATTCCAAAAGTAGTGGACTAGCTCAATACATTCACAAGTCAGGTATACAGTCACTTCACACACATGTCAACACATTTTCACAACACGGTAGTGAACTTCTGAGTATGCCTCTTTGAGCACACACTCAGAGTTCCCATACAGTCTTCACCTGCAACAGTTGTTGATATAATATAATACTCATCAAAAGATGTAGCAAACCAATCCCGACTCTTACACCTCCTAGACTCGATTTCAACTAATCATACTTTATTGAAATCTCGAAACACTCTACATTCGGAACTCAACTAAATAAAACATCCCATCACGTAGTACTCTAAGAGAGCTTTACAACTGTAGCTTACACGCCCAAGATGGAGTCCGGATGAGCAAATTATGAACTCCAGATGATTTGGATAAAATAACAACACAGGGGAAGGGGTGCGCGCGCCTCGCGCCAAATGATGCGCGCGCCTTGCCCAAAGGATGCGCACGCCTCCAATAAAAAGGATGCGCGCGCCTCTAGTCAACAGAAGGTATGGTTTTTGGACAAGAAAGGGATGCGCACGCCTCCAAGAAAATGATGCGCACGCCTTCAGAATTACAGAACTAAGGATTTTGGGTGCCATGGGGGATGCGCACGCCTCCTAAAATGGGATGCGCGCGCCTCCCTAGTCGAACTGGACATTAGCAGCTGGGTTTCTTCCATTTCTTCCCACAACCACTTCATCACCAAAACTACTACTTCCCTAGTTGCTCATGGAGTACCAAAATGACTTCTATGCTCACAACATCTCAACAATTCAAACCCCAAACACAACTCAACTCAGCTCAAACTCCACATCTACATAGCAATCCAAACAAATTTACCAAAAATCCAAGATTTGAACATTACTTCATAAATTTCAACACAAATTCATCACAAGAACACCACAAGTAGCATAGATTAAGCATTTTAACAAGAAAGGGGAAGTATTAACTTACCTCTTCAAAAATCAACCTTGATGAAAATTTTCAAGAAAAATATGAGCACAACCTAGTCAACTCCCTGATCAAGTATATGTAATTAGCTTCTAGAGTAGAGAAGTAATTGAAGAAGAAATAAAAAGAAAATCAAAACCCTTACCTAGCCCTTGAATTCCCAGGAGAAGGAGAAATTTGAGAGAGAAATGGGTAAAGGTTATTTTGACCAAGAAGAGGGAGGAATTAGGCTAGTTAATCTCCTAATTTCCTTTTCTTACATTTTGGTCATCTAAGCTTCATTCTTAGCATATAGACCCCTAAACTAACTCTAACAATTAATCACATAGTTTCAATTAAAGCAAGAAGGTCCTAAACTTGCACATTTAGTTAAATAATTAACTAAAACAAAATAACACATAATAATAAAAATGCAAGAATTAAATTAAAATTGGGACGGGCGTTACACCTCCCTCCTAAATGAGAAAGGGGAATACAAAGATGGGATCAAAGCCAAGAGCGCGGCAGCCCTCAAACGACTCGCTTCTCACTACGTCATTCTGGGAGATATTCTGTATAAGAAGCGCCATCAAGGGCTTCTCTTAAGATGCATAAGCACAGAAAGAGCGAAAGAGCTCATGCGAGAGGTCCACAATGGGGTATGTGGCCCGCACATGAATGCCAGGGCATTAATGCAAGTCATCCTGCGGATGGGATACTTTTGGATCTCGATGGAAACCGATTGTATACAATTCGTGAAGAAATGTGACAAGTGCCAGCGGTTCTCCAACCTTAATCACCTGCCGCCCCACCATTTGTATTGCATGACAACCCCTTGGCATTTCTCCACTTGGGGCATTGACATCATCGGAAAAATCACTCCCCCAGGAAGCAATGGGCACGAATTCGTCTTGGTGGCCATGGATTACTTCACGAAGTGGGTTGAAGCCAAGTCATACAAGGTCCTTACTTCCAAGAAGGTGGCACTATTCATCAAGGAAAACATCATGTGCCGATATGGGGTCCCAAATGAAATCATCACAGATAATGGCTCACACTTCGAGGGAGAGTACGACCAACTGTTGCAAGAATTTTGGGTCACCCGCCACAAGTCTTCCCCATATAGGCCTCAAACCAATGGAGCGGTGGAAGCCACCAACAAAACACTTGAAAGGATCATTAAGAAAATGGCAACACGAGGAAGGGATTGTCCCGATAATCTACACCTAGCATTATGGGGATACCGAACCTCAGTCAGAACCGCCACAGGGGAAACCCCATTTGCTCTGACTTATGGGATGGAAGCCATGCTCCTGGCTGAACTAGAAATTCCGTCATTAAGGGTTCTGTTGGAAAATCAAATCCACGAAGTGGACTGGCTTCGGATCCGACATTATGAGTTAGCCCTCTTGGATGAACGCCGCTTAAGAGCAATGGAACACTTCCGTGCCTACCAAGGGAGGATGGCACGAGCCTTCAACAAAAGAGTGAAGCCTCAAGAGATTCGGGTCGGGGATTTGGTGCTCAAAGAAAAACCCCCAGGAAGGTCTAACCCTGACGGAAAATGGGAACCTGTATGGATTGGCCCCTTTGTCGTACAAGAGATATTCTCAGGAGGCACAATGAGACTTGCAGATTTGGATGGGAATCCCTTCGTGCATCCTGTCAATGGTGATAAGCTTCGCCGATATTATGTTTAAAAAAAATAAAAAATATATACCTAGATTGAAAACCCATTAGGGCAGTCTAGAGAAAAAGCAAGGTTTGCATCAAAATTTGTTGGAAAAGAACTACGATGACCTGAGCCCCTTAGTATTACTTGTAAAAGGGGAACGTAGGCAGCCAACTATTGGTCCGGTCTAAAAAATAAATAAAATTCAAATTTTGTTTCTCCAAATGAATTCATTCGATAACCACTTTCATTACAGTTAAAACACTTCTTTGATGAGTTCAAGCACGGTCTACTCTTGACCTCGGGCAGCAGGCTAAAAGACTAATAAAACACTTAAGAAAACTAATGTGTCTGCAATGACAATGAGTGAATGCTTAGGACTGTAAGGCCATCAATGACCTTCACCCCTCCATTTCTTCTTCTGACTCCTCCGAGTATTTTTCCTCTTCACGTCGAAAAGCTTGATCTCGTTCCTCCCTAAGTTAGGAGCCCGCCCAGCGTCGTCAATTAGGCCAGCCGCTTTTAGAGCTGTGTCAACCGCCACGCGGTCTCGAAAATCCTCGAGTCGTGCCTCAATTCTAGGTATCACCGCCCTCCTCCTCTCAGCGAGAACTTGATAATCTTCAATAGCGTCTCCAGTAAAGTTATGACCGCTCGTCATGGCCTCGGCCTCCCTCAAAACCCTACTAGGGACACAATCTCCTCCAAGGATGTCCCCACGCCTCTCTTCAATAAGCCTCTGAGTCTGTCCCATGGTCTGTTCATACCAATCCAAGTAAACAGTGGTCAAAATCGTGCTGGTTGCACCCCTGAGGAGTGCCCGAACTGGAAAAAGGGAATGGGTCCACAACTGGGAAAAGAGGAAAGTGGTAGAAGGGTCCCACATGGATAAAGGCGAAAGCCTCAAATGCTCTGGATTGACATCCGACCACTCCAATACAGGAGTCTGTAACAAACCAAAGAAGGGATGTAAAAGGACGATCCCAAAAGGCCCGGCACCCGAACAAAGGGGGAACCATCCTGACACTCCCGCACTGAGTTGATGTGCCAATGTGGCACCCACCAACAGATTTCTTCAGTCTTGAGGCGAGCCATATGAGCCTCCCAGTCGCTCTGAGCTAAATCCAGAATGAGTCCTCTCAAAGAATACGACCATGGCTTGTGAGAAAGAGGAGCCTTAGGGACGGCCACTAACCTCTCCCTCAGCCATAAAGTAAGCAAAGCAGGGCTACCGCTGCGCATAAAACCGTCTCCCAAAGCTAAACGGTCCATACCATGGAGAGTCTCGCCTAAGACCAAAGGAACGAAGTCTTTGCCCGCCAGACACTCCTCGAGCACACTCAACAAAACCCGGTGGCAAGTACCCTTGGAACCCACCATGTAGAAGAAAGAAAGGACGCATAGCCCGAAAGCATTCCAAGAAGCCTCATCGGAACGCTCCATGAACTTCTCGGGAAGGTCGGAAATATCAATAAAAGTCGGATTAATGACCATACATTGAGCCTCTTCCAAAGGAATGTCGAGGAGAGAGACCAATCTCTCAACACAAGTGGTATCATCAACTGAGGGAAGAGCGACGACCTCCGTGTCTATGCCACCCACTAGAGCTTTAAAATCTTCGTAAGTCGGAGTGATCTCGTTGTAAGAAAAACAGTATACGTGCCTCCTCACGTCCCAGAATGACGCGGCGCCCCTCAGAAGCTCGAGACCTGGGATGAACTCTTTGAGAGACCAAAGAGACCGGAGACCAAATTTGGACTTGAATATGTCCTTGTGACTTCCCATTTGATGCCTCATCCAAAGCCTAAGGTTACCTTCAAAACATTCTTGGTCAACTTTGGACAATTTTGGTGGCTTTTCCATGAGAAAAGGATCCATGGAAGGAAAATGTCGAAAATGGAAGGTGAAAGACTGCTGTTGGACTCCAAGCTGTGATGATGAAGAAGATGACCAGGCCTGAAACAAAATTTATTGGAAAAGCAACGTCACTCCTCTATCCGTACGGCTACTTTGTCCCTGACAAAAATTAATGGTTTCTTGATTGAATGGCTTTGTGACATCACCCATTTAAAGCTCCATTTAAATCTATCCCATAAATGCACCAGAATTTTCCCCCCTTTTAGGGCTCATGCAATTTTCTTTGAACCTAGAAAATTAATTAGGTTCCCACTAAAAATGTGTCCGGGCAGTCCATAGATGGACGTAAGACCAGCTTTGTTGAAATTAACCCGCCATACTTTGTAAGCCCAGGTTAAGAATGTGATTTAGCCCGGCCGTACTTCGTAAGTCCAGGTTAACAGGTTAAAAATATGAAAAGAAAATTGGCCGTCCCTGACGTAAGCCCAATTAAAAATTATTTGATTGACCAAAAGAGAGTCAAGCCCCGACTTTGACTCATTGAGAGTCAAATTGAATGTCCAAGAAAATTGGCCGTCCTTGACGTAAGCCCAGTTAAAAATTGACCAAAAGAGAGTCAAGCCCCGACTTTGACTCATTGAGAGTCAAATTGAATGTCCAAGAAAATTGGCCGTCCCTGACGTAAGCCCAATTAAAAATTATTTGATTGACCAAAAGAGAGTCAAGCCCCGACTTTGACTCATTGAGAATCAAATTGAATGTCCAAGAAAATTGGCCGTCCTTGACGTAAGCCCAGTTAAAAATTGACCAAAAGAGAGTCAAGCCCCGACTTTGACTCATTGAGAGTCAAATTGAATGTCCAAGAAAATTGGCCGTCCCTGACGTAAGCCCAATTAAAAATTATTTGATTGACCAAAAGAGAGTCAAGCCCCGACTTTGACTCATTGAGAGTCAAATTGAATGTCCAAGAAAATTGGTCATCCCCGACGTAAGCCCAATTAAAAATTATTTGATTGACCAAAAGAGAGTCAAGCCCCGACTTTGACTCATTGAGAGTCAAATTGAATGTCCAAGAAAATTGGCCGTCCCTGACGTAAGCCCAGTTAAAAATTGACCAAAAGAGAGTCAAGCCCCTACTTTGACTCATTGAGAGTCAAATTGAATGTCCAAGAAAATTGGCCGTCCCTGACGTAAGCCCAATTAAAAATTATTTGATTGACCAAAAGAGAGTCAAGCCCCGACTTTGACTCATTGAGAGTCAAATTGAATGTCCAAGAAAATTGGCCGTCCCTGACGTAAGCCCAGTTAAAAATTGACCAAAAGAGAGTCAAGCCCCGACTTTGACTCATTGAGAGTCAAATTGAATGTCCAAGAAAATTGGCCGTCCCGACGTAAGCCCAATTAAAAATTATTTGATTGACCAAAAGAGAGTCAAGCCCCGACTTTGACTCATTGAGAGTCAAATTGAATGTCCAAAAAAATTGGCCGTCCCTGACGTAAGCCCAGTTAAAAATTGACCAAAAGAGAGTCAAACCCCGACTTTGACCCATTGAGAGTCAAATTGAATGTCCAAGAAAATTGGCTGTCCCTGACGTAAGCCCAATTAAAAATTATTTGAATGACCAAAAGAGAGTCAAATCCCGACTTCGACCAAATGAGTGTCGAGAAAATCCCTCCGGTTGACCAAAGGAGTGTCAAGCCACAACTTTGACTCATTGAGAGTCAAATTTAATGCCCATGACATTGGCCGTCCCTGATGTAAGCCCAACAAAGATGAGAATCAGGTCCCCCGAGCGACCATTGTGAGATGAAAATTAGGTCCCCCGAGCGACCATCTTGAGATAAAATTAGGTCCCCCGAGCGACCGTTGTGAAACGAAGATTAGGACCCCGAGCGACCGTCTTAAGATAAAACTAGGTCCCCCGAGCGACCGTTGTGAAATGAGAGTTAGGTCCCCCGAGCGACCGCTTTGAAATAAGTATTAGGTCCCCCGAGCGACCATTGTGAGATAAAATTAGGTCCCCCGAGTGACCGTCTTGAGATAAAAGTTAGGTCACCCGTGACACGCCCCCAGGTCCCGGGATCCCCTAATAGAACCTCGAACCTGGATGGGAGTGCCTAACGGGAAACAAGAAACTTAACAAGAAACTTAATGACATTTGTTTAACAAACTGACATGATATATATACTCTAGAGTAAGGAGCTATACTAGCTCACAACACGAGTTCTAGACAAGAAAATTTAAAACCAAACTTAATACATACACAGCGGAAACATGCCTAGCACATAAGCTGGCATCAAGAGTACTATACAAGATGTCTAGTGACAACAAGAACTGTCTACCCCAAAATAAGGAGTTACAAAACCCATAATACATCGTCCTCACCAAGTGTAAAAGGACACAAACCCCAAAATAATCACGACCTGCGAAGCAAGCTCCCAACTATGTCGAGCCTCACTGCGCACTATCCTTCCTTTCCTGGGGGGGGGAACAAATAAAGGGTGAGATAAATCTCAGTAAGCTATTAGATGCAACTACATGACATGTTATCATGCAATTCAAGTAGATACTCAAATAATCATATCTCAAGTATCATCAAGTAACAAGTATATGAGAGGATAATCCACTCATCAATTAGCACATAAGCTAAACAAGCAAGTTATAAGGATATTGCTTCCTTCCTTATTCCTCCCAAGAATACCATTGTTGTCGAAGCTTGTATTACTTTGACATCACGATTAATAACAGGAACTGATTATTCAGTATATATCAGAAGACCCGGTAACCAGTGTCATTCTCAATATCAGTACTCATGATTATTCATGAGGTATTCGGGACGGGAATTTAGCATTCACTTAAGTCAGGCTTATTGCTCCAACTAAGGAAGCTATGCCCTTACTATGGCCGGTAGTAAGGGGTCGGGCGGAAATACATAGGGACCCGATTGTCACTTAAACCCCAGCTCTCGCGACAAGCGTGAACCTATACATTTTCGAACAAGCAAGGAGAACCAGCTGGACTCACACAAGAAAGTACAAGTAGATATTTACTTGAACAACGGGAGAAGAACTAATCCAAATGTAGTGGACTAGCTCAACAAGGAACATGCTTCAAGTACTCAAGAAGTCACCTTGTATCAAGAAAATGTATGCAATGTTTGCACATACACAACAAGAACATGTTTCATACAAGTTAGTGCTTGTTCATAGCACTTTCTAGTTCACTACCATACATATGTATTGGTGTCAAGCCAAGTACAAGATTTTATTATCTTATATTCAAGTCTTAATCCATTTCTATGGATGTTCAAGTCATGTACAAGCTTTTAATGTCTTATACTTCAAGTTATAACTTCCAATCTTTGGACATTCAAACAAGTATAAGAGTTATACATTTACTCTTACCAAATCCCACTCTTATTCTTAGGATGTTCAAGTCTAAGACCTTATGCTAATGCCTCTAAGGTGCACAATCATTGGATTCACAACAAGTATAACACATTAGTGCTTGTTCATAGCACTTTCAAGACATAAAGAAGAGATACTACTCTTATACTTATGTTCTCATTTTAATTCAATGAGTATACATGGTTAAGACCAAGTCTGATGCCCCTAAAGTATCACAACACTTGCTAGGACATCTTATATTAAGGTTATGTACCTTAACTAGGGTTACTTCCAACTTTATACAAACTTTAAACAAAATCTTTGTTTTTCAGACAACTGTGCGGTCGCCCACAATGGACTGTGCGGCCGCACACTTGCATGTCAATTTCTTTGAAAAATCCTTCAGAAAGATGTGCGGTCGCACACTCATTTTTGTGCGGTCGCACAGTGTACTAAAATGCGAAATTTTCATTCTTTCCCAGGTTGAAATATTTTCCGTTCCAAACGTAGGAGTAACATTTCCTAACAAATTCAACATTCCCAGAAAAGGCATAACATCATTCAAACTCATCTTTCCAAATCCCTTTATAATTTTACACAGGGGAATTTTTACTCCTTTTGTCCCAAATTTACAAGTACCACAAAAATCACTCCAAACACAAAATTAACATTCACAAGTATCGAGAATAACATTTATGCATGTTATTACAAGCAAGGGGGAGCTAATAACTTACCTAGTCAAAATTCAAGTTGACCAAAACTTATTTCTGTTCGGCCTGGAACGCTCTATTCAACGCCACGAATATTAATCCGGGATCGGAAGCAAGAACGGAGGGATAATTAAACTCGAGGAGTCGAGAATAGGGTAAAAACCTAACCCTAACTTTTCAGAACAGAGGAAGAGCAACGTAAAGATTTGGGAAATTTGCCTCAGAGAAGAAGGCAAACAACATTTATCCTTTCAACTTTCAAAAATGACACTTAGGCCCCTCAAGTTTCACTTTTAACAAAAAGACCCCTAAAGTCCAATTTTCACAAAGGACCCAAAAGTCAAAACTAAACATTTAACCACCTTAATATTCTAAAGCAGTTAAAAATTTAACCCAAGTAAAACTAGCACATAATATGCAAGTTCAAGTATTTAACAAGTATGTCAAGTATTTAACAGGAAATTCGATGGGTGTTACATCCTCCCCACCTTAAAGAAAATTCGCCCACGAATTTTTACTTACCAAAGTTTTCAAATAGGCTCGGGTATTTATCTCGCATCTCTTTCTCGGTTTCCCAAGTAGCTTCTTCAATTTCATGATTTCTCCAAAGGACCTTCACAATAGGAATCCTTTTGGTACGCAATACTTGCTCCTTCCAGTCAAGAATTTCAACAGGTTGTTCCTCATAAGACAAATCAGGTTGAAATGGAATAGCCTCATACTCAAGAACATGTGATTCATCTGCCATATACTTGCGAAGCATAGATACATGGAACACGTCATGAATACCCGATAAAGAAGGAGGTAAAGCCACTCTATAAGCCAACTTCCCAACTCTTTCAAGAATCTCAAATGGACCGATATAACGAGGAGATAACTTTCCTTTCTTCCCAAATCTCTTTATACCTCTACGAGGAGAGACCTTCAAGAATACAAAGTCACCTACCTGGAATTCAAGATCCCTTCTACGATGATCTGCATAACTCTTTTGTCTACTCTGAGCTGTGCGCAATCTATCTCGAATGAGTTTCACACTCTCAACTGACTGTTGAACCATTTCAGGACCCAAGAGTCTAGCTTCTCCCACTTCATCCCAGCATATAGGAGATCGACATTTTCTGCCATAAAGAGCCTCATATGGAGCCATTTCAATGCTAGACTGAAAACTGTTATTATAAGCAAACTCAGCCAAAGGAAGATGAGTATCCCAACTGCCTTTGAAATCAATAACACAAGCACGTAACATATCCTCAAGAATCTGTATAAGTCTCTCAGATTGCCCATCAGATTGAGGATGAAAAGCAGTACTGAAATTCAATTTAGTACCCATAGCACCCTGAAGAGACTGCCAGAATCGAGAAGTAAAACAAGGATCTCTATCAGATACAATACTCACAGGAACCCCATGCAGTCGGACAATCTCCTGAACATATAAAGATGCCAACTGAGACAATGAATATCCCATGGAAACAGACAAGAAATGAGCTGATTTAGTCAACCTGTCCACTATAACCCAAACAGCATCATGGCCTCGTCTGGTACGTGGCAAACCAGTCACAAAATCCATAGTAATATGTTCCCATTTCCACTCCGGAATTTCCAATGGTTGCAACAAACCTACGGGACGTTGATGTTCCACTTTTACTTGTTGACAAGTCAAACATTTGGAAACATATTCAGCAATTTCTCTTTTCATATTGTTCCACCAGAAATGTTTCTTCAAGTCTTGATACATTTTAGTACTTCCAGGATGAATAGTATACTTGGCTTTGTGAGCCTCTTCAAGAACTTTCTTCTTTATCTCAGGATCAACTGGAATACAAACTCGTCCTCGGAAGGTAAGAATTCCATCACTATTAAAAGAAAAATCTGGTTGCTTTCCTTCATTCATTCCACTAATGATTTTCTGCAATTCAGAATCAACTACCTGAGCTTCTTTGATCTGTTGGAGTAAATCTGAAGTAGCTTTTATATTAGCAAAGATAACTCCATGATTTGATTCACAAGGATTCCAATCACACAAGTCTTCAAACATCTTCCATTCACGAATCATCAAGCAAGAAATATAAGTCTTTCGGCTCAGTGCATCTGCCACAACATTGGCTTTTCCTGGATGATAAAGGATAGTACAATCATGATCCTTCAATTTCTCCATCCATCTACGTTGCCTCATGTTAAGCTCTTTTTGAGAAAACAAGTACTTCAAGCTCTTATGATCAGTAAAGACTTCAAATTTAGTTCCATACAAGTAATGCCTCCATTTATGCAAAGCAAAAATAATCGCAGCCAACTCTAAATCATGAGTAGGATAATTCTTTTCATAAGGAGATAGTTTTCGAGAAGCATAAGCTATTACCTTGCCATCTTGCATTATAACACAACCCAATCCTTCTTTAGAAGCATCAGTATAAACCATGAAATGCTCAGAACCATTAGGCAACGCCAAGACTGGAGCTGTAGTCAAACGCCTTTTCAACTCCTGAAAACTTGCTTCACATTTGTCATTCCACTCAAAAGAAATAGCTTTTCGAGTCATATTAGTCAATGGAGTAGCAATCTTGGAGAATCCCTCAATAAACCTCCGATAATAACTAGCTAAGCCCAAGAAACTACGGATCTCAGTCACTGTAGTTGGCCTCTTCCAGTTTACAACTGCTTCAACTTTGGAAGGATCTACTGCAATACCAGTAGCAGACACCACATGCCCCAAGAATGAAACCTCTTCTAACCAGAAAGCACATTTGCTGAATTTTGCAAATAGTTGTTTCTCACGAAGAACTTGTAATACTATTCTGAGATGTTGTTCATGCTCAGCCCGTGACTTAGAATACACAAGAATGTCATCAATGAATACCACCACAAAACAATCAAGATATGGCTTGAATATACGGTTCATCAAATCCATAAATACAGCTGGAGCATTTGTCAAACCGAATGGCATAACAATAAACTCATAATGCCCATACCTGGTACGGAAAGCTGTCTTTGGTATATCCTCAGATCTGATTTTTAACTGATGATAACCACTTCTCAAATCAAGCTTCGAATACACTACTGAACCCTAAAGCTGATCAAACAAGTCATCAATATGAGGTAACGGATATTTGTTCTTGATAGTTACCTGATTAAGATCTCTGTAATCAATACACAATCGCAGAGTCCCATCTTTCTTTCTGACAAATAACACTGGTGCACCCCACGGTGATACACTAGGTCTGATAAAGCCCCTTTCAAGCAATTCCTCAAGCTGTGTTTTCAACTCTCTTAACTCAGCTGGAGCCATTCTATAAGGTGCTTTAGAGATTGGTGCTGTACCTGGTAATAACTCAATACAGAACTCAAGCTCTCGATCAGGTGGCATGCTATACTCAAAAGAGAACACATCTGAAAATTCAGACACAACAGGAATATCCTCCATCTTGGGAACAGATAAACTCTGATCAAGTACACATGCGAGATACCCGGCACAACTACGAGATAAAAGTTTTCTAGCTTTTAAAGCAGAAATAACATGTATAGCACATAAAGGCCTATCACCTTCAAAGGAAAAATCAGGCAAACCAAGAATAGAAAAAGTTACTACTTTTCTATAACAATCAACAGATGCATGATGCACATATAGCCAATCCATGCCAAGAATCACGTCAAAGTCCCTTATAGGTAACACGACTAGGTCGGCAAGAAGGGAATGATCACCCACCAGAACCTCACATTTCTTGTAAACCTCAGAAGTAAACATGCAATCTCCCATACGGGAAGATACTTCTAGCACATAAGGCATAGAATCAGGAAGAACATGCAAATGCGACACAAAATGAGATGCCACATAAGAATGAGATGAGCCTGGATCTATCAAGACTCGCGCTCTCGTACTAGAAAGTAATATAATACCTCCTATGACCGCAGAAGACTCAGCTACACCCTGCTGATCTAAAGCAAACACTCGACCCTGAACTTTTGGTCGACCACCACTATCTCTCTTGGAACCTGAGGCTGGTTGACTTGTACCCCCAACTTGATTTACTTTACTTTTAGAACAATTTCTAGCAAAGTGCCCCGCTTCACCACACACTATACACTTTCCTTGGTTTAGCCAACACTTGTCTTCAGAATGGCCTTCTTTCGAACAATAGCCACATACTCTCCTGGAACCTTGGACCGTTGTCCTCGAACCAGTTGATACACTACCTTTGCTTTCAGTTGGCTGTCGGAATCGACGATCTTGGCGGCCAGATTTACCACCTTTAGAACCAGATCCCTGAGTTTTCTCCGATACACGACCAGTCATGGTTGTTCCCAACTTCACCTTGTGTTCTTCGATATCATTTTCAATGGTATAAGCCTTCTCCACTGCTTGCTGATAGCTAGTGAGCTGTAGAGAAAGAAGTTGCTTTCTATACTCAGTCCTCAACCCTTTAACAAACCTCTGTGCCTTCTTGGCTTCGTTTGGAACTAAGTGATCACAATACCTCGCCAATTCTGTGAACTTGGTTGAGTATTGCCCCACGGTCAGACTTCCCTGCTCCAGATTAAGAAATTCCATTTCCTTTCTATCTTGGACCACTGTTGGAATAAACTGCGACTTAAAAGCTTTAAGAAAATTTTCCCATGTCTGTGGTACACCTTCCAGTTCCCAACTTTTACTCAACACTTGCCACCAATGTTCAGCGGCTTTCTCAAGTTTAAAAGTTGCAAAGGTTACCTTATCACCACCTGCACATCTCAAGGCTGTAAAGATCTTCTCAATACTTTCAATCCACTCCTCTGCCTTTTTAGCATCAAATTCCCCGTCAAAACTGCGAGGTTTCAGCTTCAAGAACCTTGTAAGGCGATTAGGATAATCCCAGTCAACATTATCAACCATTTCTTCTTGAGGAGTTATAGATCTCAGCTGATTACTGCCACTAGTACCTTCAGAACTCATTGTACCTGTAGGTAAACACTCAGCGTTATTAATAACACCCCAAGACTCACCCATACCTAGGCCATAGACCCTATCCAGACTTAGAGCAAACCAAGGTAGCTAAACCAGGGTAGCTCTGATACCAACCTGACACGCCCCCAGGTCCCGGGATCCCCTAATAGAACCTCGAACCTGGATGGGAGTGCCTAACGGGAAACAAGAAACTTAACAAGAAACTTAATGACATTTGTTTAACAAACTGACATGATATATATACTCTAGAGTAAGGAGCTATACTAGCTCACAACACGAGTTCTAGACAAGAAAATTTAAAACCAAACTTAATACATACACAGCGGAAACATGCCTAGCACATAAGCTGGCATCAAGAGTACTATACAAGATGTCTAGTTACAACAAGAACTGTCTACCCCAAAATAAGGAGTTACAAAACCCATAATACATCGTCCTCACCAAGTGTAAAAGGACACAAGCCCCAAAATAATCACGACCTGCGAAGCAAGCTCCCAACTATGTCGAGCCTCACTGCGGACTATCCTTCCTTTCCTGGGGGGGGGGAACAAATAAAGGGTGAGATAAATCTCAGTAAGCTATTAGATGCAACTACATGACATGTTATCATGCAATTCAAGTAGATACTCAAATAATCATATCTCAAGTATCATCAAGTAACAAGTATATGAGAGGATAATCCACTCATCAATTAGCACATAAGCTAAACAAGCAAGTTATAAGGATATTGCTTCCTTCCTTATTCCTCCCAAGAATACCATTGTTGTCGAAGCTTGTATTACTTTGACATCACGATTAATAACAGGAACTGATTATTCAGTATATATCAGAAGACCCGGTAACCAGTGTCATTCTCAATATCAGTACTCATGATTATTCATGAGGTATTCGGGACGGGAATTTAGCATTCACTTAAGTCAGGCTTATTGCTCCAACTAAGGAAGCTATGCCCTTACTATGGCCGGTAGTAAGGGGTCGGGCGGAAATACATAGGGACCCGATTGTCACTTAAACCCCAGCTCTCGCGACAAGCGTGAACCTATACATTTTCGAACAAGCAAGGAGAACCAGCTGGACTCACACAAGAAAGTACAAGTAGATATTTACTTGAACAACGGGAGAAGAACTAATCCAAATGTAGTGGACTAGCTCAACAAGGAACATGCTTCAAGTACTCAAGAAGTCACCTTGTATCAAGAAAATGTATGCAATGTTTGCACATACACAACAAGAACATGTTTCATACAAGTTAGTGCTTGTTCATAGCACTTTCTAGTTCACTACCATACATATGTATTGGTGTCAAGCCAAGTACAAGATTTTATTATCTTATATTCAAGTCTTAATCCATTTCTATGGATGTTCAAGTCATGTACAAGCTTTTAATGTCTTATACTTCAAGTTATAACTTCCAATCTTTGGACATTCAAACAAGTATAAGAGTTATACATTTACTCTTACCAAATCCCACTCTTATTCTTAGGATGTTCAAGTCTAAGACCTTATGCTAATGCCTCTAAGGTGCACAATCATTGGATTCACAACAAGTATAACACATTAGTGCTTGTTCATAGCACTTTCAAGACATAAAGAAGAGATACTACTCTTATACTTATGTTCTCATTTTAATTCAATGAGTATACATGGTTAAGACCAAGTCTGATGCCCCTAAAGTATCACAACACTTGCTAGGACATCTTATATTAAGGTTATGTACCTTAACTAGGGTTACTTCCAACTTTATACAAACTTTAAACAAAATCTTTGTTTTTCAGACAACTGTGCGGTCGCCCACAATGGACTGTGCGGCCGCACACTTGCATGTCAATTTCTTTGAAAAATCCTTCAGAAAGATGTGCGGTCGCACACTCATTTTTGTGCGGTCGCACAGTGTACTAAAATGCGAAATTTTCATTCTTTCCCAGGTTGAAATATTTTCCGTTCCAAACGTAGGAGTAACATTTCCTAACAAATTCAACATTCCCAGAAAAGGCATAACATCATTCAAACTCATCTTTCCAAATCCCTTTATAATTTTACACAGGGGAATTTTTACTCCTTTTGTCCCAAATTTACAAGTACCACAAAAATCACTCCAAACACAAAATTAACATTCACAAGTATCGAGAATAACATTTATGCATGTTATTACAAGCAAGGGGGAGCTAATAACTTACCTAGTCAAAATTCAAGTTGACCAAAACTTATTTCTGTTCGTCCTGGAACGCTCTATTCAACGCCACGAATATTAATCCGGGATCGGAAGCAAGAACGGAGGGATAATTAAACTCGAGGAGTCGAGAATAGGGTAAAAACCTAACCCTAACTTTTCAGAACAGAGGAAGAGCAACGTAAAGATTTGGGAAATTTGCCTCAGATAAGAAGGCAAACAACATTTATCCTTTCAACTTTCAAAAATGACACTTAGGCCCCTCAAGTTTCACTTTTAACAAAAAGACTCCTAAAGTCCAATTTTCACAAAGGACCCAAAAGTCAAAACTAAACATTTAACCACCTTAATATTCTAAAGCAGTTAAAAATTTAACCCAAGTAAAACTAGCACATAATATGCAAGTTCAAGTATTTAACAAGTATGTCAAGTATTTAACAGGAAATTCGATGGGTGTTACAACCCGAGCGACCGCTGTGAAATGAAAATTAGGTCCCCCGAGCAACCGTCTTGAGATGAGAGTTAGGTCCCCCGAGCGACCGTTTTGAAATTAGAATTAGGTCCCCCCGAGTGACCCCGTGAAAAGCAAAATCTAGGCCGCCCGGATGGCCCATCTTGAGAAAAGAAAAACTTAGAATGAGAACGGCAGTCCTTGACGTAAGCCCATGATTGAACCTTGCCTCTGACCAAATGAGTGTCACACCCAAACCTTGCCTCTGACCAAATGAGTGTCACGCCTAAACCTCGCCTCTGACTAAATGATTGTCACGCCCAAACCTCGCCTCTGACCAAATGAGTGTCACGCCTAAACCTCGCCTCTGACCAAATGAGTGTCACGCCCAAACCTCGCCTCTGACCAGATGAGTGTCACGCCCGGAACCTTGCCTCTAACCAAATGAGTGTCACGCCTAAACCTTGCCTCTGACCAAATGAGTGTCATGCCCGAGTCTTCGCCTCTGACCAAGTAAGTGTCATGCCCGAGTCCCCGCCTCTGACCAAGTGAGTGTCATGCCCGAGTTCCCGCCTCTGACCAAAGGAGAGTCACGCCCGTTCCTTAGGAAAGGATGAAAAATATCCACCTAGGTCCCAAAGGTTTGAGACGCCAAGTTCTCCACCCGACCTTGAATGGTCACCCTTAGGCTTAAGACGCTAAGTTCTCCATTCGACCTCGACGGTCGCCTATAGGTTTGAATAGCCTTAAAATCTCTCACCCTTTTCGAACTACGATAGGCTTGATTCCATCGAATAGGGATACGTAGGAATCCTATACCACTAGGTCCAGCCATGGAACAAATCGGCTATGCCGTCCTCCCATCAGATTGGGATGCATTTATCGACAACCCCGCTTTCTTCAAAAGCGACGTTGCCGAGGGGCTCTGTAAGTACCCCAATCTGAAATAGACCTACTTTAGAGGAATTCTTGGTACCATTGAGGGATAAACCAATGGGCCAGGACCTCACTAAGATAAACATAATATTCCAGGACTGAACTGGAATTAAACTTGGAAAAATCCAGAAGCTCGCCAAGTCGAGTCGTACGGATGGTTTGGGCGCATGAGGGGTTGAGCCGTACAGCTACTTTGGGCACCCTCAGCCTCTATAAATTGAACCCCATGCTGATCATTTCAAGGGGGGGAAACAATATAAGAAGGATTACTCTGTCAAAATCACTACAGAAGTGTGAGAGAAGAGTGAAACAAAGAGTGAAAGAGAGAAAGGAAGATTGACTAAACCAAAATAGGTAAAGCCACCTTCTCCCCCTCCCCTCCCTTCTCTTCATCTATAACTCTATGTTATATTTAATCTTTGTTTAAGTTTATATTAATCTTTATATTATTTGCAAGACTTGTCCATTCAAGCACTTTTACATTACTTGCAAGACTTGTCCATTCAAGCACTTTACATTTATGCAAGACTTGTCCATTCAAGCAAATATACATATATTACTCTATATTTCTCTTGTCCAAGCCATGAGATGATCCAAGGTGCCCTCCATGCCTTGTGTGGAAAAGGTTCAAACCTATATGATCATGGCTTGTTGATTGTCATTTACATTCTTGTCTAGTTGGTAATAATGATCATTTGGATGATAAAGCTTTCATCTTTATCATCCAACAATGATCTAGCTCTAAAGTCCCCTTTGGGGTTATAAAGATTCAATATTTATGTGTTAATTTGACTCTTTAAAGGTTAATAAGTCATAAAAATGCCATCTTGGGGATAAAGTTTCAATCTTTAATCACCAAATGGTCAATTTTGGCCTAAAGGGCATGTTCATCAACTTTTCTCAATTTTCTCCAATGATTGCTTATGATCACACCCAAATACTTGGTTTGGGGACTAAGTGATGATCCTTTAAGCATAGGAATGTTGAATTTAAACTTATAAAGTATTTTAAGCAAATTGGAATCAAAACAGTGCTGTCCAGTTTCAACAGAATGTTCTGTTTTTGCTCTGAAACTGGACTGTTCTTGACTGAACTGTAAAATCCCAGGAAACGGCCTGTACATCCGTACGGCTATGTTGGGAACAGGGGGAAAATGTCTGTTTTGCCCTCTGATCCCTATTTTCTTAATAAACAGACCCTTTCAGTTAAGTTTTTCCAAACAAAGCCAATAACAGAAGCCTTTCCGTTAAAAACACACACACACATGTACATTTTCAAACTAACAAGGGAGACTCAGTTTTTCCGAGGCATTTTGGGTGAACCGCAAATATGTTCTTCCCCAAAGTGTAACCTGACTTCCGAACTCACCTTCTCTAACCATTTTCATTTGTTGGGTTTAAAATTAACAAATGTGGCGACTCCGTTTCTTTTTTCGTTAGAAAAGTTACTCGTGTTTGGCATTTCTTTCTCGTGCGAAACCCGCTTGTTTTCGCCGCCGAGGGACGGGATCCTTACAGTAACGTAGTTGCATTTTAGTAGCTTACTGAGATTTATTCTCACCCTTATTTGTTTACTGTTTTAGATAAAGGAGAGCCCAGTGGATAGGTCATTGCACAAGGGAGGACGTCGAGGTGGTGATTTTGGGTAAGACATTTTGGGAAGTGTGTTATGTAAAGGCTACATTATGTAAATGTATAACCTTTTGGGTAGTGTACCCGTGACTTCATCTTTGTATCACCTATTTTTGGAACATGTTGGTGAGTTGTAAATTTGTAAATAAAGTGTGTAAGCCTTATGGCTAAGTACTTTGTATTTTGAAAGTTTGTTTGTGTGAAATGAAAACAAGTTTCAAGTAAATGTGTTTGGTTATATGAAACTTTTATGAAAGTACATTTAGAAAAATTTTCCTAATTGTTTTATGACGTCTTCCGATCGTGTCCCGAGCGTGGGGGCAAGTAGGACCACGGGTACGGGCGCGACATGCCAGATATTGAAGGCGGAGGCGTATTTGGTGGGTTTCCTAGTAACATGCGCTGCAGAATTAAGCATTTAAATTTTTATGAAACCCAAAGCCCATAGATCCATTCATATGATTAAGTCAAATACATGCATAATGAATACTAGAATACTAACCCTTGATGCCTTTGATTAACAACCTCTTCTTGGTGGAGACTTGAAACTTTGATCACGAATATAAGCTTGAACATGAACTCTTGAAGTGATAAGTTTAACCCTCTATCGGTATCCACACTTTCGAACGAATATCAAGAACACTTGATCTTGGTTGCTAGACCAAATTACGAAACACGCTTTTACAATTATAAGAACTATATGGAATTGTTATGTGTGTGATATTCTTGTTCTTCAATCTAGGGATTTCTTAGAACAAGAAAATAATCCTCTCAAACCCTTAGAGGCACTCACAATGTTATCACAATGATTAGGGCTGATTAGGGCAACTAGAGGGGAGTTTTATACTTGTTACACCTATTCCAAATAGGTAACAAGTTACCAAACCCGCAAGAAAACGGAGCAGGAAAATCCCAAGCCGAAACAAGGCTAGGTCCACTCGGGTATGCAAGCCTGTCCGGCCGGATCAAGGCTTGGTCCGCCCGGGTTAGTGCAGTGGTCCGGTCGGGTCCTTCCAATGGTCCGCCCGGACCCCCTTTTCCAGATTTCCTGTTTTCTCCTCTAAAGTCCTAAAATCCCTCAAAGGTCCTTCGACCCAAAATTCCAATTAAGTCCTTTTAAGATTCGTTCTATTTGTGTGTGACCCTATAGGATTACAATAAGTTGGTAATGGGTTCAATCATAGACCCATAAGATATGATTAGGTTCTAGCAAACCGTCATACCTACCCAAATAGTGTAACTATATATAAGTTCGCATTCCTTTATAGGACATGTCACAATCCCTTTGTCCACGATGTCATTGAACACAAGTCATGGTCAACAAGTCAACTTGTATTTGTTTAATACTTTCTCGATCCCGAATATGTTGATAATCCAAATGACATTGATCCAATCAATTCACTTGAGTTCGGCCGAACATTTCATCAACATCATTCTACGAGGGGCCCAAGCTTGACATCTCTCCGAAGAGGGACAAATCCAACTCAACTTATTATTCTTCCCTACGTGAATCTGATTATGCCAATCATACCCTTTATAACTTCCTGGTTAAAGGTAGCATTTGAATATGTCAAACATAATGTTCATCAAGTGGAAGACTATAATAACTTCATGTCTAAGGATTCAAATGACATAACTAATATGAGATTTACATATGACATTGACCATGACATAAATCTCATACAGCGGGTCATGTCTAGTACATTGTTTCAAACAAGTACCCATAAATCTAACATGATCATCCCATGATCATTTAGCCTTTATACTAGTGCTTAACAAGTACTAGGGACGGAGATTATTATAAGCAAACATGAACAATAATAATAATCAAAACATCTCTTTATTAATATGAATAAAATGATAACAACTACAACGTTTAACAAACGTGCCTAGGGCACCAACACTAACAGTATTGTGGTTTGGGTTTGGCTGGCGACGGCGGCAGTTGGGGAAGAAGCGGTAGAGGGTTTGAGAGAGAAAGAGAAGGGGAAGGGAAAGTGTATTTGATCTTTTTTTTTTTGCCTCTTTATTTTTATAAAATGTACCTTTCTTATCTTACCCTTCAAAAGATGGCCCATGGGCATGCACATGGATGTTTAACGTTCAAATTTGAACGGCGTCAGCAATAGGTATCTCCATTGCACGTCAAAAACAGTTAAGGTATTTTTGATGTAACAAAAATGAAAAAAAAATATTAAACCCGCACAACCCTAAAAGTTTAGGTATTTTTTTTTTTTGCAGTTTTTTCCAAAAAAAAACTAAATCTTTTTTTTTAAAAAAACTTCTAAATTCAATATTTTTAAAGCTATATTCAATTGGTAGTATAGTTAATTTATATCATTCAATAAAATACATTTTGATATTGAACATTCTTTAAATTGTTAAAAAAATGAAATGTTGAAAATAAAATTTAACAAAATAAGACGACTTTTAATTTCTTGGTTCATATTTAGTACTTCATTTCTTATACTTAAACTTCCATTTAGTTTGGCAAATAAAAATTTCCATATTCATTTACTTCTTTTTCAACAACCTATGTATGAGTTAATAGAATTTATTTGATTTTATTACTTTACTAATTAATTATTATTATTATTATTATTACTATTATTATTATTACTATTATTATTATTACTATTATTATTATTATTATTACTATTATTATTATTAATATTATTATTTCTATTATTATTACTATTATTATTATCATTATCATTATTATTATTATTATTATTATTATTATTATTATTATATGGTGAGGATTCTATAATTATTTTTTTAACTATGAACTTTTAATATTCCTTCCATCTTAAATAACTATTTTTTAAAGAAAAATATTCTTATTAATAAGTGTGCATGTTTAAAGAAAATTAAACTCATAATGATAATATGATAAATACTAAAGATCTATATGTGTTTATAATACTTAAATCCTTCTTAAAACTAATGGCATTTTTTCTTAGTTAATATCAATATAAATATCACAATTTTAAATTAGACAATAGTATAAGGTCAATTTTAGCATTACACTTACCATATATAAATATGTAAAATAATTTTACTGAAACGGTGACAAGTTTTTATGAAACGAAAAAAAACGCTGATAAATTAAATGCTATTCGAAAAGGTAGTCTTTTTTTTTTTTCGTTTTTATTGTGATTAAAATTTGAGTAATAATATAGGTTGTTTTTAATTATCTTAATAAAAAAATTGCAATTTGCTACTGATACACCATTATAAATACTATTAATACCAGTTTTTAGATTCTCATTAGATAATTAAAAGTAGTCTAAATTATTACTCAAAGTTTATTTGTAGTAATAACTAAAAACTAACTTTTCGGGACAAAGGGATATTATTCGTTTAAAAATAAACCCCTAAACGATAAGCATTTGACTTTGAGAACACGAGAAAATAGATTATTTGAGTCGGCAGTAAATCTATACTTATAGTATTTTAAAGTTGGTGAAACGTGATAGAGAAAAACTCCACTTGTAATAAATACCTAGCAATAGCACTAGTTACCGTAGTAGTAACGAGCGAAAGCGAGGGTCGATCCCACAGAGACTTGTGATAGATAGTAATTTAAATAGCACTAAAATAACATAAATTAAAATATTTGATTGGTTTATTAAACTAATTAACTAAAAAGAAAATAAACTAATAAAACAAATATAAATATATGGATAGTGATATGGAGGAAATTTTCTATGGATTGGATTCACATATATATCATCAATATGCTAGTTAATATTATTATCAATCAATGTTGGTGATTCATTCAATTAAGTAAAATTAGGCGTTCACACGTCCTACAATTTAGTGCTCTCTAAATATTACACTTTCTGCAAAGTCCGCGTAGTATTCGAAGAACCCATTGAAACCCTAGGAATATTGAATCTACAATTTCGGTAAGAAATCACTTTGCAAACCTAAATTATATTCTTTCAAAAGTCGGACTTTGTATATCTCAATCGACCACTCGAAATCCTTATACACAAATTAGCTAGAAAACTTTTATAAAAATACTTTTGAAGAACCCAACAAAAGATCAAAAATAAATTAACTAAGCATAAAGAATAAATACATATTACCTCCAATCCATAGATGGCGAAATTAAGTCTTCATAGACAAAGAAATAATCTCTAGAATTAATATGAAGGAAGTGTAGAATTATGAATTATGAATTAATGAATTAATGTATGAATGAATAGTTTTACAATTAATCTAGGCTAGTCTTTATAGGAAAAACAAACCTAAACCTAAAAGGAGTTGTAAAATAATAAGGAAAAGAAAAGAATTAGGAAACACGAATAAAATCCTAACTAAACAAGTCAACATCTTCCTTTTCCTTCAAGATTTGGGCATCTTTTTAGGCTCTCTAAGGCTGGATTCCAAAAATTCCCCAGTGGTCCTTGATATTTTTATAAATTCCAGTCTAGTCCTCAATCTTTCAGAAATTACAGAACAGTACTTCAAATTCTGGATAATTGCAGTTTGATCCTCAAGTTTCAGAACAGCCAGTTTAGTCCCTGGACACTCCAAAATTTCACAGCAGTCCTCAGTCTTATTTAAGTTATTGTTAAGCCACTGGAGTTGTAATTTTCGCCATATCTCCTCTGAATTATGCACTATTCACCTCTTTTACCTGTTTTCTAAATAAACACTAAAACAAATATTAAATAACCAAAACTCAAGGATTTCACCAAGAATATGTCTAGAAAAATACTCAATAAATGAGTATAAAACCCATCCATCAAAACGTAAGCAACAAAATGGTTTATCTTGATTGCGAGGCTTCCATGTAGGATGACTGTTTCAATTTCAAAGTTTTTTGACAATCGGCTACCTAGGTATTAATATTAGTTAATAACAATATGTATGATACTAGGTACTTTTGAATTAGTTTTCTTTTTACATAAGTTTTATAGAAAACATATATGAATAGAAGAGTCTTCTATAAGAATATATAAATATCTAATATATCTCATACTCTTATATATATATATATAGAATATGAGTGTAGACTAGGTAGGGCGTGCATTAAAGGTGTTACTTTTCAACTAATGTGACTTTTCAACTAATGTAACTTTCAACTAATTAAATTTCATTAATCAAATGATAGGATAAGACTCAATGCATTTAAAGTTGGTGCATGAATTACAATAACTATTCCTAAATGAAATAACCTGATAAAGAATATGAAAGATTAGATATATTTATTTAAAACATATCTTTTGTAGATCTCCACCCAATACATACCTTAGTTTGAAGAAGAAATAACTCAAATGACTCTTAACTATAGAATGAGCTTTGGACCCTAGGCCCCCTTGGCGAGATCAAAATTCCATGAAAACCCACAGTTAAATCAAAAAACCAAGTAAACTCATTAATGCTTAAAAGACATATTTACCCCTAGGAGTTGAATCTCACTTTTTTGGTCAAATGTCAGTCAAACTATTATAACTAACGTATAAGACATGCTCTACTCTTATAATTAGAGTATAAAAGTAATTTTTTTTTCACTTTTTCCAACTTTTAATAAAAAATAAATAATATTTTTTGATCAAATACGGTCAAACTCTTATAACTAACGTATAAGACCTGCTCTACTCTTATAATTAGACTATAAGAGTCAATTTTTTCACTTTTTCCAACTTTTAATAATAAAAAAAATACTCCCTCCGTCCCGGAGTAAGAGTCTCACCCCTCATTTGCATGCTTATTAATAAATATTGGGTGTGATGTAAATGTTGTGAGTGTAAAAGTAAAGTATGAGAGAGAATGAGTGGGAGAGAATAGTGAATTGATTGGTGTTGTGAGTATAAAAGTAAAATAGGAGAGAGAATGAGTGGGGTGAATAGTAAAGATTCTTTGCCATTTTAGGAATGGGACTCTTACTCTGGGACGGACCAAAAAGGAAAATGAGACTCTTACTCTGGGACGGAGGGAGTATATTTTTTGGTCAAATGTAGTCAAACTCTTATAACTGACGTTTAAGACCCGCTCTACTCTTATAATTAGAGTATAAGAGTTATATTTTTTTTTTCACTTTTTCCAACTTTTAATAAAAAAATATATAATATTTCTCTTATAACTAACGTATAAGTTCAGTTCTACTCTTATAATTAGAGTATAAGAGTCAATTTTTTCACTTTTTCCAACTTTTAATAAAAAAAAAAAATAATATTTTTTTGTCAAATGTGGTCAAACTCTTATAGCTAACGTATAAGACCTACTCTACTCTTATAATTAGAATATAAGAGTCATTTTTTTTTCACTTTTTCCAACTTTTAATAAAAAAAATAAACAATATTTTTTGGTCGAATCCGATCACTCTCTTATAATAGACGTATAAGACCTGCTATACTCTTATAATTAGACCATAAGAGTCATTTTTTTTCACTTTTCCCAATTTTCAATAAAAAATAAATAATATTTTTTGTCAACATCTAGTCAAACTCTTATAACTGATTTATAAGACCAGTTATCCTCTTATAATTAGAGTAAGTGAGTCAATTTTTTTTATTTTTTTTATTTTTTATAAAAAATAATTAATATTATTTGGTTAAATCCAGTCAAACTCTTATAACTAACGTATAAGACCCGCTCTCCTCTTATAATTAGAGTATAAGAGTCAATTTTTTCACTTATTCCAACTTTTAATGAAAAAATAAATAATATTTTTTGGTCAAATCTGGTGAAACTATTATAACTAACGTATAAGACCTACTCTACTCTTATAATTAGAGTATAAGAGTCAATTTGTTTTTCACTTTTTCCAACTTTTAATAAAATAAATAAATAGTATTTTTGGTCAAATTCGGTCAAACTCTTATAACTAACGTATAAGATCAGTTCTACTCTTATAATTAGAGTATAAGAGTCAATTTTTCCACTTTTTCCAACTTTAATAAAAAAATAATTAATATTTTTTGGTCAAATGTGCTCAAACTCTTATAATCGACGTATAAGACCATTCATTTACAGAAAAATAGTAAAAATAGTAAAATAATATTATTTTTTTACGATTTAAAGGACACTTTAAAAAGTTTATTTTATAAGTAAAAAATTATAAATATTTTTTCGTAAAATGTTAGTTTTATCAATATAAATAGAATTTTAGAAAAAATAGTAAAAAAAAAAACAATTTGAATGATCATTCATTTACAGAAAAATATGTTTTTTTTTTTTTTTTTTTTTTTTTTTTTTTATCATTTTGGAAAAGAGGTAGTACTACGTCATTGCATAATAACTTGCATAGATAAAATCTAGAGGCAAAATGCAATTTTGTATCATTAATTTTATATGCAGTTGCAATGTGGTACACAAAATATTCACAATACGTTGCAATCTGATGCAATTTTCGACGTCTGTTAAATTTTTCGAACAGAAATTTAAAAAAAACGTATTATTATTGAAAACGTTTTCAAGCTTATTTAAAATTTGTATTCTCAACCCCCCCCCCTAAAATTCAACAATTTTTCAAAAAATAATTTAAAATTATAAAAATATCTCATACTCTATCAACCAATTCACCTCTCATACAAATAATAATAATAATAAAATAATGATAATGATAATAATAAAGTCTTTTATACCTAAAGTATAAGAGTCATTGAAATTTACATTTTTTTTTCACATCTCAAAAACACCATTATTTTCTCATCTCCAGCACAATTAGTAACATCAAGTATGATAATTTGTACCAGCAACATCCAAGGTCGTACCTATGCACCAGTGCTCTTCTCTATTGAATCTGGGTTGCTTCAATTTATGATCACATGGGTTTTTATTGTTGTCAATTCAATTCAAAAAGTCCATCTGCAAATTAGACATGATCTGGGTGAGGAGGGGCTGCCGGAGTTGCAGCGAGACATATGGTCTACAGGGAGGGGCTGCCGGAGTAGATGAAAGGACGAGCACCTACGGTTTCGTCGGAGGAGGAGGAAAGAGTGAGGAGAGGTGGTGGTGGTCCGCGAAAGGAGAAAGAAGAACGGGGGAAGGATACGCCGGTACCGGCGTCGGAGGAGAAGATCAGAAAAAAAGAAATTGCCGGAGGAAGAGAAAGCGAAGGACGATGACGACGGCCGGAGAGAGAGTTAGGGTTTGAGAGAGAGAGAGAGAGAGAGAGAGAGAGTTCATGTTGGGGAGTGAGAGGTGAGTGGGATTTAGGGTTTTATTAGGTGGAAGGGGTAGTTTTGGTATTTAGAGATTAAAGTTGACTGAGTCAAAGAGATGTTGGGTTTTGATGAAATTTTGATCTGGGCTTTGGGTGTAGGTGGGCTTAAGCAAATGGAGTGGGTTTTTATAACTTTCTGATTTGGGCCTAGGGTCCTTGAGGAATTACTCCCTATAGAATACAGATGGTCTTTGCAATGGATATAAAAAAAAATCCATGGAGAATTGTGTTTATTGTTGCATGACATGACATACTTCCTACTACTTTTTCCTTCTTTATACATTCATGTCAATGATTTCCATATTTTTTTTAAATCTTCTCTCTATTTATGTATATAATTTTGGCTTTAAATAGTTTCTCACATTTTTTTTCTTAATTTTTCCTTTAGGTTTGAGAAGAATTTGTTTGGACAAATTTGGACGAGAAAGAAATCACTAGATTGATTGAGAAAAATTGCACCACTTGAGTAAGTTTCACCTCTACATTTTTTTTCATATATTATTTCATTGAAATTCCGCTTATCTTTCTATTTTACTATTACCTCCATCCATAACAAATATTTATGTTTTTTCTTCATCAAAAAAAAAAAATATATTTAATTTGAGATGGAGGAAGTATGTTTTTACTTTACCCACTAACTTCCTTAGGTATGTGAAGTGCTCACAATCATGTCGCCTACGTATGTAACATTCCATGTATATTTTATGTTCAAGTAATGAATACCACATTGATACCGTTAGCAATCGGGAAAATACATATTTATGCCCCTGTACTTAGGTCTAAGATGCAGATATGCCCTTAAACAAATTAATTGCCATCCTCGCCCCTGTACTCTAGAATAATGTGTGTATATTAGGCCACCGTCATTTTTCCGTCCAAAAACTAACGAATTGTCTGACTAGGCGGCCTACGTGGAAAACAAGACCTACTCTCTGGAAAAAGAGAAAAAGAGTGCCCAAGTGGGGTTTTTTTGGCTTAAAACTACGTCGTATTGAATGTGTAACAAGGAGCCTAGTAAGTTAAAAAACGACGTCGTCAATAATTGCCTTCTTCCCGAATTACGCTCTTCACAAAATCCTCAACACCCTGGTTTGAAAAAAAAAATCCCCAAATCCTTGTACTTGTTCTTCAATTGTTCAAAAAAATTGTTCTTCAAGTGCTATCTGATCTGTGCCAAGAAATTGCAATGGTTTTCAATGGACAAAACTTACTTGAAGAGCAGAGCAGTAAATGACTTGAGAAAGTCTGGCGCCGAGATTCATGGTTGTGATGCCAAAATAGAGGATGGAACAGGGTGATTGCTGCCTTGGATTCAACATGGCCATGACCCAATTGCCTAAATACAAGTTTAGAAGGTTTTATTGGGAACATGGTCATGGGTACAACATAGCCAACGATAGATCTAGAGACCTTGAATTTCCAGAAAATAATGTTGTCATGGGTGATGGGAAAAATGTTATTTTTTTTGTTTTGGTTGTAATGATGGTGGTGAAAGGTTGGTGCGGAGGCGAGGGAGTGACTGTAGCCATGGGAACTTTGTCCGATCCTTCGCTCAACCACACCCCCCTCACTTTTTCTTCTCCTCCTCAAATCTAGACAAACTGGGCTTTTGATTTTCCAATTTACTGGTTATTTTTTTAATTTTATTTTTGATCTTGAGTTTGCTTCAAATTGGGATTCAATTTCTTTTCTTTGTTTCTGATCAATGTCGAGTTTGGTGATGATGGTTGTGGTGGTTGTGGTGGGTGGTAGATGGTGGTGTGATAATTGGCGTTAGGTGATATCTTATTTAACAAAACCGTTAATTTATTAACAAAACAATGAAACGAGTTTAACAAATTATTTAACGAAATGCAACAAAGTCTAACAGAAGTTAATAAGCTAGACGACGTAGTTTTATGCCTATTTAATAGCTTTCCATATCATAAATTCCATTTGGCATTTCATTTTCCACGTATTTCACTGGAATATCTAAATCAGCAGCTTCGTCAGCATTTCCGTTAGTTTTTAAACGGTAAGTTGATGGTGGCCAAATATACACATATTATTCAAGAGTACAGGGGCAAGGATGGCAATTAATTTGTTTAAGGGCAAATCTTCATCTTAGACATAAGTACATGGGCATAAACTTGTATTTTCCCGTTAGCAATCTAATGAAAAAGGCATTCATAAGCCAAATTGATTGGCTAAATATCTTGATCATGAAATCATCTTTGATTGGTTTTCCCATCTTATTTCTCTCTCTTTCTTTCACTTATAGCCCTTATTATTTTTGATATCATGATGATTAATTCTTGGGGTTAACATGTATTTGAAAAAAATATATATTTACAGTAGTATTGCCATTGTTGTTATTTTGACTACATATATGTCCTATTTATTTATTTTTTGAATTTTTCTGTTTTGTTCTTTCTTTTCAAGGTTGAAATGTACAGGGGGGTCGGCAAATTGTTCATGCAATCGGTCACAGTTGCACATATAAACGAACCAAGCAATGTAACGCATTTGTGATACTATTGCTCAAAACTCAATCATGGGGTATATTATACTACTTTTGTCTCTAAAAATGTTTGAAATTATTCTTAACTAACAAAGAAAATGAATACTCCCTCCGTCTTTTTAGTTTGTTCACACTTTGACCAATGCACGGGTTTTAATGAAAAATATTTTATATTAGTAGTTGAGTGGGTGTTGTGAGTATGAAAAGTATGATGTGATATGTGAGTGGGGTTGGAATTGTGAGTGAGATAGTTGTTGTGAGTATGACAATTGGGTCTCATTGAATAAAGAATAATATAAACCTTCCTCTTTGGGAGTGTGAACAATCAAATGGGACACCCAAAATGGCAAAAAGTGATCAGATTAAAAAGACGGAGAGAGTATTTAGTTTAGGAACAATGAAGTATTTTACTTTTTTGTAATTCATTTGTCTTTCTATTGTTGTAGATTGAAGGTTTGAAATTGATATAATTGACCACTCAATGAATTAAAAGTTGATTCATTATTTTTTTTATTTTTTTTTTAGTGTTATAAGTCCTAAAGAGAGATGAATGAGTAGGTGATTAGTATTTTGATGATCAAAAGTCTCTTATTTATGAATCAAATTGAATTAAAAATTAAAACATCTAATAAATATATGTGCATCTAATAAGTCCTAGAAGATGAAACATTTGAAAAATTTGTGAATACTAAATTCTTCTAATTTTAGCCATCAATGAAATTTAATTAACATGTATTGAATATGATATGCTATGAAATCAAAATTAGATTCCTCATAAATTAACTTTAGTTTGTTTTTTATATGTACATGTTATACATCCTAAAAGAATATGAACTTAAGTTAAATAAGTTTGAGATTATCAAAAGACTCATATTTTAATTTAATTAATAGAACTTAAAAAACAAATAATGAAAAGTCAAACTCATCATGCATTAAAATAAGTTTAAAAAACATTGTGTAATAAATATAAGTTATAACAAGTTTTAAAAGATACTAATAAAATTTGGGATTATCAAGAGTCTTATAATTAATGTTAGTAATATAACTTAAGTATTAAGCTGACTCAGAAAGTCCATTAAAATTGACTTGGCATGCGAAAATTATATAAAAAAACAATTTAATAGAGTTTATTGATGATGCTCTTAGATTTAGTAACATTGCATAGAAAAAAAGATTTGGTAATATACGTCAATTTAATGTTGACATACATAAAGAGGCCCTTGGAGTATAACGTAATGAAAACGAGGATTTGACGTTTCGGCCAATGAGAAAAATTTATTTGGTACAAGTCATTAATAAGATTTTGTAGCCTATTGAATTACCTTATATCAATACAATTAGTTTAACTATTTCATAGCTATAATATAATAATAATAATAATAATAATAAATATATAAAATAAATAAGTAAAAAAAAAGCATAAAAAAATTAAATAAATTTAAAAGTATCAACACGGGAATCACTCTGGTACTTATTATTGCTAGACGAATAAATAATAATACTAGGGGCATAAAAAACTCACAAAATCTTGCTCACAAAATTCTAAATGTAATGATTTTATTGATGTTTTTAATTAGAGTGTGGCGGATCCATTATAGATGCAACCAATAAAATATCGGCACCTCGTTTTGTGTGAGCAAGATTTCATGACCTTATTTCGCGGGACTAGCGTTGCTCTCTAGATAGCTAGACATCAACCTACTAACTGAGCAGCATTACATGAAATCAAGCGTCTTCCTATCTCATCAAATTCACTCACCATTTCATGGCCTTCAACTTAGCTAAATCAAGAAACATCATCATTCGTCATCTCAATGCTAAAAAGGAATTCCTGTTGAGTATGATTTCAACAAATGTTACTCAAAATCACCAAAACCCAATTTCCCTTTTCAATTCTCACCGTTACCAATCTGGCATAGCTGATGCAAAACTGGACGTTACCCCAAATCCCGCCGACGACGACTCTCAGGTACAATCTCATGCCCTACTTTCTTCTAATTTTGATTTGGGTTATCAACTTATCATCTGATTTTGATAACAATTACGCTCTCAATTGTCACATTTTGACTATTTAGGGTCAACTTAATTCAACTTTAATTAAACATATATACTACTTGTTCTTCAGATTTCTAAGTTGTTATTGATTGGTTATTGAATATTCTTACGATGATTGGAATTTGCAGAATCTAAAACATAATAAATCTATGTTAATAGTAATTTGACTTTGTCTTTGGTTGACTTCTAAAAAAGGAAATGGGGCTTTTTTTTTGGGGGGGGGGGGAGGGAGAGTTTAATTTTGGTTCGGGCAATGCTAGACTCACAAAAGAAGTTTACAAAATGAAGAATACAAGATGTAGTGATGATATTTCATTGGCCACATCGATAGTGGACCCGACGCATTTCAATTAAAAACACCAACACAATTATGACACCTCATTTTGTAGACCACATTTTGCAACTTTATTATTTCCTTTTTGGTTCTCACTTGTTCGGTTTGAGAGCCAGCATTCTACTTTTCAATGTCAAGATAGATAACCACTTGTTTTTTTTCCCCCAAACACTGCCCCTTTCCAATTCATAGACTATGAAGGGACTGAATTGCAAATTAAAATTCTATGCTATTCGACTAATTTAAAATAAAACCTTGTAAGTCATTTTATTATCTAGGATATCTCGTACTAAAATTTTGGTTGCAGTTAAACCTTCTGTCGGTCGACTATTGAAATATAAGTCAAAGAACTTCGTTTCATGCCCTAAATTTTAACACAATTTTTTATTTTTTATTTTAAGGTTAATTTCTGCTTGAGTATTTGTCCTGTGAAAAAGTCTACTATACTTGTTAAAGGAAGACTTGCATCACCCTTACTATTGCATGCTAAAATGACATATGCACTTCATTGAGCTTGCATGAATTATAAATTCAAAAATGTTGGGGATGTTGGGAAGTTCAATAGGATATTTATTTTTTTGAGTGATTTTTGGTGTGGAGACTATTTATTTCTTGTAGCCTATGCATTGTTGTAACAGAAACGGACCCCTGTCTTTGTCAAAGTCTTCATGTTATTTCTTTACTCAAGGATGAGACAGTAGCTGATTCTATTACCTTGCTGAATGTTCAACCCTTATAGAACCCCTATTTTTGTCAAAAAAATTCACGAAGGGGAATTGCTAGCCTTTGGATTAATTTCTTGGTGCTTTAGCATATGCCTCTTGCCTAGTTAAAGAGCCGATTATTTATATTGGACAATAGCAATAATGACATGTTCTCAATGAGGTCAATTAGTCAAATCTAACATACTTTAAGAATCCTTCCTATCCACTTCAGTGGAATTGCATGTGGAGGGCAGTAGCCCCGTTACCCGTTACTTAAGCTGCTTCGGATGTGATTCTTGCTGGTGATAATCTGAGAAAAGAGGAAAATGTTATCCTATAACTGTTGTATTTGTTTGAGGTGTGAAGAGACAGGGAATCACTTAATTTTTTTGAAAATTGATTTGATTTTTGAATCAATGTGGAAATAGGAAGAAATGGGATGTTCATTATGACATAGCCACGGTCTTATGTAGGATTTGTCTTACCTTTGTATAAATATCACGAACTATGGCCTTCATTAGTGAGGATTTTTCTAGCTCCTTGGTCTTGTGTACAAAATTCAGTTTCGAATAGATAATATTGGGGAGCTTCTCCACATTGCGTCTTGTGGACTCTTTGGTGGGAGAGGAATAGGAGATACAATACATCGGAGGAATCACATTGTGTACAAAAATGGTTTTCCTTTTCAATACTTGGTACTAATTTTGTTGAATAAGTACTTATCCAATGTGCTCGTCCTTGTAAGGATTTTTTGGGGATATGTGGTTTGGTACTTGGCTAATTTCATATCCTCAGGTTTTTGTCTTGTGTAAAGACCTCTTGCTTCTTTGTACGGGTTTGTCCCCTTGGAGATTTTTCCAATGCACTTAATTACTTTTTTTATTATTATTTTTAAGAAAAAAAAAGAAAAAAAAAAAAACGCTTGCAGTGTCTTAGGCTTGAATTGTGTTGATATTGCTCAAGTTGTCTTGTTCATTTAGTTGTGGAAAGTTTACTTGGAAATTTTATGTCTTGCATAAAAATAAAATGACTTAGGGCAAGAGGGTGGTGATGGTGGAGTAAGATATGACTGTACATATCATTTAGTTTACTGGATTTATATTGTTTTTAAAAATTGATTTCCATGTTTTTTCTTTTGTTAATGGATATTGAAAGTTATGTGATTTGTTCTCCTTTATGAATTTATATTACATATTCCATGTATTTTCAATCATTGAAGTACACTGTCGTTATGTCAGGCTCTCAATTTTCCAGGGGGAGCGGTTAAGTTCACCTCTAATCTGCAATTTATATCCCATTCTCTTGAGGAGCGAATCCCGTGCTACCGAGTTCTTAATGACAATGGTCAGCGGATTCCTAATAGCAATTCTGTGGAGGTAGTCTGTGCATGATGATTCATATACTCTCTCCGTCCCGTAATAGATGTCGCATTTGACTTGTCAACGTTGTTAAGGAATGTTGCTTTATTTGTTTGTACATTGGCGAAATTGCACTAAAACTCTTTCCTATATATAAAAAGCGACATTTATTGTGGGACAAATTTAAAAGGAAAGTGCGACATATATTATGGACGGAGGGAGTATTTGACAATAAGCTTTTTTCTTTTCTCCCATATGATTTTTAATATAAATATGCTAATGGGATGTAAATGTATCAGATTGGGAAAGAAATGGCAATGAAAATGTACAATGAAATGGTCACCCTTCAAGTTATGGATACTCTTTTTTATGAAGCACAAAGGCAAGGAAGAATTTCCTTCTATGCCACCACAATAGGAGAAGAGGCTATCAACATTGCATCAGCTGCAGCTCTCAACTTTAATGACCTCGTCTTCCCTCAGGTACTCACATGCCTGATTCATCTTTGGGTTATTTTATTTGAATTTTATCTATGCAAGTTCCCTCAGGTAATAATAATTGTGGAAATATTATTATTATTACATGTGGTTTGCCAATTTGAGTGTTGGTACGTGGCCCACTACTTTCCGTATCACTAATTAAATAATTTGGTACCGGAATATCCAACACATAGCTCAAGTATTTGATAATCTTTCTTTTTTATTTGTTATGGAAAGACGATTAAAAACATGATGAGTTGGCGGCACCTTTTGGTATATATTAGCTTAGTCTTTTCTTTTGTCCATGTCATATAAGTTGGGGTCTAGTGTAGCGGTGGGTATCTTTTCTTCTATCTTTGGATGTAAGTTATTTTTTCGACTGAAAATAGAACCGAAGGAATCATTGTACATATATTTGAATTTTAGTCGCAGCAATGTTAACGAGAGAAGCATAACATTTCTCTTACACTAGTTGTGAAATTCTTGCGTATTTAAGCAAAAGTGATGCTAAATATAATCTTCCTTCTGACATGGTACTTTGGCACCTCTGTTTTGTGGTTGGCGATTTGGCGATTGCTATTGTTTTTGGTCATTCGATGTGTATTTTCTTACTTCATAGTCTCTTATTCTAATTTGGAATGTTTTTATTTTACTCCCTCCGTCCCAAAATGATAGTCCCGTTTGACTTTTCAAACATATTAAGGTTACATTGTAAGCTTTGGAAATTCATTGATTTTGAAGCCTTAATTTTGGAATTGGACTAACTTTTTGGGACAAACAAAAATAGGAAATGAGACTATCATTTTGGGATGGAGGGAGTAGTTTGTATTCTGTTCAATTAATTTGCTTCTATTACAAGTTTCACAATCATGATGATATGCATCTCATTGCTGCCCACACATAAAAATGAAAAAACTTATATTTTTCAGTATAGGGAACCTGGAGTTCTATTATGGAGGGGATTTACCCTACAAGATTTCGCAAATCAGTGTTTTGGAAACAACGCTGATCTGGGAAAAGGAAGACAGATGCCCATCCATTACGGGTCCAATAAACTCAACTACTTCACTGTGGCATCAACAGTTGCGTAAGATAAAACTATTCTTCTGTTATGTCAATTATGTACATACTTTTCTCTCTCTCTTTTCCAAATAAGTAGTTGATATCATTTTTAATGTCCCAGTTAATAGATCCATTTCTGTAGAAGTAGTAATTTTTAGGGCGAAATTGTGGTGGCAATGGGTTCGTCCACATGTATTATCCATTAAGATTTTGAATGTTGTATACCATTTTACAACTGACTAATATGGTATATTGTACAATAGTCCAAAGCATTGTACAATCTTTTGGATAATCTCGGACAAGCTATGCCACCCCTAGGTAGACGTACTAAATTGTCCCCCCCAAAAAGGTTTCGTATCCTTGTAGTCCCTCAAGCATAATTTTTCTTTCCCTGAAGTCCTAAGTTATACACTTAAACTGCCAAAACATGTCATTTGTACTCAACTCGTTAGGAAAAAGAGCTCCCATTGCACAGAAATATACTTTGTCCAATGCTGGCTATGATGATTAATAAATTGATAATGATAACATTAATAGTAATTGCAGCAATGTTAGTACTTGTAATTTACAAGTACTAAGAAATAGTACAAAATGTCTTTTTTAAAATAATTTTCAGGCCTAAAGATTCCTAACCATATAATTTATAATGAAAATTTAAAGTTAATCTATTCATACTAGAACTTTGATAAGTGACCTTCCCTGCTCATGGCACAGTCTACTAGTACTGATTGGTGTTGTTCTTATCATTACTGTTCCTCTGAAAACATAAATTAAGTTTCCATTAATTTTTTTTAGCTCTATACTATTTTGAATTAAAGCTTAAATTTTGGGATCTGTTTAGATAGATATATTTTCTGGATCTTTTGGATTTAAAACTTCTCGTCGTTTTTTGTTTTTTTTTTTCTTCTCCCCCAAATAGAAATAGCTTACATGAAATTAATTTAAAGTTAACATTCTTACCAATCTATAAGTCCCCAAAAGACAATGCCAAGCTTCAAGTTACAGTCGAGGCGAAAGTCCGCATGTGTGTAGTTCTTCCATCTACCCATTGGCTGAGATTGACCAATTGCATGTTGGATTTGAACAATGCATTTAAAATTTATCCCATACAAACATTTGACAACTCTTATTTATCACCACCATAAGCCAACCCCACCAAATTAGAGTGGTCTAATCAATTCCGTATGGGGAAACAAGTATTGAATTCAGTTTACATTTTCCTTGAATCATTGTATATTCTAAAAGTCAAGGTTGTCTAACAGATTAGGCCTATCTTTTATGCTAAATGAATTTGATGAGGCTGCACTCCTAATCATGCTAGCATTATACAAATGGATTCCAGATTATTGCTTAGAGAAAAAGGATGCTCAATGTCATTACAAGTTGCTTTTGCTTGAAATCAGAAAGTGTAAACAGGAGGTCCAGTTGACTTGAAAGCTAAAGTTGACACACCTAGGGCTCGTCTTGCATACAGGAATCCAGTTAGAACGTAATGGTGATTCATGCTAGCCATTCATTAAGTGTCGTTATTATCATGAATGGATCCTTCCACGTAGAGTACCCATTCGATAAAAAATCTTGAATGACCTTTTATCACTTGGAAGTATGGATCAGTTTTTCTTAAGGTAGCCTAGAAAGTTTTTGGAAAAAGTTAGAATGGCCTTTCCATCTACTTTATAGTTGCACTTTCATTCTAGAATCAAATTTGTTTCCATTCAAGCTTTCTTTTATTCTTTGTACCAATTATGGGCCCAAAGTCTTATGCTTCAGCAGATGCTCTCCTTATCTTGATACCTTTTCATTCTTGGCCACAACGAAGTTTGAGATCAGAGTCGTCCATGTGTTCGAGAGAATGATAGTCAGATTCCAGGGTCTTGGGTTATGTTTAGTGGGTGAGATAGATTGATTTCCTTAACGAAAAGGAACCATTGTGGGTTATTTGTTGGTGTGGGATACCTATATCCTGCAAGTGTAGCACACACGTGTCCTACACGTGCGGCCTCTTTTCCGCAATAACTTGCTATCTGGTGGACAAATCCATCTCTCTTGTGGATTCATCCTTGCTTTTCTGTTCCCTAATTTCATCCCTTATCTGCAGTAGCTTTCTAACTTGCAAATAAATCTTTCTTTCCCATGGATTCATCTTTGTTCCGCGGATACATTTTCTGTCCACCAAATTCATCTCTCTCCCGCGGATGCGTTTCTTCCCGTGGATATACTTCTTTCCCGCGATGTGCGGGTTCTTACTCTCAAGTACTTCCCATGATTAGACAAGGTCGAGGAAAGTCTTCTTCTAACAATCGGGAATCGTCGAGGGCCAGTGGATTAGAGGCTAGAATAGAGAAGATCGCCATGTGGCCTGCTTGGGTTTACAAAGGAGATTTGCGGGATCATCCATCACTAAGAGTGCATGTGTCGTGCACATGGCCTCACTCATTGCCTATAAATATCCTACAAGGATTCATTTGTGAGAAGGCATAAAGGATCATCTTCTGCCACATTTTATCTCTTTAGAGACAGTCCCGCAATCCTTTTCTCTCCCAAAAACCATGCTAGTTCCGATTCTCCTCATCCTCTCTAGCCCTTCGGTGGTTCATGTAACGCTCACCTTATCCCAGAAACCTTAATAGATTACTGTATAGACCTATACCCGGGCAAGGACTTAGTACCTATAGTTGGTTTAAGAGTATCTTAGTCTTGCTAAGTAGTTTTGGTATTTAGAGTGGTATAAGTCATCTAATTGAAGTTGTCTTTAGATGTACATTTTATAGTTAGGCTTCATAATTTGAGCAAAGATTTGTGCTTTTCGGTCTAAGCGCCATCAAAAGCTCGTGCTCTGAAGAAGTGCTTACAGTATCTTGTTTATATCTTGAGGGTGAGCTAAACCTTGGATATCTATCACTTCATGTCTTCCTGCCTTTCCTCTTCATCATTGGATCGCACATTTAGTTTTCCTAATATGCTCTGCCCTGAGCAAGGTTAGGTCGTTTGGTACAGTTTGAATGTATTTGAGTTTGATGTATACAGTGTTTATAACCTACATCTAAGAAAGAAATAAACATGGACCCATATATAGACTTGAGGGGCTACTCCTCTTATCACCAATTGGTTTAAAGATTGAACCCCCATTATAGTCTACGAATGGCCCAGTTCAGCACATGCTCATCCTTGGGCTTCTTTTTTACTACCCAATTTGAATTCTAGGATGGTATCATAGCGGGTCGATCTAGACTGCGCCGTGATACTCTCCCGCTGCTTGTAAATGGACCCCTTCTACAAGGTCCACTATCTCCTATCTTCTACAAGGTCTACGACACCACGTGCTTGATCCTCAACATTCTCTCCGGGTCACATGCGAGGGCGTGTTAGACTATATACCCCACATCTACTAAATAATAAACATGGACCGGTATATAGACTTGAGAGGCTATTCTTTATCACTAATTGGTTTTAAGATGGAACGTGCAGTATTGTCTATCCGACTGGCCAGTCTAGCCTATGCTCATCCGTAAGCCTATTTCTACTTCTTGCCCAACTCTAATTCTAAGATAATGGAGTAGTTAGATTTTCATGTTGAAGGTGCTTCTTACTTGGAAAGGCACATGGCCTGTATGATAACAATTACATTGACATCGACTCATCGAGAGAAAACTAGCTTAATTTTGATACTCTAGTTGGTATTCTTCTTAGGTTTAATCTAATTTTCATCCATCGTACTTTAACCTGACTTCCACTTTAACGATCATACTTTTTTTTTGGCACAAAAACCACTATACTGTGGAAATCCTCTCATCGAGACCCAAAAGTCATGGATTAGGACATAAATTAGGCACGGAGTACACACAAATTTGTGGTCAAGATGAGAGGTTACTCAAAGTACACTGATTTTTGTGCAAAAGAAAAAGAAAAAAGAAAAAAGAAAGAAGAAAGAGTACAACGGTTAAAGTGAAAGTCGGGTGAAAGTACGATGGTTGAAAATGAACCTTCTTATTGAGTGTAACTTTGACATTCAAACTAAGACTCCATAGTTTTAAACAGAGGCAGTATTTTAAAGTTGCCACTTATTACAAAGTGATAACGTGTACTTTTTATTTTCAGGACACAGATACCACATGCTGTTGGTGCTGCATATTCCTTGAAGATGGATGGAAGTGATGCATGCACAATTACCTATTTCGGTGATGGAGGCACTAGTACAGTAATTACTCGAATACCCTTGAAACTCTTGAGAATAAATTACGATTGCCTTCCTCGTCATCCGATAAATACAATTGCAAAGTCCCATGAAGCCTAAACCCACATGTGAATGTTTCACATGTCTAATTTCAACTCGCCAATTAACTTTAGGATTTATGCATCCCCTATATAATTCTGACAGATTTGTTATCATTATCAGCTTTTAAAAATACTTCCTCTGTGTCCCGGAATAAATGTCGCCCCTTTTTGTACGTTAGTACGAAGAAACTTTGAGCAATAAATGTAAGTTGATCTAATTATCCTAATAAAATCATAAAACCTGTTATTGATACTCCATTATAAATACTATCAATATTTTTTTTTTTGAATTTTCATTAAGATAATTAAATCAACCTTAAATTATTGCTCAAAGTTCTTAGGGCGACAGTTATTCCAGGATAGAGGGAGTATAAAAATAAAATCAGTTTCTACTTTCTTAGAAGCACTTCTGTGCTTCTGTTTTAGAAAATTCCCGAATCATTTTTTTTCTTCACATTTATCGTGGTTTTAATCATATTCTCTTCATGTAGATGTCAAAGGGCCTAGTGAATCAATGATGCGTTCGTCGGTCTCTTAACTTTTTTTTTTTTTTTTTCTTTTTTCAATTTTATTTACTAATCACAGGGAGATTTCCACGCTGCTTTGAATTTTGCGGCGGTTCTTGAAGTCCCAGTAATATTTTTCTGTCGGAATAACGGATGGGCCATCAGCACCCCAGTTAGAGACCAATTTCGAAGTATTTGTCCTTCTTCTCCATCCTTTGACTTAGATAACTTTCCTACACATGTACCGACAACTGTCATGTATCTATTGGCAGGTGATGGCGTTGTTGTTAAGGGAAAAGCTTATGGAGTTCCTTGTATCCGGGTAGATGGTAATGATGCACTTGCTATTTATAGTGCTGTTTATAGAGCACGTGAAATGGCAATCAATGGGCACACACCTGTTCTAATTGAGGTGATTTGAGTTTGATTTTTGGTTTAGTTTCATTCTCAGCCCCTGTACTTTTGACCGACTTCCACTTTAACCATTATATGTATTTTCTTGCATGAAAACCACTATACTCCGCGAAATGTTTGCCCAATCCCCCCAAATTTAACCACGTTAGAATATGAATGATGGAATTTTTATCACACTTTGACCGCCTAAACTTTCACATGGAGGCGTTAGATTATGATGGATGAAATTTTAATTACACACTTCCCCTAAACTTTCATTTGGAGGGGTGGAAGTGAATAACTAAAGTTTTTCGTCCATTGTAATCTAACAGGGTTAACCTTTTGGGCCAGGGTGAACATTTCCCTGAGTAATGGGTTTTATCATGCAAAAAAATAACTTTAATGGTAGAAATGGAACTCGGGCCAAAGTACAGTGATTGAAAATGAAATGAAACCTTACTTTTATTATGTTAATTTCAGTTATGTTTAGTTCAGGGGTTTATTTTATGATACTTGTTATGGCTACTTACCATTACAGGCCCTCACATACAGAGTAGGACACCACTCCACATCAGATGACTCCACCAAATATCGACCGGCTAATGAGATAGAATGGTGGAGAACAGATAAGAATCCAGTCACTCGGTTTCGGAAATGGATTGAAAGCAATGATTGGTGGACAGCTGAGGTCGAGTCACAACTCCGAAGTAACGTTAGAAAGCAGGTAAAGCTATCTCATATGTTAACAGAAACTTAACAAGAAATACTGCTTTCTAAATTTGAAATTATTCTAATAGAAAATGTCGAACAAAAAATGCTTAACCAGATCCTTAGCAAGAGTTCTTACCATAGAAGGAGTTCGGAACAACGTTCTCACAATTACTGCTTTTTTAGTGAAATAAGGACAACTCTCATTATTTTCATTCTTGGAGGGGATGCACATTTATGGCTAGTCTAATGCTGTTTTTTCCAAAGAAGGCACAGTTTTTCAACCCCGGCGTCTCTGTATCGAAATTGCATTTCAGAGCTTTTTCTGCCAATATTGTTTTGTAAATAAGAAAATTATACAAAAAGATACACATTTGATTTGTCTACCGTACAAAAAGAAAAAGAAAAGCGGCAGGTGGTACTAGGATTTAGAAATACTCCCGCCTTCATATTTCAAAATTGACAAATTTCCATTTTGGCGTCCCATTTGAAATTAGACAATCCCAAAATGGAAAGTCTTTATACTCCATCCGTCCCATTTTAAACTTCAAAAATTTCTATTTTGGTTGTCCCATTTTAAACTTCAAAACCTAAAAATGAAAGTTTTTTATACTTTTTATTTGTGGACCCTACATGTCATACTCACAACAATTATCCACTAACTATCCTCTACCCCATTTCTCTCTCCTACCAAACTATCTACGCTCACAAGTCATAACACATCACCCTTTTTTTTTAAAAAAAAAATTTTTGTACCCAACCATTTTTTGACGTTTAAAATGGGACGGAGGGAGTATTTCTAATCAATGGGGTCCACTTGTTATACTCATGACAACTACCCCACTTACTATTCCATACTTCACTTTCTTACAACGCTTTAATCACAGTGCCATCTCATTTTGTCTGATTTGAAATGGGACGGAGGGAATATGTCTTTAAAAACGCTGCACCATAGAAGCCTCTAAATGCAAAATTGTATTTTGGTATCCATTAGTACAAGCTGTAGGCTCTAGCTTTCATTTTTCCTTGAGGTAAGGTCTTGTGTCCCCCCCCCCTCTTCTAGTACTTGTCCTTTCTTTTTTTGTTCTATTAATAAAATTTAGGGTGCATTGTCCTTTTGGTTTAAAAATAAAAATAAACATAAAAATAAAATAAACTGTCGGCTCTAGGATTTTAAGCGTTTGTGTTGTCTTCTAAGTTGTAACCAGCTTTCGTTGATACTACTTTTGGTACATGCTACCGTACTTGTGATTGTCCTCAATCTTTTCTAAATAATCGGAATTGTGGCACAGCTATCACACGCAATTCAAGTTGCAGAGAGGTCAGAGAAGCCCCCTGTCGCGGACATCTTTAGTGATGTATACGACATTTCCCCATCAAACCTCCGGGAGCAAGAAATGAAGCTCAGAGAGACCATACAGAAGCACCCTCAGGATTATCCTCCTGGGTTTTCTCTTTAGATCCATCACACCACACATGCATTATAAGTTGAGAAAGGTTTTATTATTTTTCTCTTAAAAATTTCAATAAAAATGTTGTCGAGCATTAGTTAGTTGTGAAATAATGGCACGGGTGCTGGAAATGGAGCTCTGGTTGTCTCTCTCTCTCTCTCTCTCTCTCTGACATTATATTACATTTGTATCAAAGGGGGTGCATCTCAATATTTATTATAAATAAAACAATATTTAGACTATTCTACTGAAATTATATAGACTAGATTAACTTTTGTATACCATTATTCAGGCCTATCGACTTTTTTAACCCTCGTATTTCGAAGAAGCTTCGGTATTAACTACCCATGTTTTATTTTAGCAAATTAATCATCGTACTTTAGATAAGCATTCAACATTTTTTTTTTTTTTTTTTTTTAGCAATTTTAACCATCGTACTTTAATTTTTTTTGGGGAGAATGAGTGCGTATCTAAAGTACGATGATTAAAACTATTAAAAAAATAACAAGAATCGTTAAAACCGAAACTTCAATCAAGGCACAAGTGTTTAAAAATGAAAACTGCTCCTAGAGTCTAGCTTAGCATCTTAGTTTTCCTCTTGTAACTTGAGATTGTTAATTTAATTTTAATGTAACCTGTATAAATTTGAAGAATTTATACAAAGATGATACTATTAAAAATTGGTTTGAATCATGGAATAAATATGGTTTGTGTTGTGGTTTAAACCGCAGTTTGAACTGTAGGATCAGACCGCTGTTCAGATCAAACCGAACCAGACTATGGTGGTTTAGTTCAGCACGATTTGAATTTTTTTATGGTTCAGCTAGGTCCGGAATTTCTCCAAACCGATGACTTGCGGTTCGACCGATAAATTTATCCAAACCGAGCTAAATCGAAACATTTACACCCCTAATTTAGATCACAAACTCTCATGCAGAAGACACACGTTGCTTTTTTCGGCGCTTTTCTCTTTTTTCTTTCTAGTTACTCCCTCCACCCAGTGGCGGATCTAGGCCCTTTGAGGAGGGTACTTCGACCCCCTGACTTCTGTAATTTTTACAAATTTACCTTTTACAATTTTCGAATTTACTATATTGACCCCCTAAAAAGAAAATTTCAGGGGACTCTAGATTCGCCACGGCTCCACCTGATACTTTCTTCTTATACGCTTATACTCCCTCCGTTTCAGGTTAGTCTTAACTTATTCCTTTTTTATCCCTATAAAGTTAGTGTGAACTGTCCAAACAGCAAAGAATCGTTATTATTCCTCCACTCATTATCTCTCCTGCTTTATTATTACACTCACAAAATCAATCACCTTACTGTTCCTCCCACTCATTCTTTCTCCTATTTAATTTTTCATACTCACAAACATCTCATTATGCTATTTATCTCTCCTATTTTTCCTTAATTTATGTACCCAATTTTTTGTTCACGCAAACTTAACAGCAAGTGCGGCTTCTAACAGCAGACACCAGCAAGTGCGGATTTGGTCCATGGTGAACACTAAGTGACAAAGTCAACGTTGAGTCTTTGATTACTTTGTTTTTGTTGACTTTCGTGGTGTTCGTTAAGTTTCTGACTGATTTCGTTAGTTTTGGGGCTTAACTGCATAACAAAGTTAACTTTTGGGCTAAAATATGGATTTTCTGAAGGTGGGATGTGCGCGCCTTTACCCTCCTTTGTGAGAGGCGTGCGCCCCCCATAGGGGGGGGGGGGGTGGGACGTGCGCGCTTCCCACCTCCAGAATGCCAGATTTTGCCAAATTTCCCTCATTTTCTGATTTGTAACTCCCAAGGCCATTACTCCTATGCTTGATCCGGGGAAAGACCATCTTTGTGACCACAAACACTTCCCTAACACCTATAAATACCTCTTCATTCCACCATGGAAAATGAGGACTCTCTTAACACAAAAAACAGCAACAATTCTTGACTCAAGAACACTCTAAAAACACAAAGTCCATTTTCATAGGCAATTTGGTTCTTCCCCATTCAAGCACAAGGTACAATGTCCATTTTCTTCTTCTAAACTCTTAATCTCTTTCTTCATCTTTTTACTTTTCTAATGTGTATGCAATCCTCATAAAAGGGAACATGACCTAAAAGGCCACTTCACTATTGAAGTTTGGTCAAGGTTATCTTCGAACATTCAAACTCTACTTTAATTTCCCCATTTATTATTAATGTAATTGCTAGCATAGTTGTTACATGTAATCTTTAGCATAAATTAATACATAAAAACAATTCTCTTTTATTTCCCTTTGCAATTCCCCTTTTCTTTACTATGTAATTGTTTGCATATTTTTAATATCAATAAAAGAAGGACATTTAGTATTAGAACACCAATAGTAGCAAGACCGGCTTAAGCCGGGTGGAGTGGGTGTTTAAGTACTTCTCACTCCGTCACCTAACCCCCGAACCCTTCTCTTCCCGAATCTTTGGTTTCGTAACATAAATTAGGCTATTCTTAGGTTTTTCTTATGTTCCCTTAATAACATAGGTGACGACTCTAACAAATAAAACCAATTAGACATCCTAGGATCCTTCCACTGCTCTAGCCAAGTAGTGGGGATCCTCCCGGGGTATCTACAGTGGCGACTCCGCTGGGGACGTATATAGAGGGTTAAACTTGCGTTTCTTACTTTTGGTGTTCTTTTTTACAGTTTTCTGGGCATTCTGGTGGAAAGAGGTGGGAAGCGTGCGCCTCTGGCCTTCTTGGCCTAAGGCGCGCGCCTCCGACCTTCACCACCAGAATCGCCCGCCTTCCGTATCGTCCTTAAATTCCATGTTATTGTGCTAACAATGTCTGCAGGGGAAAGCATCTTTATTTAGGGTCAAGGCAATCCCTTGAATCCACTGATTTACAGGTTTTTACCCAGAATCGGGCGCCTCTGCCCCATTTCCCCTAACGCGCGTGCCTCCTGAGTAGGCACCCAAATGCACGTGGTTCTGGGCATTTCCCAGGAACAGAACAGTGTACAGAACAGAGTTGTAAATATGTGATTATTTGTTTTTCATTTGTTTAAATAAATAAATAAATAAAAATATATATTTTGTCACTTGGCTTGACCTCACACTATATGCACATATTCCTATGAATTGCTCACAATCGAGTCGCACAAAGTCCATAACCCCAAACCCGTCGAGGTCCGTCCTAGAGAGTTTCAAGCTCCACCCGACCTTGACTCTCTCGAAGCGGTAAACCTCAACCCGTGACGTAGTTCACGACTACATGCCGGGGGTGACCTTTAAGCCTCTCTTTAACCGAGCACAAGCCAACACATTCTTAGTCTTGGTTCTTTCACTCCGTGACCAAGTCGGTTTTCGTGTGTCGAGATTTCCCTAAACTAATGTCATCAAATCATACATGCCGTTTCCAAAAGAAACAAGTGGTTGTTATGGATGAGATAAAACTCCGTTCCCAAGTGGTTATTATGGACGAAATAAAACTCCGTCCCCGCATGTATGCTTTGTGACATTAATTTAGTTTAATCCCATCACACTTAGGTCTCACAAGCGTGGTGGAATCCGATGAGTATATGGGACCGCAAGAAGGTCTATATACTAGTGTGACGATTCCACTATTTTTCTAGAAACCCCAAAAAGGACTACGTCCTTCCGACTTTTGTAAATAAATAAATAAAAAAAAGAGTCATTTTTCTCTATGTGGTTGAGTCATTTTCTTGTTTGTGGGTTAAATTATTTTACTCAAAAGGTATTTGTGGGGCCAACCTAAGATCAACCGTGTTCTTCCAATAGGTCCAATGGTTCGAATGGCAACAACATCAAGGGTGAGAACATTTCCGTGTCCAACGAAAGGCTTTTCAACATAATAAGAGCCATGGGGGAACAAATGGATAGACTTGTCGAGGATGCTTGCCGCAAAGATGATTTGTGGCAAGCCCGTTTCACTCTTGAGAATATAATTCACGAGGAAGAAGTTTCCAAACTTAAGGCCCGTCTGCAAGAGTTCACCGACAACAAGGCAAAGGTCAACGGTAAAACATTCTCAAGTGGCCCGCCCCTCAAAAGTCAAAAATGTGCCGCCAATAACCGAATTTTCACTCCTCTCCTTGGAACAACCCAAACCAAAGCATTCGAAATCTTGATGGCAAGTGGAAAGGTCAAGCCTTTTTAAGGGTACAAGCCGAAGATGATACCAAAGAATCATGCATTTGGTGAATGGTGCAACTACCACAAGCATAGCGGCCATACTACCGAAGGGTGCTTCTCTCTCCGAAACGTCATCCAAGATTTGATTGACAATGGTGAATTTATCGAAGAGATAATTGTGAAGCAAGGAACGACTTGGGTTTGAAATGGAAATAACTACAACAAAGACGACAATAATCTCCGTTTCTCTTTCTCTATCTAAAAAAAAAAGAGAGTCAGAAGTCCTCTTATGTGCGCATTAAGTTTTCTTCCTTCTCATTAATGTCAAAGTTTGAGTCGGTCATATCAAATAAAAGTCGTTCTTGTCCCCATACACTATTCCAAGTTGTTCAATTTGATTCTTGGCAAAATGATGAAAAGATGTCTAAACAAGTTTTAGAACGAAGGCTATCACTTGAACGCCTAGGGGCTAAACATCGCAACGAAGGCAACAACATCAACGATGAAGCCAAGAAGCAAAACGAGGTGGAGCAACATCAAGCAAAGTTTTCAAGGGGGAACAAAAAAAAAAAAAGAAAAAAAAAAAGCCCGCTAGGTTTACTATTCAAAACAACCTAGGCAAAAGTTAGAGCACAAAATAAATAAATAAACCCCCCTCAATCAAAGAAGTACAAGATCAACATCATTCCACCAACAAAGGACAAAGCAACAATTCCTCGCGATGAAAGGAGCATCCACAAGAACTACGGTGACCTGAGCCTCTAAACTGGAGGAACGCAGGCAACCTTCGGGTCCGGTCTCATGCAAGAAGATATGTTTAGCCCTAGTGCATTATGGTGATCGGCCTTCATCTCGAACTTGTCAAGACATCTTTGTACGAGTCATTTGCCAATGAATCAATCACCTCAAGATTGAACAACTTTCCTAGATTTGAAATCATTTTACGTTCTTTGTCGAGTCTAGGGGCTTCTTATCTTTCAGCGATACTCCCAATTTCTTGCAATCAAATTGGGGCATTCCTTCTCTTCTCTCTTAATGACTTACTTGCCTTCATGAGTCATTCAAAAAAATATACAAATACATGAAGTCAATACTAGGGGCTACCTCCCTAGTCAAGTCAATATCACTCATCATTAGTGACAAAAAGTCTCCACCGCAAAATCGCATGTCTCTCATCCTCAGCTAGAGTCAATGCACACTTCCTCATTAATCGAGTCAAAATGAAGACGAAAAAGAGATGCCCGCTAGATTGAAAACCCGAAAGGGCGGTCTAGGCAAAAAACAGGGTGTGTCATAAAAAAAATGAGAGAGTGAGAGAGAGAAGGGAAAGAGAAATGGAGACCCCCGGCCTTTAAAGAAGACAACTACACAAGTTCTACATTGAATCTCCTCAGCAAGTCAATTCCTCACCGAGTCATCTTTGGAATTGCAAAAGGCTCGACAAGATATGGCACAATCAAAGGTTGTTTGGGGTTATTGAAGTAAGAGTTTTCTCCAACAATGTGCATTATTGGGTTCATGAGAAAGAAGGACCGTGGTAACCAAGATCCATACGAGAATGAGCCTATCATTGAGGGGTATGAGGTTGCACAAATAGTCCCCAGTGAGTCAATTGGTTTGGGAAGCGAGTAGCAACAACATGTAATTTAGTTTTCGAGCTTCTTCAAGCATGTGCCCCTAAAGTATGTCAAAGGGTTTCACGAGAAATGGAGTAATTCTTGCCGTGTCCTCTCATGTTTGTTCCTTTGCTCGACAAATGATGATGCCCTAGGGGCTATGTGACTCACGAACGAGAGTTTCTTTTACTTCATTTGACAGTTAATGAGCCCTAGGGGCTGTGCTCAAGAAAGATGCATGAGAATATCCTCAAAGTCTCTCAAAAGGGATGTCGAAAAGCCTTCTTGTCATGTGTTCTCGTTCCCCCAATCAAGGATAGGCCTTTCTTTATCTACTTACAATCGACGATGGCACTCTAGGGGCTAGACTCGAGTTTGAAAGGCTCCCTCAGCAAAAAGGCAATTCACTTCTGTAGACACCCCGCCTTGGACCGCTCACCCCGATTGCACATTTGATTTTGTGTTTCTCCCCATTTTAAGTGTTTCTCGTTAGTTTCTGTCACTTCCGTTAAGTTCCTGACTGACTTTGTTAAGTCCAGGGACTAAACTGAATGACAGGGCTGACTTTCTAGTCCATTCTGTCAAAATTGCCTTCTCTGAGTCGCGCGCCTCCTACAGGAGGAGCCAGGCGCGCGCGCCTCCCGCCCCCAAAGCAGGAAGCGCGCGCCTCTGGGCGTCAGTTACAGATTTCTGGCCAGGATTCCCTCCCTTGCTCAATTTACAAGATTTTGCCCGGGAAGGATTTCTTGGTGACTGAGTTTTGGCACCAAAAACACCCCTCTTTCACCTATAAAAACCTCTCTTTACCTCCATTTTCAAGGATCGAAAACTAGACAAAAAATCACTTTCTAAATTTTCTCCAAGGATCTCATCAAGCAACACTTGAAGTTCTTCAAATGTAGGTAAAAGTCCATCTTTTCCTTTCTTTTCTACTTCATCTCCTCTCTCTCTTTTACTTTAATCAAATGTGCAATCACCCAAATTATTTTGGGACATGACTCTAATGATCACCTCATCTCATTGAGGTTGGTTAAGGAGTTATCTCCTACATTCCAAATCCTATTTTAAACCCCCTTTTTATGACTTAAAGAAGAAGAAGAAGAACATTTTCATTCATGTAGATTTTGATCAAGCAAGACCAACTTAAGTTGGGCGAGATGGGTGTTTCGGTACTTCCCATCTCGTAACCTAACCCCCGAACCTCAAAACAAAGAATCTCTGTTTTCGTAATCAAACTTAGGCTACAATCAATAGGTTTTTCTTATGTTCCTCAAAACATAGGTGGCGACTCTAAAAACAAGTTAGACATCCTAGGACGACCCGCACGCTCGAGCCTAAAGCCGCGGTTTTTCCACCCGGGGTATCTACAGCGGCGACTCCGCTGGGGATGTATTTGAGGGTTAAACTTGCATTCTGATCGAAATCTACATCTTTTCTGGGCATTCTGTTTCCTGATGGGGGAGGCGCGCGCGTCTGGCCTTTTAAGCCTAAGGCGCGCGCATCCCGCATCAAGAACCAGAATCGCCCACTTCTTCATGTTCTTCATCTTCTTCTTCTGTTATTCTGCACTAATCACTTCTGCAGGGGTTACAATATGAACATAGGACCAGGGCAATCCCCTGAGTCCAAAGTCTGACATTCTGACAGGTGTGCCCCAGAAGCGCGCGCCTCCGATAAGCATTGCGCCATGCGCGCGCGTCCCATATCAGCACCCAGAGGCGCACGCTTCTGGGTTGGTTTCTAGAACAGAGACAGGTTTCAGTGACTGAGCAGAACAGTGGGGTGTGGGCACAGTTGCCTGCATCAGAACAGAATTGAACCCTCGGACTGTTTTAATTTTGTGTTTTATTTACCGGTCACACGGGTGATTCGGGAGTTGTAATTTTATGTGCTTATGTGTTTTGTGTGTTTTTTTCTTTCTTTTCAAAAAAAAAAAAAAATATAAACAAATTTTTTTTTTGTCACTTGTTAGACCTCACACTACATGCACATATTCCTATGAACTGCTCACTATCGAGTCGCACAAGTCCAACCCCAAACCCGTCGAGGCCCGTCCTAGAAATTTTCAAGCTCCACCAGACCTTGGCTCTTTCGAAGCGGTAAACCTCAGCCCGTGGCGTAGTTCAAGACTACATGCCGGGGGTGACCTTTGAGCCTCATATTCAAGCCGAGCACAAACCACACAATTCTAGTTAGGGTCTAACACTCCGTGACTCAAGTCGGTTTCCATGTACCGAGATTTCCCTAAACTAATGTCTTCAAATCATACATGCCAACTTGTTGAAATGGACGCAATAAAAATCCGTCCCCAAAAAGTGGTTATTTTGGACGAAAATAAAAATCCGTCCCCGCATGTATGCTTTACTACATTAATTTAGTTTAATCCCGATACATGTAGGATTCACAAGCACGATGGAATCCGATGAGTATATGGGACCGCGAGATGGTCTATATACTAGTGTGACGATTCCATTATTTTCTTAGAAACCCCAAAAGGGATTCATTCCCTCCGACTTATATAAAAAAAAAAAAAAAGAGTATTTTCTTATGTGGTTCGAGTCGTGTGCCCAACTGTGTGTTCTAAGCCTCTTCATGGACCGCAAGTGTTACTCAAGACTGATAAGGGCCTCTTCTGCAATATAGGTTCAATTGGTACTTACAAAGTCTACCGGGATTCAGCAAATCGGTTAGTCCGTGAAGAGATCACTCCAACAGCTCCAACATCAACCATGACCGGCAGCAGCAACACCATGTCCCTCGAACAGCTCTCAACCATGGTCCAACTCCTCCAAGAGCAAGTCTCCACCCTTAACAAAGAGGCACAAAGCAAAGACGACATTTGGCAATCCCACCTCGACAGCCAAAGGGAGGCCCACGAGGCCGAAATGGAGCTAATGAAAGAAAAGCTCACCAACCTTGCCAAGGGAAAGAACAAGAACAATGATGACGAATCCGAATGGACCGAGGGTTTGTTCAAGAGTCCTTATGTCAACACCCGCACCAAGAAAATGGGGGAACCAAGTTCCGAGAATAATGAGCCCAAAATGGTGGATTCTATCATGGCCTACATCGACCAAAAATTCAATGGGCTCAACATGGGGAAAGGTTCCGACACAAGCCTTTATCAATCATCCATCCTCATGAGTACTATGGCCGCTCTTCCCGATAAGTTCAAGATGCCCGACATAAGCAAATTCAAGGGCAACTCTTGTCCTATGGCTCACATTGAGACTTATATTTGGGCAATGGCTCCAAAGAAGGTCTCCACCAAGGTGATGGCTCAATGCTTTCCTCTCACTCTCGAGGGGGCGGCAAAAGATTGGTATGCTACTCTCCCGCTCACTGTCCGTCTTGATTGGGACTCCGCCATGCTTGCCTTCAAGAACCAATACCAAGGCAACACCACTCACCAGCCCACAAGGAAAGAGCTAGAGAACACTACTCAACGAGACAATGAGTCCTTCATCGACTTCACAAGGAGATGGAATGACAAACTCTCTGAAATTGTTGAGAGGCCGAACACAAAAGAGCAAATGGACATATTTCTCAAGTGTCTCAAGATTGATCTCTGCACTCACCTAAGTGGGGCTTGCTACTCCGACTTCTCCCAAATGTATGAGGCGGGGGTACGCATGGATGACTTGCTCAAGGAGATTAAGAAGACCACTCCTACTTACCGCTACAAGGCCGCTTCCAACTCCACAAAAGAAGCCTCAGTCAACGCCGTCACTATTGACAAGGGGAATTACAAAAAGGTTCCTCCGCCTCAAGGGAAGAAGTCCCGAAGTGACCGTGTCTACACGCCTCTCCAAGGCATGACTCAAACCGAAGTGTTTGAGGTCCTCAAGGCGAAGGGTCAAGTCACACCCGTGCAAGGGTACCAACCCAAGACGATCCAATCCAATCATGCTCACCACAAATATTGTGGCTACCACCAATATAGTGGCCACACCACCGAGGAATGCTTCGTTCTCCGCAATGTCATTCAAGATCTCATAGATAAGAAAGAATTTGTAGTGACTAATGACGAGCATGTCAATGTAATAGAGATAGGAGAACTCGAGGGGACCACCCATTCAATCCCAATTGTGAATGGGGGCCCCAATGTTATGAATAAACTTGACAATTCTTGTTATGTAGTGACTTACGATGAGGTAATGAGGGAAGTACTAGAGAATAGGAAAAAGAAGCAAGATGGGAACGTCAACATGCTAACTCGATCCGGTCGAGTCATAGCAAGCAACCCTTCCACTTCCGCACCGAGCTCCTCTTCTCAAAAGCCGAAAGCTCACAACGCTCCCGAAGATCCTCTACTTGTCCAACTCAAGAAAACTCAAGCCAACATCTCTATTTGGGACCTCATTGCATCCTCAAAGAAACACCGAGATCTTGTCATCCGCAATCTCGATGATACATCAGTTTCTCCCGATACTACTCCCGAGGACCTCACGGCAATGATTGGTCACATTCATTTTGGCAACGTCATCACCTTTGCCGATATGGACCTTCCACCGTTTGGTTCCGACCACAACGAAGCTATTTACCTCAAGGTACGAGCAAGGGGGAGGCCCGTCTCAAGAGTCTTAGTGGACGGTGGTTCCGCACTCAATCTCATGCCTGGTAGAATCATGGGCATACTGGGGCTTAAGGATTCTGATTTGAAGCCTTCTACTCAAGTAATCCGAGGTTATGACAGCACCGCCCGTACAGTCATGGGTATGATCGAAATAGACATTGAGTTTGGGAGCATGGTCATGTCCGTTCCATTCCAAGTGCTTGATATCCCGGCCTCGTTCAACTTACTGTTGGGTCGACCATGGATTCACAGTGCTAATGCCGTACCGTCAACTCTCCACCAATATGTCAAGATCCGAAATGGTGATGAAATAGTGACCGTAATGGCTGAAAACATCACTATCCACAGAAAAGGTGAGCCCGTCCACCAAGTTCAGCATGGTCTACCAGACTCCACTCTCTCTGGCGTCTCAATCAACGCCATTGATAAAGAAGGGGGAAACGGATCATGGACCCCCAGCAATCACAAAGTCCTCCGCATGATGAGGAATATGGACTACTTCCCTGGTTTAGGCTTAGGGAAATATCAGCAAGGAATCCTACATCCCGTGCAAGTCCCATTTGTCAAGAATACCTTCGGTTTGGGGTATGAGCCTTCCAAAGAAGACTTGAAACAAGAGCAAGCGATCAAGAACGAAAAGGCCCGAGCTCGTAAAGAAGGACGTCAGTATGAAGTCCCTAATCTAAGGCCTTATCGCAAGACGTTGAATGGTTATTTTGTCCGCCAAGGGGAAGACGTTCCATACATGATCTTTCCCGAGCCATGGGTTAACAATAAAGGTGTCAAAAAGCCCGGCCTCGAAATCTTCTCCGATTGTGAGGTCCAGATATCCGAAAGAGAACCAACTCCCATGTCGCCCCGTGAATGGTGGGGGAGGAAGATGACTATAGAGTCCGAGACAGAAATCACCGTGGGGGAAGAACTGACAGATTTAGCCTCCATGTTTGAAGAGCTCGCCATGATGAATAAATGCCAAGTTAACGCCATCCATGACACCGTCATCATGAACGAAACTATCAGTGAGATCCCTCCAAGCTCCGAGCCGATCAACAATTGGTATTCAACAAAAGGGCCCGTGGTATCCGAGGAATTCTTAGTCCAAGAAATGGGTTGCATACCCCGCACAGCAACAAAGGAAGAGCAGCTCACACTTACTTTCGAGTCCGAGAGTGTCTCTAATACCCTCACCCAAGAGGATTTGGAGGCCATAGCCGAGCGTGTGTTTCCTTTCTTTGCTAATGAAAAATTTGATATTTCTGAGTACCTTGAGATTGCAAACATCGTAAATGATGAATTAACTAATAATTAACTTAACGAACAAGTTAATAACGATTCAAATTATGATGAAATAGACCACGAAAACACAACATACTTAAATGAACTTGCTCAACAAGTCCATAGTCGTGGCGAGAATGGTCCAAAGGCTGACGAAGAATTGCATGTTGTTAATCTGTGTACCGAAGAAGAGCCAAAAGAAACCAAGATTGGAAGCTTCTTCAAGGGAGACGACAGAGACAGATTGACTGCATTACTACGGGAGTTCGTGGATGTGTTCGCATGGTCATACAAAGACATGCCGGGTTTAGACAGAAAGGTAGCGAAGCACAGGATTCCGATCAGAGAAAATACCAGGCCAGTAAAGCAGAAGCTCAGAAAGATCAAGCCAGAATGGTCTCTGCAGGTCAAAGAAGAGATTGAGAAGCTCCTCAGTGTGGGTTTCATCAAGGTTATCGAGTATCCGACATGGTTAGCCAACATTGTGACAGTCAGGAAGGCGAACGGCAAGGTTCGAGTTTGTGTAGACTTCCGGGATTTAAACAAAGCTTCCCCAAAGGATGATTTTCCACTCCCTAATATCGACATGCTAGTCGACTCCACTGCTGCCTACGAGGTCCGCTCATTCGTGGATGGGTTCGCTGGGTACAATCAGATTCTCATGGCCGAGGAGGATCAACATAAGACAGCCTTCACAACACCGTGGGGTACCTTTTGCTACACAGTCATGCCATTTGGGTTAAGAAATGCTGGGGCTTCCTACCAAAGAGCCGTGACAGACTTGTTCCACGATATGATTCACAAAGAAATCGAGGTCTATGTGGACGACATGATCATTCACTCCAAAGGAACCGATGGTCAACACCTAATCGATCTCCGCAAGTTCTTCGAAAGGCTTCGTCAACACAAGATGAGGCTCAACCCTGCAAAGTGCACATTCGGGGTTATCCGAGGCAAAGTTCTTGGTTATATGGTCACTGAAAGAGGAATCGAAGTAGACCCCTCCAAAATCAAGGCAATCATTGACATGCCTCCTCCAAAGACGCAGAACGAGATTAAAGGTTTCATGGGAAGACTACAATACATCAGTCGGTTTGTGCACCAACTCACTTCCATGTGCGAGCCAATCTTCAAGCTACTCAAGAAGAATGTGGCTCTAGAATGGACCGACGCGTGCCAAGAAGCCTTCGATCAAGTAAAGCATTACTTGACGTGCCCTCCTGTTCTAGTTCCGCCGCACAAGGAGAAACCTCTGTTGCTTTATCTCACTGTCAATGATGAAGCCCTAGGGGCTATGTTAGCACAAGAGCAACGAGAGTCCACAAAGGAGAACGCCATTTATTTTGTCAGTCGCCGATTCCAAGGAGGCGAAAAGAACTACTCTGTCTTAGAGAAGTCGTGTGCAGCATTGGTTTGGGTCACTCAAAAGCTCAAACACTATATGGAAGCTTTTCCGATCAAGCTAGTAGCAAAGGTGGACCCGCTCCGCTACATCTTCGAGAAGCCTTTCATGTCAACAAGAATAGCCAAATGGCACTTCATGCTCGCCGGCTATGATATCACTTACGTCACACTAAAATCCGTTAGGGGGAAAGTGTTCAGTGACCAGCTTGCCGAATTCCCGTGTGACGAAGTGAAGGGGGAAGATGTACAGTTCCCCGACGAGCATTTAATTTGTACTGCAACCGAGGAAGACAAGTGGCAACTTTTTTTCGATGGCGCCGCCAATAAACACGGTTTTGGTATAGGGGTATTGCTTGTCGATCCAAAAGACATCTACACTCCCATTGCCATACGCCTGGAATTCGAAGCTACCAACAACATTGCCGAGTACGAAGCATGCATAGCAGGGCTCGAAGCAGCTCTCGAAAGAAACATCACGAAACTAGAAGTGTTCGGCGACTCTTTGCTCCTTATCAATCAGCAATCGGGTAAATGGCGAACCCAAGACCCGACTCTCCAACAATATGGTCAGCACCTTGAAGAACTGGTTGAACAATTCCAAGAGATCACTTTCAACTACCTGCCAAGGGATAAGAATCGATTCGCCGATGCACTGGCCACTATAGCTTCATTAGTTGAAATGCCCAAAGGGAAAATGGTGAAGCCTTTCAAAATTGCTCGAAGGAACAGTCCGTCATATTGCATGAGTATCGAGATCAACGAGGTTCAAACAAACTCTCCGTGGTATTCGGATATCATGAACTTCCTCAAAGACGGCACTTATCCCGAGAACATCAATAAGAAGTCTCAAGCAGCTCTGCAAAGGTTAGCCTCTTGGTACGTACTGATTGGGGACCGAGTCTATAAAAGGCACCACGACGGGATCAATCTCTTATGCGCCAATGAGACCGAAGCTCAAGAGATAATGTGTGAAGTGCACGAAGGAGAATGTGGACCCCACATGAATGGGTTTATGCTAGTCAAGAAGATACTTCGCATTGGTTACTATTGAAGCACTATGGAACGAGACTGTGTCGAGAAAGTCAAAAGGTGTGCCAAGTGCCAATTCCACGCTAATCTGCAACATGCTCCACCCTCACAACTTTACAACATGGTCACACCTTGGCCTTTCTCTTGTTGGGGGATAGACATCATCGGTAATGTTCATCCTGCCGGAAGCAATGGGCAGTCATTCGTCCTAGTGGCAGTCGACTACTTCACAAAGTGGGTCGAAGCACAAGCCTATCGGACCCTCAACGCCAAGAAAGTGGCCGAATTTGTAAAGATTAATATCATGTGCCGATACGGCGTGCCTCATGAAATCATTTCCGACAACGGCTCTCACTTTGAGAAGGAAATGGATGCACTTTTGGTAGAACACAAGATCACCAAGCACAAGTCATCTCCTTACCGGCCCCAAGCAAATGGCGCAGTCGAAGCAGTAAATAAGACCATCGAGACCATCGTCAAGAAAATGGCCTCAACAGGAAGGGATTGGCCCGAGAAGCTACCCTTAGCATTGTGGGGCTACCGCACATCAATACGATCCACAACAGGAGAAACTCCTTATGCATTGGTCTATGGTTCTGAAGCCGTACTCCCTATCGAACTTGAAGTCCCATCTCTACGGGTCCTCCTCGAGAATCAAGTCAACGAGGTCGACTGGATGCAAAGTCGATATGAACAACTAGCCTTGCTCGACGAGAAAAGGTTAAGAGCACTCGAACGCACAAGGGCGTATCAGCAAAGGATGGCAAGAGCTTTCAACAAAAAGGTGAAGCCTCGAAACATCAATGTGGGAGATTTGGTTTTAAGACAACATCCTCCTAATGCCATGAATCCCATGGGGAAATGGGGACCCCGATGGATCGGTCCGTACGTGGTCAAAAAGATACTAAGCGGTGGTGCAGTCCGGCTCATGGATTTAGATGGTGACCAGCTGCCAAAGGAGGTCAACCTCGACAAGCTCAAGAGGTTCTACGCTTAATAAACAAAGACCATTAAAAAAAAAAAAAAAAAAAAAATCGCTCGCTAGGTTGAAAACCCGCAAGGGCGGCCTAGGCAAAAATTAGAGCACGTGCAAAAAAAAGAAGCCCGCTAGATTGAAAACCCGAAAGGGCGGTCTAGGCAAAAAACAGGGTGAAAAAAAAAATAATAAAAAAGAATAATAATAATAAAAAAAAAATGGTCTTTGTTTGTTTGAACTACGAAGACCTGAGCCTCCAACTGGAGGAACGTAGGCAACCTTCGGGTGCGGTCTAAAACATATCAAAAATACCCAATTCACTTCAAATAACAAAATGCAATTTTTATTCATTCAATGAATTATTCAAACCATTACAACGGATTTATTGAGCAACAAAAGACATCAAAATATTAAATCCTAAAACAAAGTGGTCTAATTGCAATCTCTTAGGGTACTAAGAAAAATCCAATTTTCTCTTAGCTTTCAAAGGACCACCCGATCGTCTCTCAATCCTTTTTTTCTTGGGTAACGAAGGAGCACTAATACGCACCGAAACCTTCTGTGTTGCAACACGTCTCCTAGCATAAAAGTCATCCAAAGGAGTACCGAAAGGGTCAGCGAGAATGTTACTCGAATCAGCAACAGCCTCCCTATATCTCAAAGTGCTGCTAGGCTCAAAACCCTGTCCCAACAACTCGGCACGAAGCACATCAACCCAAGTGATGCCACGGTAAAGGGTGCCAAATAAATAGTCCAAGTAGCTCTCGGGAAGGAAGACACTCCCCCGATGCAGAGGAGCGAAAGCCCAACGATTGCGGTCATCTCCCCAAACCGACTGAAGCTCACTCGAGAAGTCAGGACCCATGTAAGCAACTGGACGAAACATTCCATCCCTCGGAAAAGGAATTGTCTGTTGGCGACCGAACTGCCGCAGAACCCGCTCTGGCTGGTAAAACGAAGAATCTCTCAAACCGGGTACAACCACGTGCTGAAAACCAAGAAGACCCCAAGAAGGAGGACACCACTCAATATCGACGGTCACCCTAGAGGCAAAGAATTTCTTCCAATCATCTTCAGATAAATCCCGGATCAACAACTTCCTCCTATGAACAGCAAAAGGAGACAAATCACCATCCGGAGAATAAATTCTGAAGTGTTCTCGGAGCCATATGGTCAAGAGCAAAGGGCTTCCCCGACACATCTTGCCCGTCCTATGTAACTCATCAAGGCCGTGCAACGTCTCCCCTACAATAAGAGGGATTACACTAAATTGCTGCTCCTTAGCTTGCAAAATAATCTCAGCCAACTGCACGTCCGCAGTCCCGAAAGGTGTAACAAACAGTACTTCGCTGAAGAGACAAACGGCCATGGCATTTCTTTTGAAAGATTGAACCATCGGGTCCTCCGAGTGTAAACTGAAGAACATCGGCAACTCAGTTATGTCAATCACGGTACCATGCAACATCTTCCTCACGTCCTCAACGGGGAGATTCAGTAACCCAACCCAAGAGTCGATGGCACCATGGTGATATTTAGGGACGGCAATCCGACCGGCCAAAGGCATGCCAAGGATGGCCCCGAAATCGTCAACAGTCGGCACCATTTCATTAGCTGAAAGGTTGAAGGTATGGCTGTCGCAATCCCAGAAAGCCGCGGCAGCTCTCAACAAATCCCAATCCGGCTTCAACGTCCGCAAGGTGAAAAGAATTCGGAACCCGAAATCTTTAATGAAGGCCTTCTTGGGATGGGTCTTGAAAGAATACACAAAAGTACCCAAGTCCTTTTCATACGCACTAACGACCTTGGCATCAAGGGCAAAAGAATTGGAAGCCATGGAAAATGTTGATCACAAGCGAAGTTAAGCAATAATATGATGTTCAAAAATGGCAGAAAGGAGCTATGAGAATCAAGTGGTCGAACAGAAGATGATATTATAGCTGTTGGGGGCTCTTTTGGTCAGCAAATGTCAACCCCGGAATTCCGCCTCCCAGACGCGCGCGCCACCCGCCAGCAGTCTGAAGTGCGCGCGCGTCCCAAGCCTACATAGGAAGGCGCGCGCCTCCCAGGTCTAAATCACTTCAAGAAAAGGGCCTTGTCAGAGATCTCCAGCCTAAATCAAGACACTGTCCCGATCCTCGGACACCCAGTTGGGCACACCTTTTTCTGGTCCGCCCTTAAGGCATGTCAAAAATCAAAAGTAAGATAGAAACTCCCACTCAAAAGTAGCCTGTCCTCTTCAAAATTCCGAACTCCCTAAGTTCTGTCACAAGTGCCACACCCCCCTCAAGAGTCAATCTCAACATTTCATCCCCAGCAGGAACATCTTTCTGGTCGCGGTCAACTGTGCCCGTACCCCACAATTCAAAAAAGTCAAGTGTGACTTTAAATGGCACGAGACTTCAAAGCAATATTTCGTCAAACGGATTCACTAACGGATTCGTCAACAAGGGTTCACCAACGGACTCATCCAAGGGATTCACTAACGGATTCATCAAACGGATTCACCAACGGATTCGTCAACAAAGGTTCACCAACGGACTCATCCAAGGGATTCGCTAACGGATTCATCAAACGGATTCACTAACGGATTCGTCAACAAGGGTTCACCAACGGACTCATCCAAGGGATTCACTAACGGATTCATCAAACGGATTCACTAACGGATTCGCCAACAAGGGTTCACCAACGGACTCATCCAAGGGATTCACTAACGGATTCATCAAACGGATTCACTAACGGATTCGCCAACAAGGGTTCACCAACGGACTCATCCAAGGGATTCACTAACGGATTCATCAAACGGATTCACTAACGGATTCGTCAACAAGGGTTCACCAACGGACTCATCCAAGGGATTCACTAACGGATTCATCAAACGGACTCACTAACGGATTCGTCAACAAGGGTTCACCAACGGAATCATCCAAGGGATTCACTAACGGATTCATCAAACGGACTCACTAACGGATTCGTCAACAAGGGTTCACCAACGGACTCATCCAAGGGATTCACTAACGGATTCATCAAACGGATTCACCAACGGATTCGTCAACAAAGGTTCACCAACGGACTCATCCAAGGGATTCGCTAACGGATTCATCAAACGGATTCACTAACGGATTCGTCAACAAGGGTTCACCAACGGACTCATCCAAGGGATTCACTAACGGATTCATCAAACGGATTCACTAACGGATTCGCCAACAAGGGTTCACCAACGGACTCATCCAAGGGATTCACTAACGGATTCATCAAACGGATTCACTAACGGATTCGCCAACAAGGGTTCACCAACGGACTCATCCAAGGGATTCACTAACAGATTCATCAAACGGATTCACTAACGGATTCGCCAACAAGGGTTCACCAACGGACTCATCCAAGGGATTCACTAACGGATTCATCAAACGGACTCACTAACGGATTCGTCAACAAGGGTTCACCAACGGAATCATCCAAGGGATTCACTAACGGATTCATCAAACGGACTCACTAACGGATTCGTCAACAAGGGTTCACCAACGGACTCATCCAAGGGATTCACTAACGGATTCATCAAACGGATTCACTAACGGATTCGTCAACAAGGGTTCACCAACGGACTCATCCAAGGGATTCACTAACGGATTCATCAAAAGATTCACTAACGGCCTCATTCAAAACATTCAGCCGGCAGGTTCACCTAACGGATCATGCCACCCCCTCTATCAACAAAAGCCGCTCACACAGGGAGCGCACCACTATCTCTCGCAATTTCAAATTCCTGCTTCCATCGAGTCTTTGCCTTTTCTTGGTGATGTCCTCGGCGGGTGTTTTTAACTTTCGTCGACACGTTTTGCTTTGCAATCCACGTTGCCGAGGGGCTCTGTAGACACCCCGCCTTGGACCGCTCACCCCGATTGCACATTTGATTTTGTGTTTCTCCCCATTTTAAGTATTTCTCGTTAGTTTCTGTCACTTCCGTTAAGTTCCTGACTGACTTCGTTAAGTCCAGGGACTAAACTGAATGACAGGGCTGACTTTCTAGTCCATTCTGTCAAAATTGCCTTCTCTGAGTCGCGCGCCTCCTACAGGAGGAGCCAGGCGCGCGCGCCTCCGCCCCCAAAGCAGGAAGTGCGCGCCTCTGGGCGTCAGTTACAGATTTCTGGCCAGGATTCCCTCCCTTGCTCAATTTACAAGATTTTGCCCGGGAAGGATTTCTTGGTGACTGAGTTTTGGCACCAAAAACACCCCTCATTCACCTATAAAAACCTCTCTTTACCTCCATTTTCAAGGATCGAAAACTAGACAAAAAATAACTTTCTAAAGGTTCTCCAAGGATCTCATCAAGCAACACTTGAAGTTCTTCAAATTGTAGGTAAAAGTCCATCTTTTCCTTTCTTTTCTACTTCATCTCCTCTCTCTCTCTTTTACTTTAATCAAATGTGCAATCACCCAAATAATTTTGGGACATGACTCTAATGATCACCTCATCTCATTGAGGTTGGTTAAGGAGTTATCTCCTACATTCCAAATCCTATTTTAAACCCCCTTTTTATGACTTAAAGAAGAAGAAGAAGAACATTTTCATTCATGTAGATTTTGATCAAGCAAGACCAACTTAAGTTGGGCGAGATGGGTGTTTCGGTACTTCCCATCTCGTAACCTAACCCCCGAACCTCAAAACAAAGAATCTCTGTTTTCGTAATCAAACTTAGGCTACAATCAATAGGTTTTTCTTATGTTCCTCAAAACATAGGTGGCGACTCTAAAAACAAGTTAGACATCCTAGGACGACCCACGCGCTCGAGCCTAAAGCCGCGATTTTTCCACCCGGGGTATCTACAACTTCACCTCCCCCAACGGTGGCCCTAGCAAAGTCATGTGCAACATTTGAAGCTTCCTCTATCAATTTGGTACCGAAAGTCTTTTTAAGGGGCTTCGACAATATTTTGGGCAATGATACTTGAAGCAATGCAATGTGGAAAGTGGTCCAAAGCTTAAAGGGTCTCTCAGTACTTCACGTCAAAGGTCTTTTGGTTTGAAAGGAAGGCTCCGATGTTATGAATGAATTTGATGATTCCTGTTATGTTGTGACTTACGACGAGATTCCGAAGGAAGTCTTAGAGAAAAGGAAAAATATTCAATATGCTAAACTCACTTAAACGGGTTATAGCGGGTAATAATCCCAATGTTTCTGCAATTCAACACCCCTTTCTCCAAGATCAAAAGCATCAAGTTGCGTCCAAGCACAAAGTTGCGTCCAAGCAATAGTTTCACCCGAAGATCCGTCATTAGTTCAACTCAAGAACACTCAAGAAAGCATACCCATTTGGGACCTTATCACACCAAGATCTCATCATCCGCAACCTCGACGACACCACAAGACATTACTGCATTTTTTGACGTAAGCCTTCCGCCATTTGGGTACCGACCACAATGAGGCCATTCATCTCCCCAGTAAGAGTGAGAAGGAGATCTTTATCAAGAATTCTACCCAACGGTGCATCCACTCTCAAAATAATGCCGAGCCGATTCCAAGATAATTTGGGGCTTTACATCGAAAGGTCTTCACATTCCACCATCTTGAAGCTCGCAAACAACAAGTACATGACATTTGGGGCTTAGCAATCTCTCGAAGCTTGGTATCAATAATCTTCTCTTGGGGCTTTATCATGTCAACAACAAAAGGCGATTTATTTGAATGAGCCAAGAGCTGATTTATCTTGGGGCTTCACGAGTCACCCAAAGTCTAGCATCAAAGGCATTCTAGGGGCTTTACGATCAGCAACCCCTTGGTATCTCGGCATTGAAAGTCTTTTGAAGACCCATCATTAACAAATCTCTTGGGGCTAGAGATCAATCTTCGTTAGGCATAACAGCGACAACAAAATTCAAGAGACGAGCCGGACTTCGACCGAACATGATTTGATCTTGGGTTGGCTTTACAAACACACAATGATTAAAATGGTTCACCCACGAACTAAAAAAAATCTTTCTCTCACAAGCGCATATATTCTTTTTCTTAAAAAAAATAATAAAAAATAATATAAAAATGACAAAAAGATTTTTATTTTTTATTTTTCGTAAAAGTATGTGTTTTATTTGCTTTGCTTCTAGCTTCTTCCCCACAATTCTCCATCATCCTTGAACTACGCTGGTCTGATTCTCTTCAAGGTAGTACGTAGGCAGCCTTTTGGCATGACCAACCCATCTTCAAGGAGTGATCATGCCTCCATCAAAAGCAAAAGCAACTCATCAACATCCAAATCATGGACATTCTTCATCGAAGCCACAACATCAGAAATCCATCCCAAATCAAGCGGCCATGGTAAGTGAAGGTATGAACATCATTCACGCTTTCTTTAAATCACATCACACACGAAAAAAAAACAATTTATCCATTCTTGCAAAATATCTCTCTCATGCAATCCATGCTTTTCAAAATCACAACGCACCACAAGCACAATTTCACACTTCAGGTACACCAGCAAGTGCGGTTTCTAATAGCAGACAACAACAAGTGCGGCTTCTAACAGCAGACACCAGCAAGTGCGGCTTTTAACAGTAGACACCAGCAAGTGCGGCTTCTAACAGCAGACAACAGCAAGTGCGGCTTCTAACAGCAGACACCAGCAAGTGCGGCTTCTAATAGCAGACAACAGCAAGTGCGGCTTCTAATAGCAGACAACAGCAAGTGCGGCTTCTAACAGCAGACACCAGCAAGTGCGGCTTCAAACAGAAACTTTGGTCCATGGTGAACACTAAGTGATAAATTCAACCTTGAGTCTTTGATTACTTTGTTTTTGTTGACTTTCGTGGTGTTCGTTAAGTTTTTGACTGATTTCGTTAGTTTCGGGGCTTAACTGCATAACAAGGTTAACTTTTGGGCTAAAATATGGATTTTCTGAAGGTGGGACGTGCGCGTCTTTTCCCTCCTTTGTGAGAGGCATGTGCCTCCCATAGGGGGGGGGGGGTTGGGACGTGCACGCTTCCCACCTCCAGAATCCCAGATTTTACCAAATTTCCCTCCTTTTCTGATTTGTAACCCCCAAGGCCATGACTCCTATGCTTGATCCGGGGAAAGACCATCTTTGTGACCACAAACACTTCCCTAACACCTATAAATACCTCTTCATTCCACCATGGAAAAGTAGGACTCTCTTAACACAAAAAACATCAACAATTCTTGACTCAAGAACACTCTAAAAACACAAACTCTATTTTCATAGGCAATTTGGTTCTTCCCCATTCAAGCACAAGGTACAATGTCCATTTTCTTCTTCTAAACTATTGATATCTTTCTTCATACTTTTACTTCTCTAATGTGTATGCAATCCCCATAAAAGGGAACATGACCTAAAAGGCCACTTCACTATTGAAGTTTGGTCAAGGTTATCTTTCAACATTCCAACTCTACTTTAATTTCCCCATTTTATATTAATGTAACTGCTAGCATAGTTGTTACATGTAATCTTTAGCATAAATTAATACATAAAAACAATTCTCTTTTATTTCCCTTTGCAATTACCCTTTTCTTTACTATGTAATTGTTATCATATTTTTAATATCAATAAAAGAAGGACATTTAGCATTAGAACACCAATAGTAAGACCGGCTTAAGCCGTCGGAGTGGGTGTTTAAGTACTGCCCACTCCGTCACCTAACCCATGAACCCTTCTCTTCCCGAATCTTTGATTTCGTAACATAATTAGGCTATTCTTAGGTTTTTCTTATGTTCCCTTAATAACATATGTGGCGACTCTAACAAATAAAACCAATAAGACATCCTAGGATCCTTCCACCGCTCTAGCCAAGTAGTGGGGCTCCTCCCGGGGTATCTACAGTAGGGAGCGGGAGTGTGGGAGTTGTTAGAAAATAATTTTAATAAGTTTTTTTTTTTTCTTTTGTGGGGGGGGGGGGGGCGGGTTAGGTTGGTGGTGGGGTGGATGGGGATAGGGAGCGGGAGTGTGAGAGTTGTTAGAAAATAATTTTAATAAGAATTTTTTTTTTTTTTGGGTGAGGGTGGGAGAGGAGTAGGGAAAAGTAAGGTTGGAGGGTGGGTTGGGGATTGGATGGATGGAGGGGGTAGGAATGGATGGGGTGGAGTGGATAGTGTGGGGTTGTATAGGGAGTTGGTGTGTGAGTGAGAGGGTTAACATTTTCCAGAAATGACTTACGGAGGTTTCCCTTCGTAAGTCATTTTACGGAAAACCTAGCTTATTTCCGTTGACTGTAAAATATTTTACATTTGATTCTTTTTAAATTTGGTTACCAAACACCGGAAAACATGTAAAATATTTTTCGTAAAATATTTTACGACGAAACAAACGGAGCCTAAGTACATCAAAATAAAGCGTAATACATCCGAAAAACAAGGGAAATGTTGGTGTATATGCCATAGACATGTTATTTGGCACGTTGTTTGACAATGTTTGTTATCACTTTTCATTTATAAATATATGTTTTGGATTATTAATTGTTGTTTCATGTTTTGTTATAATAATCCCCGTTCCTAGTACTTATGAAGAACTAGTATAAGTTTAATTAGATAATCATATTGATGATTATGTGTATATGATACAAGTTAAACTTATGGGTATATGTTGGTGAACATATACTGGACATGATCCAAAGATGAGGTTTATGTCATGATCATAATGTCATAATTAAACTCTAAATAGTTATATCATTGAATCCTTAGACATGAGATTATTACGATCTTCCACATAGTGGAGATCATGTTTGACATATTCAAACATTACTCTTAGCCAAGTAATTCTAAATGATATGATTGGCATGATCAAAGCTATGTAGGGAAGTGTAATAAGTCAAGATGAGATTTATCCCTCTTTATGAGAGATGTCAGGCTTGGGCCCCTCGATGAATAGTATTGATGAAATGCATGGCCGTGCTCAAATGAATTGATATGATCAATGTCATTTGTGTTATCAAAACTATTTGGAATCGATAAAAGTACTGGGTATTATAAGTTGACCATTGACCATGGCTTATGCTCAATGACATCGTGGACAAAAAGGATTATGATATGTTCTATAAAGGATTTGTTGGGTTTTGATGCATCATGCACAGCGGAATAAACATAAGATCAAACACCCATGAGCCCGGATCCGTGCATGTTTATTAAATTAAATACAAGATTAAAGAAACATACCCTTGAAGATCGAATCCATGAACACGGACTTTAGATGTTGAAAAGCGAACACCCTCTACCGGTATCCACACGTCGAACGGACTCAAGAACACCTTCTTGATTGATTGCTAGATCCAAGGCTTGGTGAAGAAACGATTTCTTCATCGGAATTATTTTGCTCCATTGATTATTGTATTTTAATGATTCTCAATCTCAAAATAAATAATCATACCTCTGTATATTTTATTGTTTCTAAAACAATTGTTATTGATTTCCAAAATCAACATTCGAGGCTGTCAAACCCGGCTGCATATATTTATATGAGGGTTTGACCTAATTCCGTTTGGGATCGGGATTCCTTGTCACACAAGAATTCCAAACAAACTGACCAGGGCCGGGGAAGAGAGCTGTACGGCTCCTAAGGAGGCGTGTGTTGGGTTTCGTAGTAACATGGGCAACGGAATTAAGCATTTAAAATTTATGAAACCCAAAGCCTATAGATCCATTCATATGATTATGACAAATACATCTACTATGAATATAAGAATACTAACCCTTGAAGCGTTTCTTGATTTCTTGATCTTTGGGTCTTGGGTTCTTCGCGGCTTTTGAATCACGAACGCAGGACATGAACACGAAGATGATAACGGAATCACCCTCTATGGATATCGACACGCAAACGAATATTAAGAACTCTTTCTTAATCTTGACTGCTAGATCAAAAAGGGACTATATGATTTTATGTATTATTGATCTTTGATTCTCAATCTCAATCAATAATTATGTTTCTCCAAACAAGTGAATCAATCATATACAATGACTGGGACAGAGATATTTATATGGGTATAAGTCCTTAACCCTTAAGGACTTAGGATACCTAAATCCCGTCACTAATTTACTGCACAAGTTATTTTGGTCGACATTACTGGCACGGTCGTGCCCCAAAATTGGAACGGTCGTGCCAATGCCTTCGAGACAACCTTCCCAGCCGCCCAATATTGGCACGGTCGTGCTTTGTATCTGGCACAGTCGTGCCGAGCTCAGCATGGTCGTGCTTGGTATTTTGGCACGGTCGTGCCAATCAATCCGCCAGCACTTGTCCTTGGTTGATTTATGGCACGATCGTGTCTTCTAAAGAGCACGGCCGTGCCAAACCAAAACACAACCATTTTTCCCATTTAACAATTCGTTCTCTTGTGTGTGACCCCATAGGATTATATCAAGTTGGCAATGAGCCCAAACAAACTTTGTCTCATAAATCATGAGCGGACCCTACCAGGCCATCATGATACCCAAATGATATAACTTGTTAAAGTTCGTTAATCCATTATAGAACATATTACAATCTCTTTGTTTCACGATGTCTATTGAACGTAAGCCATGGTCAATGATCAACTTACATAGTCCAATGCTTTCTCGATCCCGAATGTATTGATAAGACAAATCTTATTTGAGCACGGCCATGCATTTCATTAATACCATTCATCGAGTGGCCAAAGCTTGACATCTCTCTTGACAAGGAATAAATCCTTTCTTGGCTTATTACTCTTCCCTACATGATTCCGATTATGCTAATCATATTCTTTATAACTACCCAGTTAGGGGTAACATTTGAATATGTCAAACATAATGTTCATCAAGTGGAAGACTATAATAACTTCAAGTCTAAAGATTCCAGTAATATAACTATATGAGACTTAATTATGACATTGTGACCATGACATAAATCTCATACGGGTCGGTTCAGTATTTGGTCTCCAACAAATACCCATAAGTTTAATTGTATCCCATACACCATAATCATCGTATGATTATCTATTAAACTTATACTAACAATTAATCATAATTATCAGGGATGGAGATTATTATAATAAACATGCAAAGGATATAATAATCAAACATTCAATATCTTTATTAAAACATAATCAATAGATAACATTAATCCTTCTCATAACGTCCCTAGAGCATACAACACCAACAATCTCCCACTTGCACTAGGCCTAATTAATGTATCGAATACCCATAGACCTAACATGACCTTCATGCTTTGCTTGTGGAAGACCCTTTGTCAATGGGTCGGCAATGTTATCATCAGTCGGTACTCTGCATATATTTACGTCTCCTCTATCAACGATCTCTCGAATGATATGAAAATGCCTAAGTATGTGTTTGGATTTCTGATGTGATCTTGGTTCCTTTGCTTGAGAAATAGCACCATTATTGTCACAATAAAGGTCTATTGGGTTAGCAATGCTAGGAACCACTTCTAGTTCACCAATGAACTTCTTGATCCAAACAGCCTCTTTTGCAGCATCAGATACAGCAATATACTCAGCTTCTGTTGTAGAATCTATGACGGTACTTTGCTTAGAACTCTTCCAGTTAACAACACCTCCATTTAGCACAAATACAAATCCAGATTGCGATCTTGAATCATCATTGTCGGTTTGGAAGCTTGCATCCGTGTAACCACTTATAACAAGATCATCTTCCATTCCTCCATACACCAAGAACGAATCTTTAGTCCTTCGCAAGTACTTAAGAATCGTCTTGACTGCAATCCAGTGACTCTCACCGGGATCTGATTGGTATCTGCTCGTCATGCTCAAAGCATATGAGACATCGAGTCTAGTACATATCATGGCATACATGATTGATCCAATTGCGGAAGCATATGGAATCCCAATCATTCTCTCACGCTCATCAGTTATCTTAGGACACTGATTCTTGCTTAGAGTTATGCCATGGCCTACTGGAAAATTTTCTCTCTTAGAGTTTTCCATGCGGAATCTCTTAAGAACTTTGTCAATATATGTATCTTGACTTAAACCAATCAATTTTTTGGATCTATCATGATAGATCCTAATGCCAAGGATATAAGTGGCTTCTCCCATATATTTTATTGAGAAACACTTTCCTAACCAAGTCTTTACAGACTGCAGTGCAAGAATGTTGTTTCCAATGAGCAATATGTCATTAACATATAGTACTAGAAATAATACTACGCTCCCACTAATCTTCTTGTATACACAAGGCTCATCTTTGTTCTTGATGAAGCCAAACTCTTTGACCGATTCATCAAATCGAAGATTCCAACTCCTAGAAGCTTGCTTCAATCCATAGATGGATCTTTGCAACTTGCATACTTTGTTAGAATTTTCTAGAATTACAAAACCTTTAGGTTGTGTCATGTAAACATCCTCAAGTAAGTTCCCGTTAAGGAACGCTGTTTTGACATCCATTTGCCATATCTCATAGTCAAAATATGCGGTTATGGCAAGTAAAATTCTTATAGATTTGATCATTGCTACGGGCGAAAAGGTTTCATCATAGTCGATTCCATGAATCTGCCTATAGCCTTTCGCTACAAGTCTAGCTTTATAAGTATGCACCTTTCCATCCATGTCAGTTTTCTTTTTGAAAACCCACTTGCATCCTATGGTTTTTACACCTTCGGGCGCATCAATCAAGTTCCAAACTTGATTATCATACATGGACTTAATTTCAGATTCCATGGCTCCAAGCCATTTATCTGAATCAGGAGCGGACATCCCTTCTTGGTAGGAAGTAGGTTCGTCATCAACTATGACTTCTACTTCATTGCTATCCGTCATGAGAAATCCATATCTCACAGGTTCGGATCGCACCCTACTAGTTATGCGAGGAACTTGAGTATTCTGATTAGGTTCCACAAATCCTTGTGAAACTTGATCAGATCCAACATTATGTTCCATATAACTTTCAGGTTCTTGAACCTCTTCAAGACTAATTTTACTCCCACTAGTTATTTTAGAGAGAAACTCTTTCTCTAGAAAAGCACCATCTCGTGCAACAAACACTTTGTTGTCCGTGCGGTTGCAAAAGTATTATCCTTTAGTTTCCTTAGGATATCCCACGAAATTACATTTATCAGACTTGTGTGAGAGTTTGTCAGAGATTAGTCTCTTGACATAGGCCTCACAACCCCAAATCTTCATAAAAGAAAGATTAAGTTTCTTTCCTTTCCATATCTCATATGGCGTTTTAGAAACATATTTTGTTGGAACATTATTTAGTGTAAGAGCAGTAGTTTCTAGTGCCTGTCCCCAAAAGGATAAAGGAAGATTAACTTGACTCATCATGGAGCGGACCATATCTAATAAAGTCCTATTTCTCCGCTCAGACACACCATTCCATTGTGGTGTTTCGGGTGGAGTTAATTGTGAAACAATTCCACAATCTTTAAGATGATTATCAAATTCTTGGCTTAAATATTCTCCACCACGATCAGATCGAAGTGCTTTAATAGTTTTGCTAAGTTGATTCTGTACTTAATTTTGAAATATTCTAAATATCTCAAAAGATTCACTTTTATGTTTCATTAAGTAGACATAACCATATCTACTAAAATCGTCAGTGAATGTTATGAAGTACTGATATCCTCCCCTAGCACTTCTGCTCATTAGTCCACACACATCAGTATGTATGAGTCTCAATAAGTCACTAGCCCTTTCACTACTCTTAGTAAAAGGTGTCTTTGTCATCTTTTCAAGTAAACAAGACTCACAAGTTTCATATGATTCAAAATCATGTGAATCTAAAAGTCCGTCCCCATGGAGTTTTGAGATACGCTTCCCATTAATATGACCAAGACGGCAATGCCACAAATAAGTATGATTTACATCATTAGGTTTGGATTTCTTATTTACATTATAAATATTCTCATTATTTCTACTTTCAACATCAAGAACATAAGGGCCATTAAATGAACATGCAGTACAATAAAGCATCTCATTTAAATAAATAGAAAACTTCTTATTCTTAATAAGAAAACTATAACCTTCATTATCCAAACAAGAAACTGAAATAATATTTCTACTTAAATCCGAAACGTAATAACAATTGTTCAAAACAAGAATTAATCCGCTAGGTAAAATGACATCATATATTCCTACGGCTAGTGCAGCAACTCTTGCTCCATTCCCCACGCGTAGGCCCACTTTGCCATCTTTAAGTAGCCTTCTATTCTTTAGTCCCTGCACATTTAAACAAATGTGAGATCCACATTCGGTATCTAATACCCAAGAGCTAGAGGTAGAAAGAAGAACATCTATAACATAGATACCTGAAGTAGAGGCAGTCCCACTGCTCTTCTTCTTCTTCTTCTTCTTCTTCTTCTTCTTCTTCTTCATCTCTTCCTTGTAAACTTTGCAATTCTGTTTCCAATGTCCAATCTCATTGCAGTGGAAACAAATTGCATCCTTTTGGGAAGCAGGTTTAGCCACATTAGCATTGACAACAATTGCATTGCCAATCTTGAGTTTGACAACTTTTGTCTTACCCCCTTTTCCTTTGCCTTTCTGGCCCTTTCCTTCCTTTGACACTATGAGTGTCGCGACCCCGACCCCACGGGCCCGGAACTCGCGAGCTGGACGTCGACTTACAATAATACACCAAAATAATGAAGATAAAAATTCCATTTTTATACCCAAAATGTTTAAAACAAAGTTTTAGAAATCCAAGTTTTAACAACAACAACAAACTACTAGTATAAGCTTCGCAAGCTCACCCCAAAAATACAAAAGATTACAAATCTTAATGACGTCATTGTTGGTAAAACTATCCCCAAAAGGTTATACATTTAAATAATGCAAACCGATCAAACAACCTGCCCAAAATCTCAATCCTCTCGACGTCCTCCTCGATCCGCGAATCCTAATCCTTTTCCTCCTGGGGGGGGGGGGTTAAGGAAAACAATTTGAAACAAGAAACGGGGTGAGAATAAATCTCAGTAAGTTACTAATGCAACTACATGACATGCTATGATGCAATAAACAATAATAATAATCTCACGTAGCACATAGCAAATATCACTTAACAGATAGCAGCGGAAATAAACAAGTAACAAAGGATACTGAACCAAGGTTTCCCAAAAGGGTGAATCGATCTGATCAATATTAACAGAACCGCATCGAAGAGCAGCTACAATAAACAGCATCAAGAGCTAAAGAAGCCGGTTCAGAAACCAAATATCCAATAACCAATCACCGATAACCTATCAACCATAGCAGCATAAACAGCTGGAGAGAACCTCGGTAGCATAACAACTGAAGAGGACCCCGGTCAGAACCAACCAAACAACCAATAATCGATGAACGATAACGGGAACGGGGTACATGACACGAAGTCATTACCCAAACTCTATAATACTCACCAAAGGGAGTTCAATATCATCCCAACTATGGCCAGTAGAAGGGGAAACGGGAACGAGTGAAGAACATTATAAAAGACTTGGTTCAGGAGCCATTATAATCCTCTCACTAAACATCATGTTAACAAAGTACCAGCTGGACTTTCAATAAACGCTCAGTAATAAGTACAAGCTTAATAAACACTCAATGATTCCAAATTAGGGAACCCTAACAAACAATCACCATAATGATACAACGATTACTCATGAAGAGTTTTAACAACAACGATAGTGAGAAGCTTATCATAAAAGAGTTCAACAACAATAACGGAATTGCTCATAAAGGGCTCAACAACATTGATCATTAAAACAAGATGATACTAAAAACAAGGACCCATACCAAACACATCCTAAAGATGATACATGCGAGTTACTCATAAAGAGTACTACCCAAACGGTCGCTCACAAATAGCACAATGCTTATCACCACAATGACCCTAAACGTCTACTCATTACGAAAGTGTCCCAACATTTCCAAATAATCAATAACCAACTTCCATAACACATTTGTTCACAAAGGAATCATTTTCAACACTAGAGTATTCCAAAATGACCATTTAAGTCTACCAGCGTAATACCCAAAACCTAGACTAAGGATACAACCTAGTCCCTAACAAACAAAAAGGGAGTTCTTGGACACAACGGACCGATCATAAACGTTTTGTGTTATAGAACACCTACTGAAAGCTCAACACAATCTAAACCTGAATCCCAACCAAATAAACCACCTCATCTCGTAGTACGCTAAAAGAGCTTTAAAACGATAGCTTACTTGACTAAAACGGAGTCCGAACGAAGAAATTATAGCCCTCGAAAGATTGGACAAGAAGCGAATAATTTTCACAGAAAGGAAGGGGGTGCGCGCGCCTCCCACCAACAGGGTGCGCGCGCCTCCCTTAATCAGAAAGAAAGGCACCAACAGGGATACAAAGGGTGCGCGCGCCTCCTATAAACAGAAGAAAGATGCACAAGGTGAGATGGAGGGGTGCGCGCGCCTCACCCCAATAGGATGCGCACACCTCTAACCAAAATCAGCAAACCCAGAATTCTTCCTGGGTTCTTCTACCCGAATTTCAACCCCAAAATTCACCACTTCAACCCCAATTAACACCAACACTCCCAACTAGTTTACCCAAGCGCCAAAACAACTCCTAAGCCTAAAATAACTCATCTAGCAACATTTAAACAACCCAAACCAAAGGATGATTCAAATACCCAAATTTCACAATAATATGAAGAATTTACAAATAGGTTCCAAATCAACCAAAGAAGCCATATATAACAACTAGAGCATCAATGGAGTTAAAGATGAGCATTTTTAACATAAATGGGGGAAAAGCAACTTACCCGGATTTTCTCAAAGTTGACGGAATTCGAATATTCTTAGCCCCCTACGATCCTATCGACGATCTAAACAAGTTTCATTTTATGAGAAATGAGAAACAATGAGAGGAAGAGGACTAAAAAGAAGAGAGAAGGAGAGAAGAAAACTTACCTTTTTCACCTATGGAAGAGAGAGAGAAGTGGCTGGGAAAAATGAGGGAGTGAGGGAGGAGAGTGGTGATGGAGAGAGTAAGTAAGATGGTTTTAAAAAAAATTACACTTAGGGCCCCTCCCCTACTACTCACAAATTCTTATACTCCACACTAACAATTGAAACCCAACTATTCTACACTAGCACAAATAACAAATTAAATGCTAGTCATAAAACACAAATCCACAAAATGCACACAATATTATTTAAATAAATAAATAATTTAAATAAATAAATAAGAAATAAATAAATAATTGAATATTTATTATTAAGAAAATAGAGACGGGTTTTCGGGTCGTGACAATGAGTACAGGAGCGACTTCTTTACTGATTTTATTTTCCGCTGTCTTTAGCATCCCATGCAACTCAGACAGGGACTTACCCATCCCATGCATATTAAAGTTCATTACGAACTGATTATAGATTTTGGGCAATGAATTAAGAATAAAATCAGTGGCCAACTCAACCTCAATGGGATGTCCAAGCCTCTCTAGATGCTCAAAGTGAGCCTTCATCTTTAGAACATGAGGGCCCACATCCTGCCCATCACTCATCTTGCATGAGACAATGGCAGCTATAGTGTCGAACCTTTCCTGTTCTTGAAACATGTCTTTCAACTCAACAGCAAGATCATATGCCTCCAAGTGTTTAAGAGTCTTATGAAGCTCAGAACACATGGCTGCAAGCATGAGACAACCCACCTCACGAGAATCAATCTTGTGCTTCTTGTAGGCGTTTCTCTCATCCTTGGGGGCAGATGATTCAGGTTCATCTTCAGGAACGGGCTCATCAAGAATATAGAGCTTATCTTCATGCTTTAGAATAGTTCTAAGGCTACGGATCCAATCCGTGAAGTTAGATCCATTTTCTTGAAGTTTTTCCTTCTTAAGGATAGATCGCAATGATAAAGAACTTGAATTTTGAGCCATTATCTACAATTATGAAAACATATAATCATATATAAGTACCAACTTAGTTTTAAAGACATTACAAAATATTTGTATTTCACAAATACTCCCACTAAATTATATAACCTTCATATACATCCAATGCATAATATAATTTAACTGGGCTAAGATCCATATTTCATTTAATTTTAAGTCCACGATGGCAAGATGCATAAAATTAAACTATTTAGGTAGATAACTCCTTATCAATCATATCGTATATGACTCTTAGATATTTTATGAGATTATATCAAGACATCATATGTCATGCATGTTTTAATCTCATCTGTGCCTTAGGCCCAAAACTCTTTTGATAGCCTAATTAAGTCAACCCACTTTAAACGCATAGGACTACTCTTTTACTCATCTTGTTCATACATGAATAAAATCAATGCACCTCACGATGGTTAGAGCGCGCATGAAAGTACCCATGTAATCCCAAGTGTTTTAATCATGGGTCGGCACGGAACTTAAATTTTAATTAAAGGTTCACAAACATATAGCATATAACACATTTATGATCACATAAGATAAACATGTTATACATCAAGTTTAGTCATTAAATTAATCTCTATTAATTTAAGCATGATATTATGTGTCATTAGTTTCTCTATAATTATGAGGATGAGACTATTTGAACTTTGGTTATTATCTCCAAATCAAGACAACAAAATGCGGCCGAACTAAGCCATAAGGCAACCACAATTCCGCACTTATCCAAGAAACCAAGAAAGTAGTTCATGTGGCCGAAACTAAGCAATAGATGGTCTCGATGAACTTAGGCCAATTGCATTCACAATTCCACATGTGTTGTTCAAATATATGTATAGGACATAGAATTACTTAATCCCAGTCATGTTTGACACTTAGGATCCCCCAATTTTATTAGAACCTTTGTAAGGTACTGTTAGGCCCAATTGGTAGGAAAATAGGCTAGGGGGGGGGTGAATAGTCTTTTTAAAACTTTTACAAAGAAACACTTTTAAATGCAAAGTCACTTATCAGTTTGCAAACTATTATCAGTAAGCGCAGCGGAGAAGATATGACTAAGTTTTAACTCACACTTAAATCAGTAAGCGATAGTTTTTAGAGCTTAGTTTAAACACAAAGTTGTTTCCAAAAGTTCAATGTAGTTTCAAGAGATTGGTCAATGGAAATTACAATGAATCAGTACGAACATATGCAATCTGCCGGTGATAGAATTCCAACCGGCAATGATAAAGTAAGAAACAGAGACACAAGGATTTGGAGAGGTTCACAGTGTAAATAGTGCTACGTCCTCTACCAAGTTTGGTCAGAACTTGGATTTGGGTTAAGAGTACTATTAGATATCTCTAGTCTATTACAAGCACGGCTTTGCCGGTATACAAAGACTAAGTTCTAGAAATTTCCAATGGATCGTAAAACAAATCTGACCAAGTGTTTTTGAGCGGCAAGTTCAAGAGAACTTATCTCACTCAGGTGGGTGTGTGAATAACTTAAACAACGTATTCCTTAAATGATCTAGTTCGGGAATACTAACAATGTTGTTTGAGTTGGTGCACAAGTGTATGTCCTATTAAATGATCTAATGATTATCTGGACACAGAATGTTCGAGTCTTTAATGAATACTCAAAAACATTCAACTCTCATCAATGCTCTATTTTCACCAACCTTCTTCAATGCTCCAAGTCCACTATTTATAAGAGGAGTGAATGTATTGAGTCTTGTTGAAGAAGGCTTGCAATTTGAATATCCAGCTAGGTAGTTGAGGAGAATTAAATGCGGTATCTTTAGCATTAATGGCGAAGATATGGAGTACACGCATGCTTGCAAAAGTCTGATGGGTAAAGACCCCTTTGTCTCAACTGGTTAGCTGCAAAAAGCAAGTAGGGACAAAGTATAGCTAAAACTAGCTATGTGTCAGACGGCGCAGTAATCATGACAGAGCAGTTAAACTACTTTTTGATAAAACAGTATGAAAGGACAGGGACAATCAGCAAGGTTGACTTTAAGATGAAACGATGTAACCTGACTGACAGTACAGACTATCTTTCTTTATCGGCATGTTGAGAATGTAGTTGGTCGGCAACTCAATGTAGTTGATCGGCAACTTGTTTACTAGTCTGCTGATTTGCTTCCTCTTGCTGGTTTGCCAAGTATGAAGAGTTGGGATACACCTGTGCTGGTCACCAAGAATCCTAAGAGTACCTTACAAAGGTTCAAATAAAATTGGGGGATCCTAAGTGATAACTATGATTGGGATTAAGCAATTCTATGTCCTAAACATATATTTGAACAACAATCTCCTCCTAATTGCTTAAGTCCAATCACCCTATCCAAGAACATCTATCTTAGCTTAGTAAAAGAATGTATAAGGAATGCCTATTTATTATCATTCCCTAAGCCAAGTCACACACTAGATGTCTTAAAGAGGTAAAAATACAAAATGATAAAGAGTAAGAAAAAAATGAGTTGCTGATTGCTATGATCAGCAGGGAGAATAATAATCTGCAAAAACAAAGTTAGCATGAATAGCAGCAGATATTATAAGAGAATATAACATATAAAAATAAGCACACATAAGACAGTAATGGTTAGCAAAGAAGTCTTGGATAAAGCGTTGAAGGTCTTCAGGATATCTATATCATTGGCTACATTGACTAGGAAACAGGAGGATCCTCTTGCTGTTCAGTGGCCTTTGATGTAGAGTCGGTAAGCTTGGCTTTCTTCTTTGCTCTTTTCTCTTTCTTTTCAGCTTCTCTCTTCTTCCTTCTTTGAGTGCTCTCCAGTCTTTCAGTCAGCATGGCATTGTTTGCTTCCAGAGCAGCTATCTTCATTTGAGCATCAGCAAGAGCAGACTTGGCAGCAGATAGATCTTTTTCAGTTCTTTCTAAGTCTCTGATCTGCAACCTTTGCTCATCAACTAGTTGCTGTTGAATAGAATGCATACTCCCCAAACTTTTTGAAAGGGTAATCAGCTTTGATTCTCTGTCCTCCAGCAGATCTTTCAGGTCTTGGATTCTCTTGCTTTCCTCCTCCTGATTGGACTTAAGGATTTTTTCGGAAAGATCCTCATGAATACGGTTCAATTTGTCGTGGAGGAAGAGGCCAGTATCGCCCAGATCGGCACGAGTAACAGGCATTTGCAGATTTTCAGTATCCCCTTCAAGGTAACTGAAGTATTCATACATACTATTCAGTACCACGGGCTTTTAAAGACCAAGAGAAGAATGCATCAGGAAGGAAGGAATGAAGTCTTTATTGATAATATCAGCATCTTCTACAAGACCATCAGGAGCAGGCACATGCAACTCATCATCAGAAGATAGAACAATCAGTAATGGAGAAGCTGGCACTGGAGAGGGAGCAGATGACAGAGGCAAGGGCAAAACTTGTTGAAGGAAAGAAGCATCAGTAGCACATCTGTCGGCAAGAAGGAACTCAGCAGGAACAGACGTGGAGGCAACAAGATCGGCAGAAGTTACATCAGCACGGACGATCGGCAAAGGAAATTGAGGATGAATAATAACTGCACGTTCAGCCGGCAGATGGAACACACCATTGTCCTCCAGAGAAAGAAAGATAGCTAGAATAAAATTCAAATAAGCACGACCTTCAAGAATCATGGTCATTAACCCGGCATTCATAAGCCTTGAGGTATAGACCAGATGATCGGCACGCTGTCTTGGATGGAACATCGGCAGAGTTAATGCAAGAGCAGCAGATTTTACCAAGTGTAAAAGACCTCGAGAATTAGTGGCTCGGTATTCAAGAATGTCATGAAGTTCATCATTTATCATCATGCATCTTTTCATCAGTCCATTCGTGGCGATGCTGACTTCCTTGGGAGATGGACCAGGTAAATGAATTTTGCCGCCAACTTTGAGCTTACTCAGCAAGCAATGTAGAGGCTCAAAAGCTGGTCCTTTCACCTTGAGCTTGGAGACCCTGGGAGCTTTCCCTTTTTTTCTTTTGAAGTCAGGTTTAATCCAGGGCAAGAAAGTAAGCTGTTCACTAGTCGAGCCCGGAAGAAATGAGTGATTGGGACCAAAAGGATTAGGAATTGATTTCAGAGAATTTGGCGGCAGCTCGATATAGTCCTCAGGGTCTATTTCATCGGAGCTGTCATTCCCACTAGCAGCTGCAGCAACAGGAACCGGTTGTGCTTCATCAGCAACAACTGGAGAAACAAGGGCCTCGGGAGCAGGAAGAAAAGGAAAGGAAATAGGAGCAAATAAAGCATCCTGAAATTCCTCAAATTGTAAGTTAGCAGCAATCAGAGCATCAAAGTTAGCATTATGATCTTGATTGGCAAACTCTGTATCGGCACCTCCTCCCAACTCAACAATCTCTCTAACACCAGTAGGAGCTACCAGAATCACATCAGTAGAAGAGATAGGGACCTGAATAATCTGAGTGTCGGCAGTTGGCTCAGATGGATGAGTGTCGGTAGTTGGCTCATCAGCATACACATGTAATAACTTCTTCATCAGCACAATCTCCTCCTGATATCGGCAAGCCACCAACTTCATCAGCAGATTGAGTTTCTATAGTTTCCTCAATTGATGCAAGTTGGTCTTCTTTAACAATCAGAGGTTGAGTGTCCATAGTTTCCTCAACTTGATTAACTAAGGATTCATCAGCAGTGCTGGTCTCATCAGCAGGTTGAGTGTCTGAAGTTTTCTCAACAGTCTTTTTAACAGACTTATCAGCAGAGCCACGCTCAGAGCCATCACTGGCTAGAACTGAGTCAGTAAATGCTTCAGCAGATGATATAGAAGCAGGGGCAGCAGCTGCATGATCTTGATCAGTAGAGGGTTTTTTGAAGACAATACTTATCGGCAGCTTATCATACTACCGATAGAATCAGAAGAAGTGATTGTTTCACCAGCACTTTGTGAGTACAAACAAAATCATCAGTATCAACAGAACTGGTTGGAGTTGGAATGGGTGAGATTGCTGGTGAAGGAACCTGTTCAGGAATAGAGGTAGATGCTGGTGTAGAAGCAACTCTGGCCTTGATAAAGGCCTCTGAATCGTTCAGCAATTCAGTGTAATCCTCTGCACATTCTTTACAAATTGAGTAGCTTGAGCACTCTTATCCAGCCTTTCATTATCGTTGAAGTTCAGCAAATCATCCTCATCTTCTGGCCTTCCCAACTGATAAGGATCTTGTTCATCAAAGTTCATCAGCTGGTTGAAGACTGAGGCATAGGCAACCCATACGTCTTGCACCATCAGATCCTGTCTGATACTATCTTGAAATAGATAGACCTGATTCCAAGGAAGGGGCAGCAAATCAAAATACCTTCCAAAATTCAATCTCAACTCACTTTCAGACAACCTTTGGAATCTCTGAAGAGGTACAAACTTTTCTTTAAACATGTCAGTGACCCTGTTCAGACTTGTGAAATCAACATAATCAGCACGATTGCCAGGGGGAACTGTTTTTTTCATTTCCTCATGAAATTGGAGCAACCAGCGAACAAACGGATGGAGATGATCGATGGGAAACACCCAATTCTTTGATAAGACCTTATTGGTGAATGACCAATGATTTCTGAAGAAGATGTGAAATGTTGGGTTTCTGATTGGCTTGCATTTTCTGACAGAGGGTCCAGAGGCTACATCAGCAGCAGCATGGAGCTCAGGTAAATATGGAAGATCTAGAATTCCCTTTTGAAGAGGGACTCTTACCCTTAAGTCAGATCCAATCAGTCTTCTTCTCTCAGCCATTTCATCGGCAGCATCAGTTTCAGACTTGATAACCATAGAGGGAGCAGTAAGTGTTGCACCGGTAAGAAGAGATGGTGCAAACCTGATCTGCTTAGCTCTTGGATCAGTAGAAGGAATTTGAGAGGAAGGAACTTGAGCAACTGAAGACTTTGGCTTTGGAGCAGCAGGCAGATCATCAGTAGATACAATCTTTGACTTCTTGACTTGAGCTTTGTCGGCAGCTTTGACTAGCCTTCTCTTCTTAGGAGCTGCTGGAGTAGAGTCGGCAAGAATCCTGTCAGTAGATGGAGCAGGAGTAGAAACGTCGGCAGGGGCTACATCAGCAACCTTGACAACTTTCTTTGCCTTCTTCTTTTTAGGAGTACCAGCAGCAGGAACAACTATTGTGCTGGTAGGAGCCTTTTTGGAAATCCTATTCCAATCAGTAAGCTTAAAGGATTTGAGCTTGTCAAAATCAAGACTAGAGGGTGCCGGTGAAGCCCTAACAATTGCTGAGTTGCGCCTCAAGATAGTGCTAATCAGCATATAGTGGAATCCTTTATCAGGGTGAGCTTTGTTCTTCTTTCTATCCTCCTTATACTTAACGGCAGCAATGGCAATGACCCTAAATAGATAGGTACACCAGTTGAACTCTTCTTGCAACACGATGGCTGCCATTGCTTCAAACTGGACATCAGTAACATGGCTATGAGAGCCAGATCTGCATACTAAGCATCTATCAACAATCTCTGCAAGAGCAAAGAATCTTCTTCTGTAGTGAGCTTTAAGATGATTATCTCCACTGAGTCTAGGACCGGCTCCCCTCATAAGGGTCCATGCCTTGTCCAATGTCTGGTCATCAGTAATAGAGTCAGCACCCTCATTCCCAAGCAGAAGGAATGCTTCATGAATAGAAGAAGGAGTAACGGAGATAGGCACGCCGGCGACGGTTGAGGCGATGGAGACGAAGACAGAGGAGTCATTGCGATCAGTGATGACGGAGGCATTTGAGAAGAACTCTTGAACTTGACCCAAAAAGATAAACTCAACATCAGTTGGAGTGATGAAGGAGTCCAGAAGAGAGCCAATCAGAAGATTCTTCAAGAACTCACCGTCAAGAGTGTCGTCGAAGAAGGTGGAGTCAACATAGCCTCCATAGATATCCTTTTCGTTGCTAGACATTTTCTGCAAAATCACTCAAAAGATCTCAAAAGTTAGAATAAATTAGTACAAAATAGATTTGAAATGCAAGTGTAAAATCATCAAGTAGTTACCAGAAGGTAGAGTTAACTTTGGTTGAAGAAACGTAAGAGATTATGAAAGAAGATGAAGAACACAAGCAAGAGTGATATTGAGAGAGAATGGAGAGCGAAAAGAAGAAGAGGAGTTTAAGTGTAGCTTATATATGTTATGGAAGAGAGAGAGAGAGAATAGAAAGAGTTTTCATGGGAGAAAGAGAAATAATGATGAGATTAACTGTAGCGAATAACTCGGAGAACGTGCGCACACAATGCATTAAATGCACGAACCGGACGGTTTAATTTAGACGGTTAAACTTAGGAGAGAGAAAGGGTAGAAACGGCAACAATAAAGTTAAGGTTACCTTTCTGATTTATCACAAAGAGTTGGGATAAATCTTTGACACGATTTGGGTAAGGCGGTGCACACACGTGTCAGAGAGGAGGTGTGACTGATTGTACCTTTGATTTGACTAAGCTTACGTCATGTGTCAGATAATCCTTATCCGTTTGAATGAGATCTACCGATGAAATTTGAATTTTGAATTTTGACTAGTCGGCAAGACATGATTCGGCAAGTTGTTGATCAGCAAGATATTTCAAGATATTTATCGGCATGATGTTTGTCGGCAAGATAATTTTTGATCTGCTGATTTTATCGGCAGACTAACACAAGTAGCAAAGTCAGCACAATTTTAACCATAATAATCAATCATACCTAGTTCACCTCTGAGGAATTAAAATCTTTTCTGATCTAAAGGTTTTGTCAGTATGTCTGCTCTTTGGTAATCGGTATGAACTTTGAGCAGCACCACGTTTCCCTTTTCAAAATGTTCGTTCAGAAAGTGATACTTGATGTCTATGTGCTTGGTTTTGGAATGCATGACCGGATTGTTGGAAACTGAGATAGCAGATTGATTGTCACAATAGATGGGACAAACTTGAGATGGAACTTCATAGTCAACAAGCTGCTGCTTCATCCAAAGGATCTGTGAACAGCAACTGCCGGCAGCTATGTACTCAGCTTCAGTAGTAGAAGTGGAAATTGATGCTTGCTTCTTACAGGACCAAGACACCAATCTATCACCAAGAAATTGGCAAGTTCCACTAGTACTTTTTTTGGTCACCCTATAAGCTGCAAAGTCTGCATCTGAATAACCTATTAGATTAAAAGATGAATCTCAAGCATACCATAATCCAAGGTTAGCAGTGCCACATAGATATTTAATGATACGTTTAACAGCTTGCAGATGAGATTCCCTAGGGTCAGCTTGAAACCTGGCACAAACACAAACAACAAACATAATATCTGGTCTACTAGCAGTAAGATAGAGGAGTGAGCCGATCATACCTCGGTAGAGTGTCATATCTACTTTCTTACCAGACTCATCCTTATCTAAGTGAATGTTAGTGCCCATAGTTGTGCTTTGAGAGTGAGCATTTTCAAAGCCAAACTTCTTGATTAATTCTTTTTCGTACTTGGCTTGACTGATGAATATTCCCTCATTGGATTGCTTGACTTGAAGTCCAAGGAAATATGTTATTTCACCCATCATGCTCATCTCGAACTTTCTCTGCATTAGCTTCTCAAATCTCTTGCAAAGTGATTCATTACTAGAACCAAAAATAATATCATCGACATATATTTGAACAAACAATGAATGACCCTTGTGCTTGGCAACAAATAAAGTAGTATCGATTTTACCTCGAGTGAAACCTAAGCCATCACTAAGTAAGAACTTAGAAAGGGTTTCATACCATGCCCTTGGAGCTTGCTTTAGGCCGTAGAGAGCTTTCTTCAATCGGTAGACATGATTAGGCTTCTTGGAGTCCTCAAAACCAGGTGGTTGTTCAACATACACAAGTTCTTGGAGTTCTCCATTCAGGAAGGCACTTTTCACGTCCATTTGATATAACTTGAATTCTTTGAAGGCAGCATAGGCTAAGAAAAGTCTTATAGCTTCCAATCTTGCAACAGGAGCGAATGTCTCATCGTAGTCAATTCCTTCTTCTTGTCGGTATCCTTTAGCAACTAATCTTGCTTTGTTTCTAATAATATTCCTAGCTTCATCCAATTTGTTCCTGTAGACCCATTTTGTACCAATCACTTGTTGAGATGATGGTATTGGCACTAGTTCCCACACATTGCATCTTTCAAACTGATTCAGTTCCTCTTGCATGGCTTCAATCCAACCAGGATCGGCAAGAGCTTCTTCAGTCTTCTTTGGTTCTATGTTGGAAACCATAGCAGATGAGAAGAGACTTTCATCAAATTCTCTACTAAGGTTTCTTGTCAATCTTGGTCCAAAGACATCACCAATCACATTTTCTAATGGATGATCAGGAACTGGTCTAACTTCTCTTGGCATATCTTGTCTGACTGTATCTTGTTGTAAAGATTTGAGAGGAGGATCAAGATCAGCAGATGGAGAAGGAGAATTAGAGTTTTGGGTGAGAGGTGGATTAGATTGAGAGCTTGTTGGGAAGGGCCTTATAACAGAAATTGGTTGAAGGTTTGATCTGTCTTCAGGATGATCAGCAGAATTTGCATCGGCAAATGGATTATGAAAGTTATCGGTAAGATCATGTTCTGCCGATGATGGGAAATAATGAGTATCTGCTGGTTCTTCTACTGAAATGACTGGATCAGAAGCTGGTACTTGACCTGCAGGGTTAGAATTACTGGATTCACCTGTCTCATGAGCACTAGAAGCATTAGTACTATTTGGAGCCTTGTCAGACTTTAACAAATCAAATTCATCAAAGGTTACATGAACAGATTCAACAATTTGAAAAAGTTTCTTATTAAAAACTCGAAAGGCCTTACTGTGTTTAGCGTATCCAACAAAGATTCCTTCATCAGCTTTCTCATCAAATTTACCTCTGTGCTCTTTACCGTTGTAAAGCACGTAACATTTGCAGCCGAATATTTTGAAGAATCCAATGTTGGGAGTTCTGCCTCTCCAGAGTTCATAAGGAGTCTTGTTATGGAATTTGTTGATGAGATATTTGTTCTGAGTGAAGCAGGCGGTATTGATGGCTTCAGCCCAAAAATATTTCGGCAGCCTGGCTTCAGCAATCATGGTTTTACCAGCTTCAATGAGAGTTCTGTTCTTTCTATCAACGACACCATTTTGTTGTGGTGTATCGGCAGCTGAGAAGTTGTGGTCTATGCCATGATCATCACAGTACTGAGCAATACCATTGTTCTTGAATTCAGTGCCTTTGTCTGATCTCATGCTAATGATATCGCTTTCTTTCTGTGTTTGTAGTAGTCTGAATAACTTGGTAGCAACGGCATAAGTGTCATCTTTGTGACTGAAAGTTTTCACCCAAGTATATCTAGAGAAATCATCTACTACAACCAAGGTATATCTACTTCCCCCAATACTTGCTGTAGTTGTGGGGCCAAATAGATCCATATGTAGCATTTGGAGGCACTTAGATGTTGACATGCAGGGCTTGCTTCGGAAGGATGATTTATGTTGTTTTCCAAGCTGGCAGGCCTTGCATTTCTTTGCTTGATCAGCAGACACTTGAGGCAGACCGGTAACCAGATTTGAACCGGCAAGCTTAGATAGATACTTGAAGTTCAAGTGACTGAGTATCTTGTGCCATAGCCATGAGTTCTCACTGATGTTCTTAGCTACAAAACAAACATTAGCAACACCAATAATAGCACTTAAGTCTACTGCATAAATGTTACCTTTTCTTTTGGCAGTGAGAAGAGTTTCATTGGAAGCAATGTCTTTCACATAGCAACTGGAAGTAGTAAATACACATTGCTTTCCTTTATCACAGAATTGTGATATTGATAGAAGGTTATGTTTCAGACCATCCACTAGAGAGACCTTCTATACAGTAACTGCACCTCTCTTGATGGTACCTATACCGATGATTTTTCCTTTGGCATTATCACCGAAAACCACTGGGGGACCTGATGCTTCTGAGATATCGGCAAGTAGATCTGCAAATCCTGTCATGTGTCTTGAACAACCACTATCTAGAATCCACAAATCCTTGCTTGCACCAGTTGAGGCCATGAAGCATTCCTGAAATAAAACAGTATGCTTATGCTCCCCCTTATTCTTGGGTCCGAGGGTTAGTTCCTCTTTGGCAACCACATCTGGCCACCACTAGAGGATGTAACCTCAGTGGGTCTAGATAGGTGCTTCAAGAGGCATTCATGAGCCTTGTGACCATAATCAGAACAATTAGAACATCTCACTTGACTGATAGGCTGTGGAGTCGGTAGAACATCATTCTGTTTAGTCAGTGCATCGGCAGAACTAGGGAAATTAGCAGGCACAAACTTAGTAGGTTTAAAGGTGCTAGTGTTGCCTTTCTTTCCATTCTGTTTACCTTTGGCAGTTACCTTTTTAGGTACTTGTCCATCGGCAGCAGATGTGGTTAGACCGGCAGTACTAGCTCTGCTGATGTATTCACCAAGAATACCGTTATCGGCAGACTCAGTATCAGCAACCTTAACATATCTTTGTTTGTGCTTATCATTTCTTTTGTTCTGGTTCTTAGGATACTTCATTGCCACAGCACTGTATATTGGCTTAGCATCCTTATGCACTGAGTTAACAGGACTACATTCAACTTTCTCATCCTTTTTCTCGGTCGCACAAGTTTCAGTAGAGCTACTGCTGCTGGAATCAAATCCTAACCCAGATTGGTCCTTATATGACATTTGGGTCTGTAGGATTATTTCAACAGCAACTCTAGATTTTGTGTAAGAATCAACAATCCTTGAGAGATGATTGTTTCTTTTCACAAGATCTTCGATCTGAGCTATCAATACTGCTACTTGGCTTTTGAGATCCAGGTTTTCATTCTTTAGAAGAACAGACTCAAGCTCATGTCCTTTTAGAACCTTAAGTTCAGACACAAGAAAGTCATTCTCTGCAAAAATTCTATTGAAATCAGCAGCCATCACTTTATGAACGCTACTCAGCTTCTCATGATCAATAAAAAGTTCATCCATTGTCTCTACCATTTCAGCTTTGGATATTTCAGGAAAGGGGTCAGCTAAAATTTTGGTGGTAGAGGGAACAGGTTTGGGAGAGAAGTCAGGTAGAGAAGAGATGGGTTTAGATAAGCTTTTGGCAATGCTAGGATGCTCAGTGAATGAGAATTTTCTGGTCATTGGTAAGGGTTTAGGTTTGATGGCAGTGAATTGAATAGAGTTACACTAACCATAGAGAGAGGTTCCCACTTGGTGAACTCTGTATCCATTTGGGTTCTCTGCTTTGACACTAATCTCTTTGAAGTGTGGTTGAGGTCTTCCAGTAGCTTCGTCTCTGACTGGAGATCATGGAGGAGATGGATATCGGTAGACTGGAGTCGTTAATGTGGATGTATCGGCATCTTCTATGTCTAGGGCGACAAAACTTACATCGGCATCTTCATCTTCATCGGCATCTTCGTCTGAGTCAGTTTCATACCAAACCGGCAAGGCCTTTTCTGTGCTTTCATCGGCAACAAAGCTTTGAGACTTGGGATGTCTCTTGTTGAATGATTTCCTCACATACTCATATTTTGGTTGAGGACATTTAGAAGCAAAGTGACCAGGTTTTCTGCAGTTGAAGCAAACAAGATCACCTTCGTTGTTCTTTCCGTCGGTAGCACTTGTTGAGGGTTTGTTGTAACTTGCTGGTTTTTGAAATGTTGGTGTGAATGATTTTGGTTGCTGGTAGCTTCCTTTCTGCATCCTTTTGAAGTCTTTAAACCTTTTGTAGTTCCTAGCGAAGGCGGCAAATTCGTCTTCTTCCATAGGCTGTTCTGAGGTAGTTTAAGGGGTTTTGGAACTGCAGGGTATTGGATGGGGATCTATAGGAGCGAATTTGTTTGAAGGGAAGGATATCTGTGACTGAGCTGATAGAGACAAGTTTTTGAAATTTTTATCGAGAATGTTAAGTTTTTGCAGTTCCCTCTCATACAGAAATAGACTAGACACAAGATTCTGAATAGAAGTCTTGTTCAAGTCTCTCACTTCTCTAACAGCGGTGACCTTGGTATGATACTCATTTCCTAAAGAACTTAGAAAACGAATATTCAGGTCTTTCATAGTATAAACCTTTCCTAATGAAGCACATAAATTACTTACCTCGCAGAATCTGTCGTAGGCATTCCTTAGTGATTCACCATCTTGTTTCTTGAAGGATTCAAACTCAGCAATACAATCGTAGAGTCTGTTGTCCTTTACCTGCTCATCACCTTCAAAGTATGCAAGAAGCTTGTTCCAGCATTCTTGAGCCGTGGAGCACAAGTCAATGAGTTTATATTGCTTGTCGTCCAAACCACAAGAAATAATGTGGCATGCTTTTCCATCTAGGGCAGCTGAAAGTTTGTCGTCCTCAGTCCATTCCTCTCTTGGTTTCTCGACCAAGGTTTCTTCAATCTGAACATGGGTTTCTTGTTCAGTGTCACGATCAGCATGTTGTGTCAGCGGAGTGGAGGGAATAGGTCTATAGGTGGTTGAGACTTTTAAAGGAATGATTGGACCACCTTCTATGACCTTCATCAACCGATCATCGATTGAGTTCATATACTTTATCATACGAGATTTCTAGACACCAAACTCGTTGACATTTAACAACGGTATGGTAGTGATGTTAAATGACTGCATGATTTTTCCTGCCATGGTATCGGTAATACAAGCTGCAAAGCTTGGAAATTTCTTTCAAAATTCCAAGCTCTGATACCAATTGTTAGGCCCAATTGGTAGGAAAATAGGCTAGAGGGGGGGGGGGGGTGAATAGCCTTTTTAAAACTTTTACAAAGAAACACTTTTAAATGCAAAGTCACTTATCAGTTTGCAAACTATTATCAGTAAGCGCAGCGGAGAAGATATGCCTAAGTTTTAACTCACACTTAAATCGGTAAGAGATAGTTTTTAGAGCTTAGTTTAAACACAAAGTTGTTTCTAGTTTAAACACAAAGTTGTTTCCAAAAGTTCAATGTAGTTTCAAGAGATTGGTCAATGGAAATTACAATGAATCAGTACGAACATATGCAATCTGCCGGTGATAGAATTCCAACTGGCAATGATAAAGTAAGCAACAGAGACACAAGGATTTGGAGAGGTTCACAGTGTAAATACTTCTACGTCCTCTACCAAGTTTGGTCAGAACTTGGATTTGGGTTAAGAGTACTATTAGATATCTCTAGTCTATTACAAGCACGGCTTTGCCGGTATACAAAGACTAAGTTCTAGAAATTTCTAATGGATCGTAAAACAAATCTGACCAAGTGTTTTTGAGCGGCAAGTTCAAGAGAACTTATCTCACTCAGGTGGGTGTGTGAATAACTTAAACAACGTATTCCTTAAATGATCTAGTTCGGGAATACTAACAATGTTGTTTGAGTTGGTGCACAAGTGTATGTCCTATTAAATTATATAATGATTATCTGGACACAGAATGTTCGAGTCTTTAATGAATACTCAAAAACATTCAACTCTCATCAATGCTCTATTTTCACCAACCTTCTTCAATGCTCCAAGTCCACTATTTATAAGAGGAGTGAATGTCTTGAGTCTTGTTGAAGAAGGCTTGCAATTTGAATATCCAGCTGGGTAGTTGAGGAGCATTAAATGCGGTATCTTTAGCATTAATGGCGAAGATATGGAGTACACGCATGCTTGCAAAAGTCTGATGGGTAAAGACCCCTTTGTCTCAACCGGTTACCTGTAAAAAGCAAGTAGGGACAAAGTATATCTAAAACTAGCTATGTGTCAGACGCCGCAGTAATCATGACAGAGCAGTTAAACTACTTTTTGATAAAACAGTATGAAAGGACAGGGACAATCAGCAAGGTTGACTTTAAGATGAAACGATGTAACCTGACTGACAGTACATACTGTCTTTCTTTATCGGCATGTTGAGAATGTAGTTGGTCGGCAACTCAATGTAGTTGATCGGCAACTTGTTTACTAGTCTGCTGATTTGCTTCCTCTTGCTGGTTTGCCAAGTATGAAGAGTTGGGATACACCTGTGCTGGTCACCAAGAATCCTAAGAGTACCTTACAAAGGTTCTAATAAAATTGGGGGATCCTAAGTGATAACTATGATTGGGATTAAGCAATTCTATGTCCTAAACATATATTTGAACAACAAGTACCTTTATGACTCTTTGTGACCAGCACAGGTGTATAACAAACTTTTCAATCAAGGCAAACCAGCTAGAGGAAATAAATCAGCAGATAAGCATTCAAGTTGCCGATCAACTTACTACTCAAGTTGCCGATCGGCAAAGACAGTCTGTACTAGTCGTCAGGTTACATCGCTCTACTTTAAAGTCAACCTTACCGATTGTCTTTGTCCTTTCGTACTGTCTTATCTGAAAGTAGTTTATCTGCTCTGTTATGATTACTGCGCCATCTGACACATAGCTATTTTTAGCTCTACTGTCTCTACTTGCTTTTTGCAGGTAACCGGTTGAGACAAAAGGGTCTTTACCCATCAGACTTTTCAAGACATGCGTGTACTCCATATCTTCGCCATTAATGCTGAAGATACCTCATTTAATGCTCCTCAACTACCCAGCTGGAATTTGAATTTGCAAGCCTTCTTCAACAAGACTCAAGTCATTAACTCCTCTTTTAAATAGAGGACTTAGAGCATTGAAGAGGGTTGGTGATTTCAATGCATTGAAGAAAATTGATTGTTTAGAGCATTCATTGGAGTTCAAACATTCCTTGTCCCAGAAATCATTAGACACTTGTTAGGACATACACTTGTGCACAAACTCACCAACATTGTCAGTATTCCCGAACTAGATTATTTTAAGGAATACGTTTCTTGATTTATTTACACACCCACCTGAGTGAGATAAGTTCTCTTGGACTTGCCGCTCAAAAAAACTTGGTCAGATTTGTACTATGATTCATTAGTGATCTCTAGAATTAGTCTTTGTATCCGGCAAAGACGCTCTTGTAATAGACTAGGGATATCTAATAGTGCTTTTAACCCAAATCCAAGTTATGACCAAACTTGGTAGAGGACGTAGCAGTATTTACACTGTGAACCTCTCCAAATCATTGTGTCCCTTGTTACTTATTTTGTCCTTGCCGGTTGGAACTCTATCATTGGCAGATCTTACTTGTTCTTACTGATTCATTGTAATTTCTATTTACCAAACTCTTGAAACTGCATTGAACTTTGTAAAATCACTTTGTGTTAAACCAAGCTCTCAAAACCGTTTTATAAACTGTTTTTTGTGAGTTAAAACTAAGTCATATCTTCTCCGCTGCGCTTACTGATAATAGCTTGCAATTTGATAAGTGACTTTTCTTTTATAAAGTGTTATTATTCAAAAGTTTTCAAAAGGCTATTCACCCCCCTCTAGCCTATTTTCTTACCAATTGGTCCTAACAATTGGTATCAGAGCTTGGAATTTTTAAAGAAATTTCCAAGCTTTGCAGCTTGTTTGCCGATACGATGGCAGGAAAAATCATGCAGTCATTCAACATCACTACCATTCCGTTGTTGAATGTCAACGAGTTTGGTGTCTGGAAATCTTGTATGATAAAGTATATGAACTCAATAGATGACCGGTTGATGAAGGTTATAGAAGGTGGTCCAATCATTCCCTTGAAAGTCTCAACCACCTATAGACCTATTCCCTCCACTCCGCTGACACAACATGCTGATCGTGACACTGAACAAGAAACCCATGTTCAGATTGAAGAAACTTTGGTTGATAAACCAAGAGAGGAATGGACTGAGGACAACAAACTTTCAGCCGCCCTAGATGGAAAAGCATGCCACATTATCTCCTGTGGTTTGGATGACAAGCAATACAAACTCATTGACTTGTGCTCCACGGCTCAAGAATGCTGGAACAAGCTCCTTGCTTACTTTGAAGCTGATGAGCAGGTGAAGGACAATAGACTCTACGATTGCATTGCTGAGTTTGAATCCTTCAAGAAACAAGATGGTGAATCACTAAGGAGTGCGTACGACAGATTCTGCGAGGTAAGTAATTTATGTGCTTCATTAGGTAAGGTTTATACCATGAAAGACCTAAATATTCGTTTTCTAAGTTCTTTGGGAAATGAGTATCATACCAAGGTCACTGCTTTTAGAGAAGTGAGAGACTTAAACAAGATTTCTATTCAGAATCTTGTGTCTAGTCTATTTCTGTATGAGAGAGAACTGCAAAAACTTAACGTTCTCGATAAAAATTTCAAAAACTTGTCTCTATCAGCTCAGTCGCAGATATCCTTCCCTTCAAACAAATTCCCTCCTATAGATCGCCATCCGACACCCTGCTGTTCCAAAACCCCAGAAACAACCTCAGAACAACCTATGGAAGAAGACGAATTTTCCGCCTTCGCTAGGAACTACAAAAGGTTTAAAGACTTCAAAAGAATCCAGAAAGGAAGCTACCAGCAACCAAAACCATTCACACCATCATTTCAAAAACCAGCAAGTTACACCAAACCCTTAATGAGTCCTACCGACGGAAAGAATAACAAAGGTGATCTTGTTTGCTTCAACTGCAGAAAACCTAGTCACTTTGCTTCCAAATGTCCTCAACCAAACTATGAGTATGTGTGGAAATCATTTACCATGAGACATCCTAAGTCTCGAAGCTTTGTTGCCGATGAAAGCACAGAAAAGGCCTTACCGGTTTGGTGTGAAACTAATTCAGACGAAGATGCCGATGAAGATGAAGATGCCGATGTAAGTTTTGTTGCCCTAGAGTTGGAAGATGCCGATACATCCTCATTACCGACTCCAGTCTACCGAGATCCATCTCCTCAAAGAACTCCAGTCAGAGAAGAAGCTACTGGAAGACCTCAACCACACTTCAAAGAAATTAGTGTCAAAGCAGAAAACCCAAATGGATACAAAGTTCATCAAGTGGGAACCTCACTCTATGGGCAGTATAACTCCTCTCAATTCACTGTTACCAAACCTAAATCCTTACCGATGACCAGAAAATTCTCATTCACTGAACATCCAAGCATTGTCAAAAGCTTATCTAAACCCATCTCTTCTCTATCTGACTTCTCTCCCAAACCTATTCCATCTACCACCAAAATTTTAGCAGATCCCTTTCCTGAAATATCTAAAGCTGAAATGGTAGAGACAATGGATAAACTTTGTATTGATCATGAGAAGTTGAGTAGCGTTCATAAAGTGATGGCTGCTGATTTCAATAGAATTTTTGCATAGAATGACTTGCTTATGTCTGAACTTAAAGTTCTCAAAGGACATAAGCTTGAGTCTGTTCTTCTAAAGAAAGAAAACCTAGATCTCAAAAGTCAAGTGGCAGTATTGATAGCTCAGATCGAAGATCTTGTGAAAAGAAACAATCATCTCTCAAGGATTGTTGATTCTTACACAAAATCTAGAGTTGCTGTTGAAACAATCCTACAGACCCAAATGTCATATAAGGACCAATCTGGGTTAGGATTCGATTCCAGTAGCAGTAGCTCTACTGAAACTTGTGCGACCGAGAAAAAGGGTGAGAAAGTTGAATATAGTTCTGTTAACCCAGCACATGTAGATGCCAAGCCAGTATATAGTGCTGTTGCTATGAAGTATCCTAAGAACCAGAACAAAAGGAAAGATAAGCACAAACAAAGTCATGTTAAGTTTGCTGACACTGAGTTTGCCGATAACGGTATTCTTGGTGAATACATCAGCAGAGCAAGTGCTGCCGGTCTAACCACCTCTACTGCCGATGGACAAGTACCTAAAAAGGTTATTGCCAAAGGTAAACAGAATGGGAAGAAAGTCAAAACTAGCACCTTCAAACCTACTAAGTTTGTGCCTGCTCAATCCTCTAGTTCTGCCAATGCACTGACTAAACAGAATGATGTTCTACCGACTCCATAGTCTATCAGTCAAGTGAGATGTTCTAATTGTTCTGATTATGGTCACAAGGCTCATGAATGCCTTTTGAAGCACCTATATGGATCCACTGAGGTTGCTGTTGGGTTTCGATCAAACATGCGCAGCGGAATTTAGCATTTAAAATTTTGAAACCCAAAGCCATGGATCCGTTCATACGATTAAATCAAATACAATATAAGAATAAAGGAATAAACTAACCCTTGATGGCTATCAAATTCTCTTGGTCTTTGGTGGAGGTTTGAAGACTTGATCACGATCACAAAGCTTGAACACGAACTTTGAAGATGATGATTTTCACCCTCTAGCGGTATCCACACTTCGAACGAATATCAAAGTAGCTTCTTTGATCTTGGTTGCTAGACCAAATTGTGAAACACTTTTTCACAATCAAAAGAACTATATGGAATTTATTTTGTGTATTATTTTGTTCTTCAACCAAGAATGTCTTAGAACAAAATAAACCCTCTCTCAAACTCTTTGAGACTCACAAAATCATTCGCCTTGAGTGCTGGCCGAATTTGGTCTTTTATACACAAGTATGACCTATTCCAAATAGGAAACTTGTGTCAAAATCCTTCCAAAATTCGTTTCCTAATCAAATTAGGAATCTGCCACCCGACAGTACTGTGCGGCCGCCCAAAACCCTCTGTGCGGCCGCACAACTATCTGAAGCAAACTGGTACAAAACTGTCCTAAGTGTGCGGCCGCCCAGTCAATACTGTGTGGTCGCCCACTCTTCAGAATGTCCAGAATTTCCAAAATTCCAATTTAGTCCTTTTAAAGATTCGTTCTATTGTGTGTGACCCTCTAGGATTATAATAAGTTGGCAATGGATTCAAACATGAAACCATAAGATATGATTAGGTTCTAGCAAACCGTCATACCTACCCAAATAGTATAACTAGATACAAGTTCGCATTCCTCTTAGAATATGTCACAATCCCTTTGTCCACGATGTCATTGAACACAAGTCATGGTCAAACAGTCAACTTGTTTTGTTCAATACTTTCTCGATTCCGAATATGTTGATAATCCAAATGACATTGATCCAATCAATTCATCTGAGTCCGGCCGAACATTTCATCAACATCATTCCTACGAGTGGCCCAAGCTTGACATCTCTCCGAGGAGGGACAAATCCATTTAGCTTATTATTCTTCCCAACGGGATTCCGATTATGCCAATCATACCCTTTATAACTACTCGGTTAAAAGTAGCGTTTGAATATGTCAAACATAATGTTCATCAAGTGGAAGACTATAATAACTTCATGTCTAAGGATTCAAATGACATAACTAATATGAGATATATGTACGACATAGACCATGACATAAATCTCATAAAGCGGGTCATGTCCAGTACCTTTTCCAAACAAGTACCCATAAATCTAACATGATCATCCCATGACCATTTAGCCTTTATACTAGTGCTTAACAAGTACTAGGGACGGGGATTATTATAAGTAAACATGAACAACAATAATAATCAAAACATCTCTTTATTGATATGAAATAAATGATAACAATTATAACGTTTATTAAACGTGCCTAGGGCACCACTACCAACAATCTCCCACTTGCCCTAGGCCCAATCTCCCATGTATCTAATACCCATGGACCTAACATGACCATCATGTTTAGCTTGTTGGAGTCCCTTTGTTAGCGGGTCCGCAACATTGTCATCAGTAGGTACTCTGCATAATCTCCCCTATCAACGATCTCTCGAATGATATGAAAACGCCTAAGTATGTGTTTGGATTTCTGATGTGCTCTTGGTTCCTTTGCTTGAGCAATAGCACCATTATTATCGCAATAAAGGTCTATTGGATTAGCAATGCTAGGAACCACTTCAAGTTCAGTTATGAACTTCTTAATCCAAACAGCTTCTTTTGCAGCATCCGATGCAGCAATATACTCAGCTTCTGTTGTAGAATCAGCGGTTGTACTTTGCTTGGAACTCTTCCAGCTTACAGCTCCACCATTTAACATAAACACAAAACCCGATTGCGATCGGCTATCATCTTTGTCAGTTTGGAAGCTTGCATCCGTGTAAGCATTTACAACGAGATCATCTTCCATTCCTCCATAGACCAAAAACGAGTCTTTAGTCCTTCTCAAGTACTTAAGAATCGCTTTTACAGCTATCCAGTGATTTTCGCTAGGGTCGGATTGGTATCTACTTGTCATGCTCAAAGCATAAGATACATCCGGCCTAGTACAAATCATGGCATACATGATGGACCCAATTGCCGAAGCATATGGAACATCATTCATTTTCTCACGCTCATCTTTTGTCTTAGGACATTGAGTCTTGCTTAGAGAAACTCCATGTAACACGGGCAAGGTTCCTCTTTTAGAATTTTCCATACGGAATCTTCTAATGACCTTGTCAATGTATGTACTTTGGCTTAAACCAAGTAGCCTCCTTGATCTATCTCTATAGATCTTAATGCCAAGAATATATGCGGCTTCACCCATATCTTTCATTGCGAAGCACTTTCCTAACCAAGTTTTTACAAACTGAAGTGTAGGAATGTCGTTTCCAATGAGCAATATGTCATCCACATATAAAATAAGGAATAGCACTATGCTCCCACTAATCTTCTTGTATACACAAGGCTCATCTTCATTCTTGATGAAACCAAACTCTTTGACCGATTCATCAAAACGGAGATTCCAACTCCTAGAAGCTTGCTTCAATCCATAGATGGATCTCTGCAATTTGCATACCTTAGAATCTTGTTCAAAACCTTCTGGTTGTGTCATATATACATCCTCTTGGAGTTTTCCATTCAGGAAAGCGGTTTTGACGTCCATCTGCCATATTTCATAGTCATGATATGTGGCAATGGCAAGCAAAATTCTTATAGACTTGATCATTGCTACGGGTGAAAAGGTCTCATCATAGTCAATACCATGAACTTGCCTATAACCCTTCGCTACAAGCCTAGCTTTGTAAGTATGCACCTTCCCATCCATGTCAGTCTTCTTCTTGAAGACCCATTTGCATCCTATGGTTTTTACACCTTCGGGTGCATCAATCAAATTCCAAACTTGATTGTCTTGCATGGATTGCAATTCGGATTCCATGGCTCCAAGCTACTTGTCCGAATCAGGAGAAGACATCGCCTCTTGGTAGGTTGACGGTTCATCATTCTCAATGATTTCTACCTCATTACTATCCGTTACGAGAAATCCATATCTCTCGGGCTCGGATCGTAACCTACTAGATCTGCGAGTTACTTGTGTATTTTGAACAGGTTCCACAACTCCTTGTGGTTCTTGTTATTGTTCCACTATTGGTTCAATGATATTTTCTGGGTCTTGAATTTCTTCAAGATTTATTTTACTCCCACTGATTTCTTTGGAGAGAAACTCTTTCTCTAGAAAGACACCAGTTCGGGCAACAAACACTTTGTTGTCCTCACGGTTGTAAAAGTAATATCCTTTAGTTTCCTTAGGATATCCCACGAAAATACATTTATCGGATTTGTGTGCTAGTTTGTCAGAGATAAGTCTCTTGACATAAACTTCGCAACCCCAAATCCTCATGAAAGATAAACTAGGTTTCTTTCCACCCCACATCTCATATGGAGTCTTTGGAACCGATTTAGTTGGAACTTGATTTAGTGTGAAAGCAGCGGTTTCTAGGGCGTAACCCCAAAAGGATATTGGAAGATCAACTTGACTCATCATTGATCGAACCATGTCTAACAAAGTCCGATTTCTCCTCTCAGACACACCATTCCATTGTGGTGTTCCGGGCGGAGTCAATTGTGAAACTATTCCACAATTCTTTAGATGATCATCAAATTCTTGACTTAAGTATTCACCACCTCGATCTGATCGAAGTGCCTTTATACTTTTGCCAAGTTGTTTTTCTACTTCATTTTGAAATATTCTAAATATCTCAAATGCTTCACTTTTATGTTTCATTAGGTAAACATACCCAAATCTACTATAATCATCAGTGAAGGTTATGAAGTATTGAAATCCTCCCCTAGCATTGCTACTTAATGGTCCGCATACATCGGAATGTATCAACCCCAATAAGTCGCTTGCCCTTTCACCTAACTTGGTAAAAGGTGTCTTAGTCATTTTTCCAAGAAGACACGACTCACAAGTATCATATGACTCTAAGTCACATGAACCCAAAAGTCCGTCCCCATGGAGTTTTGAGATACGCTTCTCATTAATATGACCAAGACGGCAATGCCACAAATAAGTATGATTTACATCATTAGGTTTAGATTTCTTATTTACATGATAGACATTATTTTCATTCTTGACATCCAAGATATAAAGGCCATTAAATGAATTAGCAATACCATAAAGCACATCATTTAAATAAATAGAAAATTTCTTATTCTCAATAAGAAACTTAAAACCTTCATTATCCAAACAAGAAATTGAAATAATATTTCTGCTTAAATCCGGAACATAATAACAATTGTTCAAAACAAGAATTAATCCGGAAGGTAAAGTGACTTCATAAGTCCCTACGGCTAATGCAGCAACTCTTGCTCCATTCCCCACGCGTAGATCTACTTCACCTTCTTTAAGCAGTCTCCTATTCTTTAGTCCCTGCACATTTAGACAAATGTGAGAACCACATCCGGTATCCAATACCCAAGAATCAGTGGTAGAAAGGAGAATATCTATCATATAGATACCTGAAGTCGACCCAGCCTTGCTGCTCTTCTTCTTCTTTTGCTCTTCCAAGAAAGCCTTGCAATTACGTTTCCAATGACCAATTTCTTGACAATGGAAACAGATTGCATCCTTTTGTGAATCAGGTTTTGCCTCAGAAGCCTTGGCAACCTTTGCCTTGCTTATTTTGGGTTTGACAACTTTTGCCTTACCCTTTCCTTTGGCACCAGCCTTCTTCCCATCATGAACCAAGAGCACGGGAGAACCTTTCTCCACAATTTTCATCTCTGCAGTTTTGAGCATCCCATGCAACTCAGAGAGATTCTTATCCATTCCATGCATGTTATAATTCATCACAAACTGATTATAACTTTTAGGCAATGAATTAAGAATGAGATCCGTGGCTAGCTCCAATGGGATTGGATAGCCAAGTTTCTCAAGGTGCCCTACATAACTTTTCATTTTAAGAAAGTGAGGACTCACTTGTTGCCCTTCATTCATTTTACTAGTAGTGAATGCAACAATGGTCTTGTACCTCTCTTGCCTAGCTTGCTCTTGAAACATGGTTCTCAACTCCACGCCTATCTCATAGGCTTCCAAATGTTCCAAACTTTGTTGGAGTTTTGAACACATAGCAGCAAGCATGAGACAACTTACATCTCTAGAATCATTACGATGTTTCTTGTAATTGTCTCTTTCTACCCTAGGGGCAGTAGGCGGTGGTTCAGCAGGGAGAGGCCCATCGAGAATGTACAACTTATCTTCTTGCCTAAGAACAATTCTTATGCTACGGATCCAATCCATAAAGTTAGTACCATTCTCTTCGAGCTTATCCTTCTCAAGGATCGATCGCAACGACATTGATTGAGTGTTATTAGTCATTATCTACAAATATGCAAAATTTCCAAAATTTAATAAGTACCGATCTTCATTAAAGAGATGAATAATGTATTTTTCAAACAAAAATACTCCCACTAAATTATATAACCTTCATATACATCCAATGTATAATATAATTTAAATGTGTTAAGATCCAACTTTAATTTAATTTCAAGTCCGCTAAGGCGGATTACACAAAATCAAATTAATTAGGTAGACAACTCTTGTCAATCATATCTCATATGACTCTTAGTTCCTTTTATGAGATTCTTTAAGAAATCCAATTTCAAAAAGCATGTTAAACCTCATCTTTGCCTAGGCCCAAAACTGTTTTGACGCCCAATTAAGTCTAACCATTTTAAACGCATAGTTAATGTGTCCCGCTAGGGCGTGCCCACATTATCTATCTTGCTCATACATAAATAAATTTAATGCACCTCGCTAGGGCGAATCTACATTAAAATCACTCATGTACTAACAAGTGTTTTAATCATGGCATGACAATAAAAGACTTAAAACTTTCTTTGAAGGTTCATCACATGTAGCATATAACACATTTATGAGCACATAATATAAACATGTTACACATCAAGTTTAGCCACTAAATTAATCTCCATTAATTTAAGCATGGTATTTATGTGTCATTAGTTTCTCTATAATTATGAGGATGAGACTATCTCAACTTTGGTTATTATCTCCAAATCAAGACAACAAGAAGTGCGGTCGAACTAAGCCATTAGGCAACCACAATCCCGCACTAATTCAAGAAACCAAGAAAGTAGTCCATGTGGCCGAAACTAAGCAATAGATGGTCTCGATGAACGTAGGCCAATTGCATTCACAATTCCACATGGATCTCCAATCATTGAATCAAGAACTTTGTTTCTCAATTTTAGCAATTATGAACTCTTCATAATTCTAACTTCGTTTTATCTTTGAAACTTTGATTGCGATCAATTTTGGGAAACACAATCTCGATGAACGCAGATTAGCCATCCAAAACTTGAACCAATCTAGGAATCACAAGACTAAAACAAATAGGAAAATCAAACCCCAAAATCCACACACAAACCAACTACCCAAAACCCATTCCAGATCAGCAAGTCTGGACTGGTTCTGTTACTGGTTTTGTTAGATCTCTCGAAAATTCCAAATTCTGATTTCATCCAAAAATCAGACAATCTGATCCTCATGTGCGGCTGCCCAAAACTCACTGTGCGGTCGCCCAAACATGTGCGGCCGCCCAAGTGATTTTGTGCGGTCGCACAAACTGATCAGAATGTACAGAATTTTGAAGTTCGAAAATTTTGTCTCAAAATCGTTTTTCCCTGATTATTAAAACTTTGATCCAATCAAAAATTAATAATCAACAATTCTGAATCCACCATAATTTATTTATTGCGATTGAATCGTGCGATTAAAGCTGTAAAACAATAAACCACATAAAATCACATAACACATATATTCCAATATTCAAATCATGCAAGGCACATAAACAATTTATATACACATAACATGATCCAAGTATTGAATTAATCAACATGAACGGGGCTCTGATACCACTGTTGGGTTTCGATCAAACATGCGCAGCGGAATTTAGCATTTAAAATTTTGAAACCCAAAGCCATGGATCCGTTCATACGATTAAATCAAATACAACATAAGAATAAAGGAATAAACTAACCCTTGATGGCTATCAAATTCTCTTGGTTTTTGGTGGAGGTTTGAAGACTTGATCACGATCACAAAGCTTGAACACGAACTTTGAAGATGATGATTTTCACCCTCTAGCGGTATCCACACTTCGAACGAATATCAAAGTAGCTTCTTTGATCTTGGTTGCTAGACCAAATTGTGAAACACTTTTTCACAATCAAAAGAACTATATGGAATTTATTTTGTGTATTATTTTGTTCTTCAACCAAGAATGTCTTAGAACAAAATAAACCCTCTCTCAAACTCTTTGAGACTCACAAAATCATTCGCCTTGAGTGCTGGCCGAATTTGGTCTTTTATACACAAGTATGACCTATTCCAAATAGGAAACTTGTGTCAAAATCCTTCCAAAATTCGTTTCCTAATCAAATTAGGAATCTGCCACCCGACAGTACTGTGCGGCCGCCCAAAACCCTCTGTGCGGCCGCACAACTATCTGAAGCAAACTGGTACAAAACTGTCCTAAGTGTGCGGCCGCCCAGTCAATACTGTGCGGTCGCCCACTCTTCAGAATGTCCAGAATTTCCAAAATTCCAATTTAGTCCTTTTAAAGATTCGTTCTATTGTGTGTGACCCTCTAGGATTATACTAAGTTGGCAATGGATTCAAACATGAAACCATAAGATATGATTAGGTTCTAGCAAACCGTCATACCTACCCAAATAGTATAACTAGATACAAGTTCGCATTCCTCTTAGAATATGTCACAATCCCTTTGTCCACGATGTCATTGAACACAAGTCATGGTCAAACAGTCAACTTGTTTTGTTCAATACTTTCTCGATTCCGAATATGTTGATAATCCAAATGACATTGATCCAATCAATTCATCTGAGTCCGGCCGAACATTTCATCAACATCATTCCTACGAGTGGCCCAAGCTTGACATCTCTCCGAGGAGGGACAAATCCATTTAGCTTATTATTCTTCCCAACGGGATTCCGATTATGCCAATCATACCCTTTATAACTACTCGGTTAAAAGTAGCGTTTGAATATGTCAAACATAATGTTCATCAAGTGGAAGACTATAATAACTTCATGTCTAAGGATTCAAATGACATAACTAATATGAGATATATGTACGACATAGACCATGACATAAATCTCATAGAGCGGGCCATGTCCAGTACCTTGTTCCAAACAAGTACCCATAAATCTAACATGATCATCCCATGACCATTTAGCCTTTATACTAGTGCTTAACAAGTACTAGGGACGGGGATTATTATAAGTAAACATGAACAACAATAATAATCAAAACATCTCTTTATTGATATGAAATAAATGATAACAATTACAACGTTTATTAAACGTGCCTAGGGCACCACTACCAACAGTTGCATCCTCTAGTGGTGGCCAGATGTGGTTGCCAAAGAGGAACTAACCCTTGGACCCAAGAATAAGGGGGACCATAAGCATACTGTTTTATTTCAGGAATGCTTCATGGCCTCAACAGGTGCAAGAAAGGATTTGTGTATTCTAGATAGTGGCTGCTCAAGGCACATGACAGGATTTGCAGATCTACTTGCCGATATTTCAAAAGCATCAGGTCCCCCAGTAGTTTTCGGTGATAATTCCAAAGGAAAAATCATCGGTATTGGTACCATCAAGAGAGGTGCAGTTACTGTACAGAAGGTCTCTCTTATGGATGGTCTGAAACATAACCTTCTATCAATATCACAATTCTGTGATAAAGGAATGCAATATGTATTTACTACTTCCAGTTGCTATGTGAAAGACATTGCCTCCAGCAAAACTCTTCTCACTGCCAAACGCAAAGGTAACATTTATGCATTAGACTTAAGTGTTATTACTGGTGTTGCTAATGTTTATTTTGTAGCTAAGAACATCAGTGAGAACTCATGGCTATGGCACAAGAGACTCAATCAATTAAACTTCAAATATCTATCTAAGCTTGCCGATTCAAATCTAGTTACCGGTCTGCCTCAAGTGTCTGCTGATCAAGCACAGAAGTGCAAGGCCTGCCAGCTTGGAAAACAACACAAGTCATCCTTCCGAAGCAAGCCCTGCATGTCAACTTCTAAGTGCCTCCAATTGCTACAAATAGATCTATTTGGCCCCACAACTACAGCAAGTATTAGGGGAAGTAGATACACCTTAGTTGTAGTAGATGATTTCTCTAGATATAATTGGGTGGAAACTTTCAGTCACAAAGATGACACATATGCTGTTGCTACCAAGTTATTCAGACTACTACAGACCCAGAAAGAAAGCGATATCATCAGTAAGAGATCAGACAATGGCAATGAATTCAAGAACAATGGTATTGCTCAGTACTGTGATGATCATAGTATAGACCACAACTTCTCAGCTGCCGGTACACCACAACAAAATGGTGTCTTTGAGAGAAAGAACAGGACTCTTATAGAAGCCGGTAAAACCATGATTGCTGAAGCCAGGCTACCGAAATACTTTTGGTCTGCAGCCATCAATACCGCCTGCTTCACTCAGAACAGATCTCTAATCAACAAATTCCATAACAAGACTCCTTCTGAACTTTGGAGAGGCAGAATTCCTAATATTGGCTTTTTCAAAATATTCGGCTGCAAATGTTACATGCTCTACAACGGTAAGGAGAACAGAGGTAAATTTGATGAGAAAGCTGATGAAGGAATCTTTGTTGGTTACGCTAAACACAGTAAGGCCTTTCGAGTTTTCAATAAGAAAATTTTGAAAATTGTTGAATCTGTTCATGTAACCTTTGATGAATTTGATTTGTTAGAGTCTAACAAGGCTTCAAATAGTACTAATGCCCCTAGTGCTCATGAGACATGTGAATCCAGTAATTCTAAACCTGCAGGTCAAGTACCAGCTACTAATCCAGTCATCTTAGTAGTAAAACCAGCAGATAATCAATATTTCCCATCATCGGCAGAACATGATCATACTGATAACTTTCCTACTCCGTTTGCCGAGACAAACTCTGCTGATCATCCTGAAGACAGATCTAGCCCTCAACCTATTTCTGTTATAAGACCTATCCCTTCAAGTTCTCATCCACCTCTCACTCAAATATCCTCTTCTCTTCCACCATCTACTGATCATGATACTCCTCTAGAATCTTTACAACAAGAATCAGTAAGACACAATGTGCTGAGAGAAATTAGAGCAGTTCGTGATCATCCATTAGAAAATGTGATTGGTGATGTCTTTGGTCCAAGATTAACAAGGAACCTTAGCAAGGCATTTGATGAAAGTCTCTTCTCATCTGCTATGGTTTCCAATATAGAACCAAAGAAGACTGAAGAAGCTCTTGCCGATCCTGGTTGGGTTGAAGCCATGCAAGAGGAACTGAATCAGTTTGAAAGATGTAATGTATGGGAACTTATGCCAAGACCAACTTCTCAACAAGTTATTGGTACAAAGTGGGTCTACAGGAACATGTTGGATAAAGCTGGGAATATCACAAGAAACAAAGCAAGGTTAGTTGCAAAAGGCTACCGACAAGAAGAAGGGATTGACTACGATGAGATATTTGCTCCTGTTACAAGATTGGAAGCTATAAGACTTTTCTTAGCCTATGCTGCCTTCAAAGAATTCAAACTATATCAAATGGACGTGAAAAGTACCTTCTTGAATGGAGAACTCCAAGAACTCGTTTATGTTGAACAACCACATGGTTTTGAGGACTCCAAGAAGCCTGATCATGTCTACCGATTGAAGAAAGTTCTCTATGGCCTAAAGCAAGCTCCAAGGGCATGGTATGAAACCCTTTCTAAGTTTTTACTTAGCGATGGCTTATGTTTCACTCGAGGTAAAATTGAGACTACTTTATTTGTTTCCAAGCATAAGGGTAATTCATTGTTTGTTCAAATATATGTCGATGATATTATTTTTGGTTCTACTAACGAATCACTTTGCAAGAGATTTGAGAAGCTAATGCAGAGCAAGTTCGAGATGAGCATGATGGGTGAACTAACATATTTCCTTGGACATCAAGTCAAGCAAACCAATGAGGGAATATTCATCAGTCAAGCCAAGTATGCAAAAGAATTAATCAAGAAGTTTGGCTTTGACTCTGCTCATTCTCAAAGCACACCGATGGGCACTAACATTCATTTAGATAAGGATGAGTCCGGTAAAAAGGTAGATATGAATGTCTACCGAGGTATGATTGGCTCACTCCTCTATCTAACTGCCAGTTGACCAGATATCATGTTTGTCGTTTGTGTATGTGCCAGGTTTCAAGCTGACCCTAGGGAATCCCATCTGCAGGCTATAAAACGCATTATTAAATACTTATGTGGTTCTGCTAACCTTGGATTATGGTATGCTAGAGATTCATCTTTTAATCTAATAGGTTTTTCAGATGCAGACTTTGCAGCTTGTAGGGTGACCAGAAAAAGTACAAGTGGAACATGCCAATTTCTTGGTGATCGGTTGGTGTCTTGGTCTTGTAAAAAGCAGGCATCAATTTCCACTTCAACTACTGAAGCTGAGTACATAGCTGCCGGCAGTTACTGTTCACAGATCCTTTGGATGAAGCAGCAGCTGGTTGACTATGAAGTTCCATCTCAAGTTTGTCCCATTTACTGTGACAATCAATCTGCTATCTCGGTATCAAACAATCCGGTCATGCACTCTAAAACCAAGCACATAGACATCATATACCACTTTCTGAAGGAACATGTAGAAAAGGGAAATATTGTGCTGCTCAAAGTTTATACCGATTTCCAAAGAGCAGACATAATGACAAAGCCTTTAAATCAGAAAAGATTTGAATTACTCAGAGGTGAACTAGGTATGATTGATTACAATGGTTAAAACTGTGCTGACTTTGCTACTTGTATTAGTCTACCGATCAAATCAGCAAAGCAACTAAATCTTACCGACGAACTCTATGCCGACAATATCTTGCCGATCAACATCTTTACAAATTATGTCTTGCCGATATGAAATAAAAAAATTCAAAATTCAAATTCATCGGTAGATCTCATTCCAACGGATAAGGATTCTCTGACACATGACGTAAGCAATGTCAAATCAAAGGTACAATCGGTCACACCACCTCTCTGACACATCTGTGTGCACCGCCTTACCCAAATCGTGTCAAAGATTTATCCCAAAACCTTGTGATAAATTAGAAAGGTAACTCTTATATTTACAATATTATTGTTGCCATTTTTACCCTTTCTCTTTCCTAAGTTTAACCGTCTAATTTCATCTGTCCGGTTCGTGCATTTAATGCATTGTGTGCGCACGTTCTCTGAGTTATTCGCTACAGTTAAACTCCTCATTATTTCCCTTATCCCCATGCAAACCCTTCTTATTCTCTCTCTCTCTCTCTCTTCTATAACATATAAAAGCTTCACTTAAACCTCTTCTTATTCTTTTTGCTCTTCACTCACCTGAACTCTCCTTGTTGCTTGTGTTCATCATCATCATCTCCTACCAGTCTACAAAGATCTTACTCTAATCTCTGGTAACCATTTGATGATTTACATTTGTTCCTCAGCATTTAGTTTGAACTAATTGATTTCTAACTTGTGAGATTTCTTGAGTGATTTTACAGATAATATCGAGCAATGAAAAGGATATCTATGGAGGCTATGTTGACTCCACATTCTTCGACGACACTCTTGACGGTAATTTCTTGAGAAATCTATTGATTGGCCTTCTGGACTCTTTCATCACTCCAACTGGTGTTGAGTTCATATTTTTACGTCAAGTGCAAGAGTTTTTATCCAACGCCTCAGTTATCTCTGCCCCAAATGATCCGTCTACCTTCGTCTCCATCAATTCTACTATCGCCGGCGTCCCGATCTCTATCACTCCATCCTTTATTTCTGCTGCTTTCCCTTTCCTTGGAAGTGAAGGTGTAACTAGTCTAGCTGATGATAAGTACTTGGACAAGGCATGGACCCTTATGAGGGAAGCCGGTCCTAGACTTAATGGAGATAATCATCTGAAATCTCATTATAGAAGGAGATATTTTGCTCTTGCTGAAATCGTGGATAGATGTTTGGTTTGTAGATCTGGATCTCACAGCCATGTAACTGACATTCAGTTTGAGGCAATGACAGCCATTGTATTGCAAGAAGAATTCAACTAGTGTGCCTACCTATTTAGAGTGATTGCCATTGCTGCTGTTAAATGGAAGGATGATAGAAGAAAGAACAAGGCTCACCCTGGTAAGGGATGCCATTATATGCTGATAAGCACTATTTTGAGGAGCAACTCAGCAATCGTTAGGGCTTCCCCAGCTCCTCCAAGCTTTGACTTTGACAAACTGAAATCTTTCAAGCTTACTGAATGGAACAGAATATCCAAGAAAGCTTCTACCGGCACAGTAGTTGTTCAAGCTGCTGGTTCTCCAAAGAAGAAAAAGGCAAAGAAAGTTGTTAAGGTTGCTACTGTTGCTCCTACCAACGTTTCTATTCCTTCTCCTTCTATCGATAGGATTCTTGCCGATTCTACTCCACCAGCACCCAAGAAAAGAAAGTTGGTCAAGGCTGCCGATAAAGCCCAAGTCAAAAAGTCAAAGGTTTCTACTGATGAACCTCCTGCTGCTCAAAAGCCAAAGCCTACTGTTGCTCAAATTCCTTCATCTCAGATTCCATCTACCGATCCTAGAGCCAAGCAGATTAGGTTTGCACCATCTCTTCTTGCCGGTTCAACACTTACTGCTCCATCTGTACTTATCAAGTCTGAACCTGAGGTTGCCGATGAAATGGCTGAAAGAAGAAGATTGATTGCCTCTGAATTAGGGGTAAGAGTTCCTCTACAGAAAGGAATTCTAGATCTTCTCTATTTACCTGAGCTCCATGCTGCTGCTGATGTAGCCTCTGGACCTATTGTCATAAAATGCAAACCGATCAGGAACCCCACCTTCCACATTTTCTTTAGAAACCATTGGTCGTTTACCAATAAGGTCCTGTCAAAGAACTGGGTGTTCCCTATTGATCATCTCCACCCTTTTATTCGCCGGTTGCTCTAATTCCATGAGGAAAGGAAGGAGTCAGTCCCCTCAGGAAAGCTTGTTGATTATGTTGATTACAGGAGCTCGAACAATCTCACTGACATGTATAAGGAGAAGTTTGTTCCCCTTTAGAGATTTCAAAGACTACCTGAGGCAGAGCTTAAACTGAATTTTGGAAGATATTTTGACTTGCTACCTCTTCCTTGGAATCAGATTTACTTGTTTCAAGATAGAATCAGACAGGATCTGATGGTACAAGATGTCTGGGTTGCCTATGCCTCAGTCTTCAACCAACTGAAGAACTTTGATGAACAAGATCCTTACCAGTTGGGAAGACCATAAGATGATGATGATTTGCTGAATTACAATGATGATGAGAGGTTAGATAAAAGTACTCAAGCAACTCAGTTCATGAAGAATGTACAGAGAGTTTCCCTGAATCTGCTTCACGATTCAGAGGCCTTCATCAAGGCTAAAACCGCTACTACTCCATCTTCTATCTCTGTTCCTGAACTAATTCCTTTACCAGCAATCTCTCCCATTCTAACTCCAAGCAGTTCAGTTGACACTACCGATTTTGTTTGTGCTCACAATGCTGATGGTGACACTCTTACTTCTTCTGACTCAATCAGTGAGTTGGACAAGATGCCGATAAGCATAGTTTTTAAGAAGCCCTCTTCTGATCAAGTTCAAACTTTTGCTGCTCCAGCTTCTATGGAAACTCAACCTCTGATTGCAGAAAGTTTAAAGGAAGACCAGCTTGCATCACTTGAGCAAACTACTGACACTCAAGTTGTAGATGAAGTTGCTGTTGAAGAGTTGCTGACTTCAGGAGGAGCAAGCGCTAATGAAGACGTTCCTGATGCTGATAAAGAAATTTTTTCTACTGATGAGCCAACTACAGACACTCATCTGACTGAGCAAACTGCTGAAGCTCAACTCATTCCAGTAATAGTTGCTGATGAACCTTTTCTTGCAGATTCTGAGCCAACTTCCGACACTCAGATTGTCCCTGCTATTATTTTTGTTGAATCTACTGGTGTTAGAGAGGTTGTTGAGTTGGGAGGAGGTGCCGATGCAGAGGTTGCATGTTCTGTTGATCAAAATGCTGCACTGGATGCTATGATAGCTCATGACTTGCAGCTTGAAGAATTCCAAGAATTCCAGGAAGCTTTATTTGCTCCTGATGAACCCCTTCTTCTCCCTGCTCCTGAGGTACAACCGGTTACTGCTGATGAAGTGCAACCAGTTGCTGATATTGTTGATGCTGCTGATGAGGAAAGCTCAGACGAGATATATCCTGCTGACTATGTAGAGTTGCCGATCCTTATGAATGACGCTGAAAGGGATTCTACTCCACCTCTTGAGTACAACTGTGAACTACACGCCAAGGAGATGATGAGTTCAAACTGGTACACTACCGGCATCTCTATCCCTTCTAACAGTTTTGGCCAACCGTTGTTTCCTCTTCATCAACCAAGCTTGTCTTTCCGTTCTACACTTCAGAGAATTACTTCTCCTTTCGGGAAAGAACATCCCCATTACACCAAACATAACTTCTTTGCTGGTTGCTCTGCTTCTGAAAAGATAATCTGCATACCCTGGATTAAACCATATTTCAAAAGGAGGAAAGGGAAGGCTCCCCGGGTGTCAAAGCTCAAGGTGAAAAGACCTGTCTATGAACCTCTTCACTGCTTACCTGGGAGAATAAAGGTTGGGGGTAAAATCCACCTGCCTAGTCCCTCTCCTAAGGAGGTTTGCATCAGCATAAATGGTTGGATGAGACGGTGCATGATGATCAACGATGAACTTCATGATATACTTGAGTTTAGGGCTACTGATTCTCGTGGTCTGCTATTCTTAGTCAAATCTGCTACTGTAGCACTGACTATACCGATGTTTCACCCTCGCCAACGTGCTGATCACCTTGTCTTTACCTCAAGATTACTGATGGCAAATTTAGTCAACATGATTCTTGAAGGTCGTGCCTCCTTGAATCTCTTGCTAGCCTTATTTCTTTCCATGGAGGACAATGGTGTTTTTCATCCGTCTGGAGACCGTGAGATTATTGTGCATCCTGACTTTCCTTTGCCGATCTTCCATGCCAATACTGCTGCCGATCTCATTGACTCTACCTCTATTCCTGATGAGTTCCTTCTTACCGGTAAATATGCTGCTGTTGCTACTTTCATTCAACAAGTTCCGGCCTTGCCTCTGCCATCTGCTCCCGTTCCGATGCCAGCTTCTCCTTTGCTAATCGCTCTATCTTCCGATGATGAGATGTCTGTGCCTATTCCCGATGGTGTTGTAGAAGATGCTGATCTAATCAATGAAGACTTTATTCCTTCATTCCTGATGCATTCTTCTCTTGGTCTTACAAAGCCCGTGGTACTGAATAGTATGTATGAATACTTTAGTCACCTTGAAGGGGATACTGAGGATCTACAAGTGCCTGTTACTCATGCCGATCTAGGCGATACTAGCCTCTTCCTCCGAGACAAATTGAACCGTATCTATGAGAATCTCTCTGAAAAAAAAATCCTTCAATCCAATCAGGAGGAGGAAAACAAGAGAATCCAAGACCTGAAAGAACTTCTGAAGGACTGGGAATCAAGAATGATTGCCCTTGATGATGCTCAACTGAAGATTGCTGCTCTTGAAGCCAACAATAAGAAGCTGACTAAAAGGTTAAAAAGTTCTCAGAGGAGACAGAAAAGAAAAGCTGACAAAGAAGAAGCCAGAGCAAAGAAGAAGGCCAAGCGTACTGAATCTACATCAAAGGTTGCTGACCAGCAAGAAGATCCTCCTATGTCTTGAGTCAATGTAGCCAATGATATAGATATCCTGAAGACCTTCAAAGATATATCCAACAAACTCTTTGCTAAACATTCTGTTTTTGTGTATGCTTAATTTTTTATGTTATGCTCTTATAATATATCTGCTGCTCATCATGCTAACTTTGTTTTGTAGATTATTATTTCTCTACTGATCATTGCTATCAGCAGTCCATTTTCTTTTTCTCTATCCATTTTGTTGTATTGATATTTCTGAGACATCTAGTGTGTGACTTAGCTTAGGGAATGATAATAAATAGACATTCCTTATACATTCTTTTACTAAGCTAAGATAGATGTTCTTGGATAGGGTGATTGGACTTAAGCAATTAGGAGGAGATTGTTGTTCAAATATATGTATAGGACATAGAATTGCTTAATCCCAATCATGTTTGACACTTAGGATCCCCCAATTTTATTAGAACCTTTGTAAGGTACCTTTAGGACTCTTTATGACCAGCACAGGTGTATAACAAACTTTTCAATCAAGGCAAACCAGCTAGAGGAAATAAATCAGCAGACCAGCATTCAAGTTGCCGATCGGCAAAGATAGTCTGTACTGGTCGTCAGGTTACATCGCTCTACTTTAAAGTCAACCTTACCGATTGTCTTTGTCCTTTCGTAATGTCTTATCTGAAAGTAGTTTATCTGCTCTGTTATGATTACTGCGCCGTCTGACACATAGCTATTTTTAGCTCTACTGTCTCTACTTGCTTTTTGCAGGTAACCGGTTGAGACAAAAGGGTCTTTACCCATCAGACTTTTCAAGACATGTGTGTACTCCATATCTTTGCCATTAATGCTGAAGATACCGCATTTAATGCTCCTCAACTACCCAGCTAGAATTTGAATTTGCAAGTCTTCTTCAACAAGACTCAAGTCATTAACTCCTCTTATAAATAGAGGACTTAGAGCATTGAAGAGGGTTGGTGATTTCAGTGCATTGAAGAGAATTGATTGTTTAGAGCATTCATTAGAGCTTAAACATTCCTTGTCCCAGAAATCATTAAACACTTGTTAGGACATACACTTGTGCACAAACTCACCAACATTGTCAGTATTCCCGAACTAGATTATTTTAAGGAATACGTTGCTTGATTTATTCACACACCCACCTGAGTGAGATAAGTTCTCTTGGACTTGCCGCTCAAAAACACTTGGTCATATTTGTACTACGATCCATTAGTGATCTCTAGAATTTAGTCTTTGTATCCGGCAAAGCAGCTCTTGTAATAGACTAGGGATATCTAATAGTGCTTTTAACCCAAATCCAAGTTCTGACCAAACTTGGTAGAGGACGTAGCAGTATTTACACTGTGAACCTCTCCAAATCATTGTGTCCCTTGTTACTTATTTTGTCCTTGCCGGTTGGAACTCTATCACCGGCAGATCTTAGTTGGTCTTACTGATTCATTGTAATTTCTATTTACCAATCTCTTGAAACTGCATTGAACTTTGTAAAATCACTTTGTGTTAAACCAAGCTCTCAAAACCGTTTTATAAACTGTTTTGTGTGAGTTAAAACTAAGTCATATATTCTCCGTTGTGCTTACTGATAATAGCTTGCAATCTGATAAGTGACTTTGCTCTTATAAAGTGTTATGATTCAAAAGTTTTCAAAAGGCTATTCAACCCCCCTCTAGCCTATTTTCTTACCAATCGGGCCTAACAACATGGATCTCTAATCTTCGAATCAAGAACTTTGTTTCTCAATTTTAGCAATTATGAACTCTTCATAATTCTAACTTCGTTTTATCTTTGAATCTTTGATTACGATCAAGTTTGGTAAACACAGTCTCGAGAACGTAGGCTAGCCATCCAAACCTTGAACCAATCTCAGAATTCAACAGACTAAAATAAATAGGAAATCCAAACCCTGAGATCCATACCCAAGACCTAACCCTGCGCCCCGCTCCAGACCCAGGGTCCGGCCGGGTCACAATCTAGGTCCGGTTGGACCTCCCTGAAAAATCAACAATTTTTAATGTTCCAAAATTTGTCCCAAATTATTTTTCCTGATTCAATTAGGATTTGGTGTTCTTGGTGATCCAATCACCATGATCATCAAAACCTTGAATAAACAATTTATTCATGAACATCATAATCCCAATATTCAAATCATGTTAGGCACATAAACAATTTTTATACACACAACATGATTATGTATTGAAATAATCAACATGAACGGGTCTCTGATACCACTATTGGGTTTCGTAGTAACATGCGCAACGGAATTAAGCATTTAAAATTTAAGAAACCCAAAGCCTATAGATCCATTCATATGATTATGACAAATACATCTACTATGAATATAAGAATACTAACCCTTGAAGCGTTTCTTGATTTCTTGATCTTTGGGTCTTGGGTTCTTCGCGGCTTTCGAATCACGAACGCAGGAACACGAACACAAAGATGTTAACGGAATCACCCTCTATGGATATCCACACGCGAACGAATATTAAGAACTCTTTCTTAATCTTGACTTCTAGATCAAAAAGGGACTATATGATTTTATGTATTATTGATCTTTGATTCTCATTCTCAATCTTAATCAATAATTATGTTTCTCCAAACAAGTGAATCAATCATATTCAATGGCTGGGATAGAGATATTTATATGGGTATAAGTCCTTAACCCTTAAGGACTTAGGATACCCAAATCCCGTCACTAATTTACTGCACAAGTTATTTTGGCCGACATTACTGGCACGGTCGTGCCCCAAAACTGGCACGGTCGTGCCAATGCCTTCGAGACAACCTTCCCAGCCGCCCAATATTGGCACGGTCTTGCTTTGTATCTGGCACGGTCGTGCTTGATATTTTGGCACGGTCGTGCCAATCAATCCGCCAGCACTTGTCCTTGGTTGATTTATGGCACAGTCGTATCTTCTAAAGAGCACGGCCGTGCCAGACCAAAACACAGCCATTTTTCCCTTTTAACAATTCGTTCTCTTGTGTGTGACCCCATAGGATTATATCAAGTTGGCAATGAGCCCAAATAAACTTTATCTCATAAATCATGAGTGGACCCTAGCAGGCCATCATGATTACCTGATGGAAAAAAAATCCACTGTGTAATAAAATTACCTTGCAAGTGTACAAGTGCCGAAGTAGCAGTATACAAAAGTAAGGGTCGAACCACAGAGACTTGGGTAATTAATAAGTTGATTTAATTAGTGCAACAATAACAAAAGGGGTTTTTTTGATTTTTGATTTAATTACCTAAATTAACTACTGAACAATGAAATTAAACTAAAGAATTACGATCGCTAAAGCAAACAAAGATTGTACTCAAGAAGATTCAAGCAGTTCACGGATTGGCGATCACAATTACACTCTCTTCATGCTATTTTGATGATGAAAGACTATAATCTTCATGAGCGAAATAAACTGACTTGGTTAAATGGGACCCATACATTCTGGGCTCATACCCATAAAAGGCCTAGAGGCCCAGCCACCAGAAGCCCATGCTTATGGGCCGACATCAATCAAGCCGAGCAGGCAGTCCTTGCCTAGGCCGAGTTCTATGAGGCCTAGTCCCTAGTAGGCCTCTATGATGAGCCGAGTGGGTGGAGATGTATCATAAACCTCCCACTATCGCAGGGAGTCCACTCATAGTTTGACTACAACTCTAACATCTAAGTATCCTTATCTAAGTAAAGATATCTCTTCTACAAGATAACTGGGATATCATCCATCCTTATCTGGAGTCTATCTCCAAGGAATACGAGTCCCACAATAACATGGGCTCCCTGGCTTTCTTAACAAGTCAGGACTCATTCACCCACGCCTATATAAACAGGTCCTCTACACAGTAAGCGGGAAATGAACTCTTTGGCTCTTAACTAGTCAATTGATTTCTATATTTTCATACACTACCCGAATTCTTATTTTCACGCCGGAGGGCCTTCGCCGGTGAAGGCCCGGCATAGTTTACATTTGTTTATTGTGCGCAGATCTGAACGGGGAAGTTCTCATTGCTGGGTTTATCCGAACCACTAGACAAAGGCTGATCCGGTAAGTTTTTGGCATCATCAGTTTGGTTCCATTGCCGGGAAACGTCGATCGGAGAATCTTTCTGTCCGGAAAACCACAATTTCCTCATGTCAGGACTTCGCGCCGATGGTCAGGAGGTTAGTGTTACACCAGATGCTAATCTCAACCAGCCACCACCTAACGTGGCGAATAACGCTGCTTTGAACCAAGGCCTCCCTCCTCCACCTCAAGGAGGCGGGATGCATACACGTTCCAGAGGTCCTCCACCTGAGATAACTCATCAATATGGACGGAGAAGGCGAACAGCTTCATGCCCCCAAAATACCGAGGTTGGCCCATCTAGACCGCCACCAATTGATCGTAGAGAGTTGATGCAACAGAACCTCTCAACCCTCCAACAACTAGCCGACGCTCAGAGGGCTCTCCTAGAATTCGACCCTGACCATTCCTTGGTGCCCTTCATCCAGCCCTCTGGAACTAGAGGAGCTTTGGAAGACGGAGAGAGGAGCAGCCGTAGGGGAAACCCACATACTGATGACAGACGTCACCAAGAACCACGTGGAGCACCCCCAGGAAACCGAGCTGCTCCACCAAGTTGACTAGAAGGACGGCTTGGCCTAGTCAACAATGGGGCAAGAGATCTAAGAGACCATATAAACCGAAACCGAAGAAGGGAAGAAGAGGAAGAGGCAAAATCTTCAGATGTGAGAATTCTAGGAGAAAGGAGACGATGGGAAGACCAATTCCAAGCCCCACCAAGGCAAGCACTGCCTCGTCGTACTCCACCGAGACGACCTCTAAATGACCCAGAGATAAGCTGAGTTGCTGGGAGAGGCCGAGACCAAGAAAGAGAGAAACCTAGAAGTTCTCATCGCACCTCCGCAATAAGCGAGAGACTCTTTATAGATCTACAAGATAGGTTGGATAATCTTGAGATGAACCAAGGCCAGAGGAAGCCCAAGACTCATTATGACGCTATGCATCCTTTTGCGCTATGGATCAAAGATTCCCCACCAACTCCCCAATTAAAGCTCCCCCACCTGGACAAATACTCTGGTAACTCAGATGCTTTGGATCACCTCCAAGATTTTGAGGCCATGATGGACCTATTGTCCAACCAGGACGATGTACTTTGCAAGGCCTTTGCTAGTACATTGACTGGAGCAGCCAGATATTGGTTCATGGACCTGGAAAGAGGAAGCATTGACTCTTTCTCCAAGTTAAAGATGGGATTCATGGAATACTTCGCTACGGCAGGAGCGAGAAAGAAAAGGTTGTCAGACCTAGCCAATATAGTCCAAGGGAAAAATGAGTCGACTATGAGTTTCTACAACACGATTCAGAAACTTGGTTGACTCGATTGAAGAACGACTCACCGACCGTGAGATCATCACATGATTTACCAATGGCCAGAGGTCAGACAAACTCACTCATGAGTTATCAGTGAGAGAGCCTGACACGCCCCCAGGTCCTGGGATCCCCTAATAGAACCTCGAACCTGGATGGGAGTGCCTAACGGGAAACAAGAAACTTAACTAGAAACTTAATGACATTTGTTTAACAAACTGACATTATATATATATACTCTAGAGTAAGGAGCTATACTAGCTCACAACACGAGTTCTATACAAGAAATTTTAAAACCAAACTTAATACATACACAGCGGAAACATGCCTAGCACATAAGCTGGCATTAAGAGTACTATACAAGATGTCTAGTGACAACAAGAACTAAACAAGACTGTCTACCCCAAAATAAGGAGTTACAAAACCCATAATACATCGTCCTCACCAAGTGTAAAAGGACACAAGCCCCAAAATAATCACGACCTGCGAAGCAAGCTCCCAACTATGTCGAGCCTCACTGCGCACTATCCTTCTTTTCCTGGGGGGGAAGCAAATAAAGGGTGAGATAAATCTCAGTAAGCTATTAGATGCAAGTACATGACATGCTATCATGCAATTCAAGTAGATACTCAAGTAATCATATATTAAGTATCATCAAGTAACAAGTATATGAGAGGATAATCCACTCATCCAGTAGCACATAAAGCTAACCAAGCAAGTTATAAGGATATTGCTTCCTTCCTTATTCCTCCCAAGAATACCATTGTTGTCGAAGCTTGTATTACTTTGACATCACGATCAATAACAGGAACTGATTATTCAGTATATCAGAAGACCCGGTAACCAGTGTCATTCTCAATATCAGTACTCATGATTATTCATGAGGTGTTCGGGATGGGAAATTAGCATTCACTTTAGTCAGGCTTATTGCTCCAACTAAGGAAGCTATGCCCTTACTATGGCCGGTAGTAAGGGGTCGGGCGGAAATACATAGGGACCCGATTGTCACTTAAACCCCAGCTCTCGTGACAAGCGTGAACCTATACATTTTCGAACAAGCAAGGAGAACCAGCTGGACTCACCAAGAATGCACAAGTAGATGTTTACTTGAACTACAGAACAGAACTCAGTCCCTTATTAGTAGACTACTCTTTATGCACCATGTAATCATGTATCATGTACTCACGAGAATATGCACCATGTAGTCATGTATCATGTGCTCACGAGAATATGCACCATGTAGTCATGTATCATGTGCTCACGAGAATATAAGTACACGTACGCAATTATTGCGAATACAAACCAAGATAACAATGGCACATAAGGTGTCCATGTAACACGATCAATCCAAGTAAGAGTCCATTAATAACAGACTTCAGTCAAGTAATAGGGTATATCATTCTATATCACTTTGTCACATGCCAAGTTTGCACGTACATATTCATATCACGTTTAACACATTAAAGTGTCTATCACGATACCCTTACTATCAAGTAGAGCCCAACACCTTAGACTCTAAACACGTAGTAGAATAGGTCACATTGTACCTAGACACAGTCATACTTCACGTATATGTATCGTTAATAATCGTATACATTTTCTAACACATATTGTGTTCTATAACCATTCTTATTAATTTAAATCGTAGTATTCACGATTATATGAATGATCTTCATATTACACTAGTCCTTATTTTCTTTACGAAACTCATTTCAAGACAAGATATCTTATTTATATTTTATATACTTCATTGAGTATATACACGATTAAAAACTAAATCATTTACACTTTAGTGCTTATTTATAGGTCTTCCAATATACACGTATCAAGTTCAAGTATATAGTAGAGTTAATCATTCTCTATCTAGTTCCATAACCCAATTCTTTAGTTATTCATACCATGTACCAATCAATCAAGAAGCCACATTCTATCAAGTAAATATATGCAAGATTTGCATATACACATCAAGACTCTTTCAGGTTTATTACCATACACATATATTGGTGTCAAGGCACGTACAAGATTTTATAATCTTATATTTCAAGTTACTGTCTCATCTTAAGACATTCAAGACATTCAGGACATTCAGGACATTCAATACATATACAAGATCTTATCATCTTATATCCAAGTTCTCAATCCATTTCTTTGGATGATTAAACATGTACAAGAGTTAATTATCTTATACTTCAAGTTCAAGCTAGGAAGATGAATTATACACCTTTCACGAATTCTTTTCCAATCCTTTTCTTAGGACATTCAAGCTCTAGACATTAGTTGGTGTCCCTAAGGTACACAAACATTGACTTCAAGACACATAAAAGAGTTATTACTCTTATATTCAAGTTATCATTTAATTATGATTCAAGTCCACATTTCATTTGTTCACAAAGGGACTATTTTTCAGTACTAGAGTGTTCTACAACACTCATCTAGGCCATCTAGGGTAGTACCCTAAACCTAGACCAAGAATACTTCGAGTTCAATTTAAGTCAATGAGCTATACCACTCATACTTACAAGTTCTTAATTCCCTACAAAGGATATTCAATCTCAAGTCATTGTTTTAATGCCCCTAAGGTGCACAATCATTGGCTTCAAGACAAGCATAACACATAAGTGCTTGTTCATAGCACTTTTAAGACATATAAAAGAGTTCTTCCTTTTATACTCAAGTTCTCATTTTAATTTAATGAGTAATCATGTTCAAGACTCACTTCTGATACCCCTAAGGTATCACAACACTTGCTAGGACATCTTATCTTAAGGCTATATGCCTTAACAAGGGTTATTTCCAACTTATACAATCATGGAACAAGTTTTACAATTTTTCAGGACATATGGGCGGCCGCACAAAATGGTGTGGGCGGTCGCCCAAAATCAGGCTTTCCAAGAACAAAATACTTCAGATAGATGGGCGGTCGCCCAAGGCCCAAAAATGCCAAAATCCGAATTCTTTCCCAGGTTAAATAATTTTCCGTCCCAAGCGTAGGAGTAACTTTTATTAACTCTTAGGCAATACCCAAAACATTATTTCAGGCTCAATTCATTTCTTTTACCGTCCCATTAATAATAGGACAATTTCCTTTTATTCCATTTCAATATTTCACCGACCCCAAAAGTATAAGTACAATTTTATTTTATACTACTATATCCATTTAGAGATACTTCCATTCATTTCCCCGTACCACAAATAATGGTACAATTTTTCTAATAATATTTAAATCAAGTTACTATTTTACCGTCTCACGAATAGGAGTACAATTTTCCTATTAATCTTTTAACAAACCAAGGAGGCTTCAAGTTTCTTTCATACATACGCAGTATATTTTTATACTCCCTTCGTCCCAAATTTACAAGTATCACAAAAATTGCTCAAAACACAATTTTAACAAGAACAAGTAGCGGGAATAACATATATACATGTTATTACAAGTAAGGGGGAGATAATAACTTACCTAGTCAAAAATCAAGTTGACCCAAATTAATTTTTGATCGGCCTGGAACGCTCTATTCAACGCCACGAATATTTATCCGGGACCAGAATCAAGAACGGAGGGATAATTAAACTCGAGGAGTCGAGAATAGGGTGAAACCCTAACCTAGCTTTTTAGAACAGAGGGAGCGTAAGAAAATTTGGGGAAAGTGACTTCCCAGGCAACCCAAGTCTTGATATACTTGGAAGTTTCAAAAAATGACACTTAGGCCCCTCAAGTTTCACTTTTAACAAAAAGACCCCTAAAGTCAAATTTTCACAAATGACCCAAAAGTCAAAACTAGACATTTAACCACCTTAACTATTTAAAGCAGTTAAAACTTTAACCCAAGTAAAACTAACACATAATATGCAAGTTCAAGTATTTAACAAGTATGTCAAATATTTAACAAGAAATAGGATGGGTGTTACATCCTCCCCACCTTAAAGAAAATTCGCCCACGAATTTTACTTACCAAAGTTTTCAAATAGGCTCGGGTATTTATCTCGCATCTCTTTCTCAGTTTCCCAAGTAGCCTCTTCAATTTCATGATTTCTGCAAAGGACCTTCGAAGCTTAACTAGAAACTTAATGACATTTGTTTAACAAACTGACATTATATATATATACTCTAGAGTAAGGAGCTATACTAGCTCACAACACGAGTTCTATACAAGAAATTTTAAAACCAAACTTAATACATACACAGCGGAAACATGCCTAGCACATAAGCTGGCATTAAGAGTACTATACAAGATGTCTAGTGACAACAAGAACTAAACAAGACTGTCTACCCCAAAATAAGGAGTTACAAAACCCATAATACATCGTCCTCACCAAGTGTAAAAGGACACAAGCCCCAAAATAATCACGACCTGCGAAGCAAGCTCCCAACTATGTCGAGCCTCACTGCGCACTATCCTTCTTTTCCTGGGGGGGGAAGCAAATAAAGGGTGAGATAAATCTCAGTAAGCTATTAGATGCAACTACATGACATGCTATCATGCAATTCAAGTAGATACTCAAGTAATCATATATTAAGTATCATCAAGTAACAAGTATATGAGAGGATAATCCACTCATCCAGTAGCACATAAAGCTAACCAAGCAAGTTATAAGGATATTGCTTCCTTCCTTATTCCTCCCAAGAATACCATTGTTGTCGAAGCTTGTATTACTTTGACATCACGATCAATAACAGGAACTGATTATTCAGTATATCAGAAGACCCGGTAACCAGTGTCATTCTCAATATCAGTACTCATGATTATTCATGAGGTGTTCGGGACGGGAAATTAGCATTCACTTTAGTCAGGCTTATTGCTCCAACTAAGGAAGCTATGCCCTTACTATGGCCGGTAGTAAGGGGTCGGGCGGAAATACATAGGGACCCGATTGTCACTTAAACCCCAGCTCTCGCGACAAGCGTGAACCTATACATTTTCGAACAAGCAAGGAGAACCAGCTGGACTCACCAAGAATGCACAAGTAGATGTTTACTTGAACTACAGAACAGAACTCAGTCCCTTATTAGTAGACTACTCTTTATGCACCATGTAATCATGTATCATGTACTCACGAGAATATGCACCATGTAGTCATGTATCATGTGCTCACGAGAATATGCACCATGTAGTCATGTATCATGTGCTCACGAGAATATAAGTACACGTACGCAATTATTGCGAATACAAACCAAGATAACAATGGCACATAAGGTGTCCATGTAACACGATCAATCCAAGTAAGAGTCCATTAATAACAGACTTCAGTCAAGTAATAGGGTATATCATTCTATATCACTTTGTCACATGCCAAGTTTGCACGTACATATTCATATCACGTTTAACACATTAAAGTGTCTATCACGATACCCTTACTATCAAGTAGAGCCCAACACCTTAGACTCTAAACACGTAGTAGAATAGGTCACATTGTACCTAGACACAGTCATACTTCACGTATATGTATTGTTAATAATCGTATACATTTTCTAACACATATTGTGTTCTATAACCATTCTTATTAATTTAAATCGTAGTATTCACGATTATATGAATGATCTTCATATTACACTAGTCCTTATTTTCTTTACGAAACTCATTTCAAGACAAGATATCTTATTTATATTTTATATACTTCATTGAGTATATACACGATTAAAAACTAAATCATTTACACTTTAGTGCTTATTTATAGGTCTTCCAATATACACGTATCAAGTTCAAGTATATAGTAGAGTTAATCATTCTCTATCTAGTTCCATAACCCAATTCTTTAGTTATTCATACCATGTACCAATCAATCAAGAAGCCACATTCTATCAAGTAAATATATGCAAGATTTGCATATACACATCAAGACTCTTTCAGGTTTATTACCATACACATATATTGGTGTCAAGGCACGTACAAGATTTTATAATCTTATATTTCAAGTTACTGTCTCATCTTAAGACATTCAAGACATTCAGGACATTCAGGACATTCAATACATATACAAGATCTTATCATCTTATATCCAAGTTCTCAATCCATTTCTTTGGATGATTAAACATGTACAAGAGTTAATTATCTTATACTTCAAGTTCAAGCTAGGAAGATGAATTATACACCTTTCACGAATTCTTTTCCAATCCTTTTCTTAGGACATTCAAGCTCTAGACATTAGTTGGTGTCCCTAAGGTACACAAACATTGACTTCAAGACACATAAAAGAGTTATTACTCTTATATTCAAGTTATCATTTAATTATGATTCAAGTCCACATTTCATTTGCTCACAAAGGGACTATTTTTCAGTACTAGAGTGTTCTACAACACTCATCTAGGCCATCTAGGGTAGTACCCTAAACCTAGACCAAGAATACTTCGAGTTCAATTTAAGTCAATGAGCTATACCACTCATACTTACAAGTTCTTAATTCCCTACAAAGGATATTCAATCTCAAGTCATTGTTTTAATGCCCCTAAGGTGCACAATCATTGGCTTCAAGACAAGCATAACACATAAGTGCTTGTTCATAGCACTTTTAAGACATATAAAAGAGTTCTTCCTTTTATACTCAAGTTCTCATTTTAATTTAATGAGTAATCATGTTCAAGACTCACTTCTGATACCCCTAAGGTATCACAACACTTGCTAGGACATCTTATCTTAAGGCTATATGCCTTAACAAGGGTTATTTCCAACTTATACAATCATGGAACAAGTTTTACAATTTTTCAGGACATATGGGCGGCCGCACAAAATGGTGTGGGCGGTCGCCCAAAATCAGGCTTTCCAAGAACAAAATACTTCAGATAGATGGGCGGTCGCCCAAGGCCCAAAAATGCCAAAATCCGAATTCTTTCCCAGGTTAAATAATTTTCCGTCCCAAGCGTAGGAGTAACTTTTATTAACTCTTAGGCAATACCCAAAACATTATTTCAGGCTCAATTCATTTCTTTTACCGTCCCATTAATAATAGGACAATTTCCTTTTATTCCATTTCAATATTTCACCGACCCCAAAAGTATAAGTACAATTTTATTTTATACTACTATATCCATTTAGAGATACTTCCATTCATTTCCCCGTACCACAAATAATGGTACAATTTTTCTAATAATATTTAAATCAAGTTACTATTTTACCGTCTCACGAATAGGAGTACAATTTTCCTATTAATCTTTTAACAAACCAAGGAGGCTTCAAGTTTCTTTCATACATACGCAGTATATTTTTATACTCCCTTCGTCCCAAATTTACAAGTATCACAAAAATTGCTCAAAACACAATTTTAACAAGAACAAGTAGCGGGAATAACATATATACATGTTATTACAAGTAAGGGGGAGATAATAACTTACCTAGTCAAAAATCAAGTTGACCCAAATTAATTTTTGATCGGCCTGGAACGCTCTATTCAACGCCACGAATATTTATCCGGGACCAGAATCAAGAACGGAGGGATAATTAAACTCGAGGAGTCGAGAATAGGGTGAAACCCTAACCTAGCTTTTTAGAACAGAGGGAGCGTAAGAAAATTTGGGGAAAGTGACTTCCCAGGCAACCCAAGTCTTGATATACTTGGAAGTTTCAAAAAATGACACTTAGGCCCCTCAAGTTTCACTTTTAACAAAAAGACCCCTAAAGTCAAATTTTCACAAATGACCCAAAAGTCAAAACTAGACATTTAACCACCTTAACTATTTAAAGCAGTTAAAACTTTAACCCAAGTAAAACTAACACATAATATGCAAGTTCAAGTATTTAACAAGTATGTCAAATATTTAACAAGAAATAGGATGGGTGTTACATCCTCCCCACCTTAAAGAAAATTCGCCCACGAATTTTACTTACCAAAGTTTTCAAATAGGCTCGGGTATTTATCTCGCATCTCTTTCTCAGTTTCCCAAGTAGCCTCTTCAATTTCATGATTTCTGCAAAGGACCTTCGAAGCTTAACTAGAAACTTAATGACATTTGTTTAACAAACTGACATTATATATATATACTCTAGAGTAAGGAGCTATACTAGCTCACAACACGAGTTCTATACAAGAAATTTTAAAACCAAACTTAATACATACACAGCGGAAACATGCCTAGCACATAAGCTGGCATTAAGAGTACTATACAAGATGTCTAGTGACAACAAGAACTAAACAAGACTGTCTACCCCAAAATAAGGAGTTACAAAACCCATAATACATCGTCCTCACCAAGTGTAAAAGGACACAAGCCCCAAAATAATCACGACCTGCGAAGCAAGATCCCAACTATGTCGAGCCTCACTGCGCACTATCCTTCTTTTCCTGGGGGGGGGAAGCAAATAAAGGGTGAGATAAATCTCAGTAAGCTATTAGATGCAACTACATGACATGCTATCATGCAATTCAAGTAGATACTCAAGTAATCATATATTAAGTATCATCAAGTAACAAGTATATGAGAGGATAATCCACTCATCCAGTAGCACATAAAGCTAACCAAGCAAGTTATAAGGATATTGCTTCCTTCCTTATTCCTCCCAAGAATACCATTGTTGTCGAAGCTTGTATTACTTTGACATCACGATCAATAACAGGAACTGATTATTCAGTATATCAGAAGACCCGGTAACCAGTGTCATTCTCAATATCAGTACTCATGATTATTCATGAGGTGTTCGGGACGGGAAATTAGCATTCACTTTAGTCAGGCTTATTGCTCCAACTAAGGAAGCTATGCCCTTACTATGGCCGGTAGTAAGGGGTCGGGCGGAAATACATAGGGACCCGATTGTCACTTAAACCCCAGCTCTCGCGACAAGCGTGAACCTATACATTTTCGAACAAGCAAGGAGAACCAGCTGGACTCACCAAGAATGCACAAGTAGATGTTTACTTGAACTACAGAACAGAACTCAGTCCCTTATTAGTAGACTACTCTTTATGCACCATGTAATCATGTATCATGTACTCACGAGAATATGCACCATGTAGTCATGTATCATGTGCTCACGAGAATATGCACCATGTAGTCATGTATCATGTGCTCACGAGAATATAAGTACACGTACGCAATTATTGCGAATACAAACCAAGATAACAATGGCACATAAGGTGTCCATGTAACACGATCAATCCAAGTAAGAGTCCATTAATAACAGACTTCAGTCAAGTAATAGGGTATATCATTCTATATCACTTTGTCACATGCCAAGTTTGCACGTACATATTCATATCACGTTTAACACATTAAAGTGTCTATCACGATACCCTTACTATCAAGTAGAGCCCAACACCTTAGACTCTAAACACGTAGTAGAATAGGTCACATTGTACCTAGACACAGTCATACTTCACGTATATGTATCGTTAATAATCGTATACATTTTCTAACAGATATTGTGTTCTATAACCATTCTTATTAATTTAAATCGTAGTATTCACGATTATATGAATGATCTTCATATTACACTAGTCCTTATTTTCTTTACGAAACTCATTTCAAGACAAGATATCTTATTTATATTTTATATACTTCATTGAGTATATACACGATTAAAAACTAAATCATTTACACTTTAGTGCTTATTTATAGGTCTTCCAATATACACGTATCAAGTTCAAGTATATAGTAGAGTTAATCATTCTCTATCTAGTTCCATAACCCAATTCTTTAGTTATTCATACCATGTACCAATCAATCAAGAAGCCACATTCTATCAAGTAAATATATGCAAGATTTGCATATACACATCAAGACTCTTTCAGGTTTATTACCATACACATATATTGGTGTCAAGGCACGTACAAGATTTTATAATCTTATATTTCAAGTTACTGTCTCATCTTAAGACATTCAAGACATTCAGGACATTCAATACATATACAAGATCTTATCATCTTATATCCAAGTTCTCAATCCATTTCTTTGGATGATTAAACATGTACAAGAGTTAATTATCTTATACTTCAAGTTCAAGCTAGGAAGATGAATTATACACCTTTCACGAATTCTTTTCCAATCCTTTTCTTAGGACATTCAAGCTCTAGACATTAGTTGGTGTCCCTAAGGTACACAAACATTGACTTCAAGACACATAAAAGAGTTATTACTCTTATATTCAAGTTATCATTTAATTATGATTCAAGTCCACATTTTATTTGTTCACAAAGGGACTATTTTTCAGTACTAGAGTGTTCTACAACACTCATCTAGGCCATCTAGGGTAGTACCCTAAACCTAGACCAAGAATACTTCGAGTTCAATTTAAGTCAATGAGCTATACCACTCATACTTACAAGTTCTTAATTCCCTACAAAGGATATTCAATCTCAAGTCATTGTTTTAATGCCCCTAAGGTGCACAATCATTGGCTTCAAGACAAGCATAACACATAAGTGCTTGTTCATAGCACTTTTAAGACATATAAAAGAGTTCTTCCTTTTATACTCAAGTTCTCATTTTAATTTAATGAGTAATCATGTTCAAGACTCACTTCTGATACCCCTAAGGTATCACAACACTTGCTAGGACATCTTATCTTAAGGCTATATGCCTTAACAAGGGTTATTTCCAACTTATACAATCATGGAACAAGTTTTACAATTTTTCAGGACATATGGGCGGCCGCACAAAATGGTGTGGGCGGTCGCCCAAAATCAGGCTTTCCAAGAACAAAATACTTCAGATAGATGGGCGGTCGCCCAAGGCCCAAAAATGCCAAAATCCGAATTCTTTCCCAGGTTAAATAATTTTCCGTCCCAAGCGTAGGAGTAACTTTTATTAACTCTTAGGCAATACCCAAAACATTATTTCAGGCTCAATTCATTTCTTTTACCGTCCCATTAATAATAGGACAATTTCCTTTTATTCCATTTCAATATTTCACCGACCCCAAAAGTATAAGTACAATTTTATTTTATACTACTATATCCATTTAGAGATACTTCCATTCATTTCCCCGTACCACAAATAATGGTACAATTTTTCTAATAATATTTAAATCAAGTTACTATTTTACCGTCTCACGAATAGGAGTACAATTTTCCTATTAATCTTTTAACAAACCAAGGAGGCTTCAAGTTTCTTTCATACATACGCAGTATATTTTTATACTCCCTTCGTCCCAAATTTACAAGTATCACAAAAATTGCTCAAAACACAATTTTAACAAGAACAAGTAGCGGGAATAACATATATACATGTTATTACAAGTAAGGGGGAGATAATAACTTACCTAGTCAAAAATCAAGTTGACCCAAATTAATTTTTGATCGGCCTGGAACGCTCTATTCAACGCCACGAATATTTATCCGGGACCAGAATCAAGAACGGAGGGATAATTAAACTCGAGGAGTCGAGAATAGGGTGAAACCCTAACCTAGCTTTTTAGAACAGAGGGAGCGTAAGAAAATTTGGGGAAAGTGACTTCCCAGGCAACCCAAGTCTTGATATACTTGGAAGTTTCAAAAAATGACACTTAGGCCCCTCAAGTTTCACTTTTAACAAAAAGACCCCTAAAGTCAAATTTTCACAAATGACCCAAAAGTCAAAACTAGACATTTAACCACCTTAACTATTTAAAGCAGTTAAAACTTTAACCCAAGTAAAACTAACACATAATATGCAAGTTCAAGTATTTAACAAGTATGTCAAATATTTAACAAGAAATAGGATGGGTGTTACATCCTCCCCACCTTAAAGAAAATTCGCCCACGAATTTTACTTACCAAAGTTTTCAAATAGGCTCGGGTATTTATCTCGCATCTCTTTCTCAGTTTCCCAAGTAGCCTCTTCAATTTCATGATTTCTGCAAAGGACCTTCGAAGCTTAACTAGAAACTTAATGACATTTGTTTAACAAACTGACATTATATATATATACTCTAGAGTAAGGAGCTATACTAGCTCACAACACGAGTTCTATACAAGAAATTTTAAAACCTAACTTAATACATACACAGCGGAAACATGCCTAGCACATAAGCTGGCATTAAGAGTACTATACAAGATGTCTAGTGACAACAAGAACTAAACAAGACTGTCTACCCCAAAATAAGGAGTTACAAAACCCATAATACATCGTCCTCACCAAGTGTAAAAGGACACAAGCCCCAAAATAATCACGACCTGCGAAGCAAGCTCCCAACTATGTCGAGCCTCACTGCGCACTATCCTTCTTTTCCTGGGGGGGGGAAGCAAATAAAGGGTGAGATAAATCTCAGTAAGCTATTAGATGCAACTACATGACATGCTATCATGCAATTCAAGTAGATACTCAAGTAATCATATATTAAGTATCATCAAGTAACAAGTATATGAGAGGATAATCCACTCATCCAGTAGCACATAAAGCTAACCAAGCAAGTTATAAGGATATTGCTTCCTTCCTTATTCCTCCCAAGAATACCATTGTTGTCGAAGCTTGTATTACTTTGACATCACGATCAATAACAGGAACTGATTATTCAGTATATCAGAAGACCCGGTAACCAGTGTCATTCTCAATATCAGTACTCATGATTATTCATGAGGTGTTCGGGACGGGAAATTAGCATTCACTTTAGTCAGGCTTATTGCTCCAACTAAGGAAGCTATGCCCTTACTATGGCCGGTAGTAAGGGGTCGGGCGGAAATACATAGGGACCCGATTGTCACTTAAACCCCAGCTCTCGCGACAAGCGTGAACCTATACATTTTCGAATAAGCAAGGAGAACCAGCTGGACTCACCAAGAATGCACAAGTAGATGTTTACTTGAACTACAGAACAGAACTCAGTCCCTTATTAGTAGACTACTCTTTATGCACCATGTAATCATGTATCATGTACTCACGAGAATATGCACCATGTAGTCATGTATCATGTGCTCACGAGAATATGCACCATGTAGTCATGTATCATGTGCTCACGAGAATATAAGTACACGTACGCAATTATTGCGAATACAAACCAAGATAACAATGGCACATAAGGTGTCCATGTAACACGATCAATCCAAGTAAGAGTCCATTAATAACAGACTTCAGTCAAGTAATAGGGTATATCATTCTATATCACTTTGTCACATGCCAAGTTTGCACGTACATATTCATATCACGTTTAACACATTAAAGTGTCTATCACGATACCCTTACTATCAAGTAGAGCCCAACACCTTAGACTCTAAACACGTAGTAGAATAGGTCACATTGTACCTAGACACAGTCATACTTCACGTATATGTATCGTTAATAATCGTATACATTTTCTAACACATATTGTGTTCTATAACCATTCTTATTAATTTAAATCGTAGTATTCACGATTATATGAATGATCTTCATATTACACTAGTCCTTATTTTCTTTACGAAACTCATTTCAAGACAAGATATCTTCTTTATATTTTATATACTTCATTGAGTATATACACGATTAAAAACTAAATCATTTACACTTTAGTGCTTATTTATAGGTCTTCCAATATACACGTATCAAGTTCAAGTATATAGTAGAGTTAATCATTCTCTATCTAGTTCCATAACCCAATTCTTTAGTTATTCATACCATGTACCAATCAATCAAGAAGCCACATTCTATCAAGTAAATATATGCAAGATTTGCATATACACATCAAGACTCTTTCAGGTTTATTACCATACACATATATTGGTGTCAAGGCACGTACAAGATTTTATAATCTTATATTTCAAGTTACTGTCTCATCTTAAGACATTCAAGACATTCAGGACATTCAGGACATTCAATACATATACAAGATCTTATCATCTTATATCCAAGTTCTCAATCCATTTCTTTGGATGATTAAACATGTACAAGAGTTAATTATCTTATACTTCAAGTTCAAGCTAGGAAGATGAATTATACACCTTTCACGAATTCTTTTCCAATCCTTTTCTTAGGACATTCAAGCTCTAGACATTAGTTGGTGTCCCTAAGGTACACAAACATTGACTTCAAGACACATAAAAGAGTTATTACTCTTATATTCAAGTTATCATTTAATTATGATTCAAGTCCACATTTCATTTGTTCACAAAGGGACTATTTTTCAGTACTAGAGTGTTCTACAACACTCATCTAGGCCATCTAGGGTAGTACCCTAAACCTAGACCAAGAATACTTCGAGTTCAATTTAAGTCAATGAGCTATACCACTCATACTTACAAGTTCTTAATTCCCTACAAAGGATATTCAATCTCAAGTCATTGTTTTAATGCCCCTAAGGTGCACAATCATTGGCTTCAAGACAAGCATAACACATAAGTGCTTGTTCATAGCACTTTTAAGACATATAAAAGAGTTCTTCCTTTTATACTCAAGTTCTCATTTTAATTTAATGAGTAATCATGTTCAAGACTCACTTCTGATACCCCTAAGGTATCACAACACTTGCTAGGACATCTTATCTTAAGGCTATATGCCTTAACAAGGGTTATTTCCAACTTATACAATCATGGAACAAGTTTTACAATTTTTCAGGACATATGGGCGGCCGCACAAAATGGTGTGGGCGGTCGCCCAAAATCAGGCTTTCCAAGAACAAAATACTTCAGATAGATGGGCGGTCGCCCAAGGCCCAAAAATGCCAAAATCCGAATTCTTTCCCAGGTTAAATAATTTTCCGTCCCAAGCGTAGGAGTAACTTTTATTAACTCTTAGGCAATACCCAAAACATTATTTCAGGCTCAATTCATTTCTTTTACCGTCCCATTAATAATAGGACAATTTCCTTTTATTCCATTTCAATATTTCACCGACCCCAAAAGTATAAGTACAATTTTATTTTATACTACTATATCCATTTAGAGATACTTCCATTCATTTCCCCGTACCACAAATAATGGTACAATTTTTCTAATAATATTTAAATCAAGTTACTATTTTACCGTCTCACGAATAGGAGTACAATTTTCCTATTAATCTTTTAACAAACCAAGGAGGCTTCAAGTTTCTTTCATACATACGCAGTATATTTTTATACTCCCTTCGTCCCAAATTTACAAGTATCACAAAAATTGCTCAAAACACAATTTTAACAAGAACAAGTAGCGGGAATAACATATATACATGTTATTACAAGTAAGGGGGAGATAATAACTTACCTAGTCAAAAATCAAGTTGACCCAAATTAATTTTGATCGGCCTGGAACGCTCTATTCAACGCCACGAATATTTATCCGGGACCAGAATCAAGAACGGAGGGATAATTAAACTCGAGGAGTCGAGAATAGGGTGAAACCCTAACCTAGCTTTTTAGAACAGAGGGAGCGTAAGAAAATTTGGGGAAAGTGACTTCCCAGGCAACCCAAGTCTTGATATACTTGGAAGTTTCAAAAAATGACACTTAGGCCCCTCAAGTTTCACTTTTAACAAAAAGACCCCTAAAGTCAAATTTTCACAAATGACCCAAAAGTCAAAACTAGACATTTAACCACCTTAACTATTTAAAGCAGTTAAAACTTTAACCCAAGTAAAACTAACACATAATATGCAAGTTCAAGTATTTAACAAGTATGTCAAATATTTAACAAGAAATAGGATGGGTGTTACATCCTCCCCACCTTAAAGAAAATTCGCCCACGAATTTTACTTACCAAAGTTTTCAAATAGGCTCGGGTATTTATCTCGCATCTCTTTCTCAGTTTCCCAAGTAGCCTCTTCAATTTCATGATTTCTGCAAAGGACCTTCGAAGCTTAACTAGAAACTTAATGACATTTGTTTAACAAACTGACATTATATATATATACTCTAGAGTAAGGAGCTATACTAGCTCACAACACGAGTTCTATACAAGAAATTTTAAAACCTAACTTAATACATACACAGCGGAAACATGCCTAGCACATAAGCTGGCATTAAGAGTACTATACAAGATGTCTAGTGACAACAAGAACTAAACAAGACTGTCTACCCCAAAATAAGGAGTTACAAAACCCATAATACATCGTCCTCACCAAGTGTAAAAGGACACAAGCCCCAAAATAATCACGACCTGCGAAGCAAGCTCCCAACTATGTCGAGCCTCACTGCGCACTATCCTTCTTTTCCTGGGGGGGGGAAGCAAATAAAGGGTGAGATAAATCTCAGTAAGCTATTAGATGCAACTACATGACATGCTATCATGCAATTCAAGTAGATACTCAAGTAATCATATATTAAGTATCATCAAGTAACAAGTATATGAGAGGATAATCCACTCATCCAGTAGCACATAAAGCTAACCAAGCAAGTTATAAGGATATTGCTTCCTTCCTTATTCCTCCCAAGAATACCATTGTTGTCGAAGCTTGTATTACTTTGACATCACGATCAATAACAGGAACTGATTATTCAGTATATCAGAAGACCCGGTAACCAGTGTCATTCTCAATATCAGTACTCATGATTATTCATGAGGTGTTCGGGACGGGAAATTAGCATTCACTTTAGTCAGGCTTATTGCTCCAACTAAGGAAGCTATGCCCTTACTATGGCCGGTAGTAAGGGGTCGGGCGGAAATACATAGGGACCCGATTGTCACTTAAACCCCAGCTCTCGCGACAAGCGTGAACCTATACATTTTCGAATAAGCAAGGAGAACCAGCTGGACTCACCAAGAATGCACAAGTAGATGTTTACTTGAACTACAGAACAGAACTCAGTCCCTTATTAGTAGACTACTCTTTATGCACCATGTAATCATGTATCATGTACTCACGAGAATATGCACCATGTAGTCATGTATCATGTGCTCACGAGAATATGCACCATGTAGTCATGTATCATGTGCTCACGAGAATATAAGTACACGTACGCAATTATTGCGAATACAAACCAAGATAACAATGGCACATAAGGTGTCCATGTAACACGATCAATCCAAGTAAGAGTCCATTAATAACAGACTTCAGTCAAGTAATAGGGTATATCATTCTATATCACTTTGTCACATGCCAAGTTTGCACGTACATATTCATATCACGTTTAACACATTAAAGTGTCTATCACGATACCCTTACTATCAAGTAGAGCCCAACACCTTAGACTCTAAACACGTAGTAGAATAGGTCACATTGTACCTAGACACAGTCATACTTCACGTATATGTATCGTTAATAATCGTATACATTTTCTAACACATATTGTGTTCTATAACCATTCTTATTAATTTAAATCGTAGTATTCACGATTATATGAATGATCTTCATATTACACTAGTCCTTATTTTCTTTACGAAACTCATTTCAAGACAAGATATCTTCTTTATATTTTATATACTTCATTGAGTATATACACGATTAAAAACTAAATCATTTACACTTTAGTGCTTATTTATAGGTCTTCCAATATACACGTATCAAGTTCAAGTATATAGTAGAGTTAATCATTCTCTATCTAGTTCCATAACCCAATTCTTTAGTTATTCATACCATGTACCAATCAATCAAGAAGCCACATTCTATCAAGTAAATATATGCAAGATTTGCATATACACATCAAGACTCTTTCAGGTTTATTACCATACACATATATTGGTGTCAAGGCACGTACAAGATTTTATAATCTTATATTTCAAGTTACTGTCTCATCTTAAGACATTCAAGACATTCAGGACATTCAGGACATTCAATACATATACAAGATCTTATCATCTTATATCCAAGTTCTCAATCCATTTCTTTGGATGATTAAACATGTACAAGAGTTAATTATCTTATACCTCAAGTTCAAGCTAGGAAGATGAATTATACACCTTTCACGAATTCTTTTCCAATCCTTTTCTTAGGACATTCAAGCTCTAGACATTAGTTGGTGTCCCTAAGGTACACAAACATTGACTTCAAGACACATAAAAGAGTTATTACTCTTATATTCAAGTTATCATTTAATTATGATTCAAGTCCACATTTCATTTGTTCACAAAGGGACTATTTTTCAGTACTAGAGTGTTCTACAACACTCATCTAGGCCATCTAGGGTAGTACCCTAAACCTAGACCAAGAATACTTCGAGTTCAATTTAAGTCAATGAGCTATACCACTCATACTTACAAGTTCTTAATTCCCTACAAAGGATATTCAATCTCAAGTCATTGTTTTAATGCCCCTAAGGTGCACAATCATTGGCTTCAAGACAAGCATAACACATAAGTGCTTGTTCATAGCACTTTTAAGACATATAAAAGAGTTCTTCCTTTTATACTCAAGTTCTCATTTTAATTTAATGAGTAATCATGTTCAAGACTCACTTCTGATACCCCTAAGGTATCACAACACTTGCTAGGACATCTTATCTTAAGGCTATATGCCTTAACAAGGGTTATTTCCAACTTATACAATCATGGAACAAGTTTTACAATTTTTCAGGACATATGGGCGGCCGCACAAAATGGTGTGGGCGGTCGCCCAAAATCAGGCTTTCCAAGAACAAAATACTTCAGATAGATGGGCGGTCGCCCAAGGCCCAAAAATGCCAAAATCCGAATTCTTTCCCAGGTTAAATAATTTTCCGTCCCAAGCGTAGGAGTAACTTTTATTAACTCTTAGGCAATACCCAAAACATTATTTCAGGCTCAATTCATTTCTTTTACCGTCCCATTAATAATAGGACAATTTCTTTTTATTCCATTTCAATATTTCACCGACCCCAAAAGTATAAGTACAATTTTATTTTATACTACTATATCCATTTAGAGATACTTCCATTCATTTCCCCGTACCACAAATAATGGTACAATTTTTCTAATAATATTTAAATCAAGTTACTATTTTACCGTCTCACGAATAGGATTACAATTTTCCTATTAATCTTTTAACAAACCCAGGAGGCTTCAAGTTTCTTTCATACATACGCAGTATATTTTTATACTCCCTTCGTCCCAAATTTACAAGTATCACAAAAATTGCTCAAAACACAATTTTAACAAGAACAAGTAGCGGGAATAACATATATACATGTTATTACAAGTAAGGGGGAGATAATAACTTACCTAGTCAAAAATCAAGTTGACCCAAATTAATTTTTGATCGGCCTGGAACGCTCTATTCAACGCCACGAATATTTATCCGGGACCAGAATCAAGAACGGAGGGATAATTAAACTCGAGGAATCGAGAATAGGGTGAAACCCTAACCTAGCTTTTTAGAACAGAGGGAGCGTAAGAAAATTTGGGGAAAGTGACTTCCCAGGCAACCCAAGTCTTGATATACTTGGAAGTTTCAAAAAATGACACTTAGGCCCCTCAAGTTTCACTTTTAACAAAAAGACCCCTAAAGTCAAATTTTCACAAATGACCCAAAAGTCAAAACTAGACATTTAACCACCTTAACTATTTAAAGCAGTTAAAACTTTAACCCAAGTAAAACTAACACATAATATGCAAGTTCAAGTATTTAACAAGTATGTCAAATATTTAACAAGAAATTGGATGGGTGTTACAGAGCCCCTTACTAAGTCCGAGTTATACCACGTGGCCTATGCAACAGCTACGGCAGAGGAAAAAAAGAAGTGGATGTCCGGAGACCGAGATCGTGATCGGGAAAGAGGACGAGAAAGTAAACCACCCACTTCTGATTCGGCTCAAGGTACCAATGGTGTCGGAAGTCGAGGAGAGAATAGAACCAGAGGGACCGAGGTCTTGACCCCCCTCACAAAGCCGATATCAGAAATAATGAACGTGGTGAATCTTCCCGATCCAAAACCCCTGAAAGACAACCCAAAATTTCCAAGGGATACGAGCAAATATTGTGCCTATCATAGAGATAACGGGCATGAAACAGATAATTTCTACGCCCTAAAGAAAATTTTGCAAAGACGGGCCGACCAGGGGAAGCTCAATGAGTTCATAGCAAAGAAGGATAACAAACACCCAAGGGAAGACGAGAAGGAGGAAATTCAAGGAGATAGACCGCCACGGGCAAAGCTAATCGGTGTAATCAGGGAGGAAATTCCTTCCAACACCAAGCTAAAAGAGCAAATTTACGAACTAAGTAAAGTCTATCATATCCCACCTTGGATTCATAAGGGGGAGAAAGTGATCAGTTTCTCTCCAAAAGAGTTAGCCGGAAACAGGACTATGAGAGAACAACCCTTGGTCATCACGGGCAGGATTGATAAATGCGAATCAGAAAGGCTCCTAATCGACTCAGGAGCCGCCAAGGATGTGCTCTACTACAAAACCTTCAAGGAGATGGAACTGCCGGACACCATGCTGAACCCGTACAATGGAAGACTTGAATGATTCACCAATCATAAAGCTGAGGCAAAAGGAACCGTGGACCTAGTGCTGGAAGTTGGTGAGTACCCCTATAAGACATCGGCAATGATCACTTTCATTGTTATGGACTTGGCAAGTGATTACCATGCCATCCTCGGCTCCCCTAGTCAAGGAAAATTGGGAATGGTTGCTTCCCTCCCTCACCAAAGGGTGAAGTTCCCGACCCCAGAAGGCATCGGTTATGTCCTCGGCAATCCCAAACACTTTTTGGAACACTTGATGAGATCCAGGAAAGCAAAAACCAAGATGGAGATCGACACTCCAGAAAGGAACGTTACTATATTGAGGTTGACAACAGTCACATCATCAGCACCCAACATCGGTGTGATAACAGTAGACATGCCTGAGGAATGGGTTGTACTGGACGATGAAAATGCTGTGACTGAGACCGAGGTAATTTATGGTTTGGAAGGATATTGCTGTATTTCCATGAACGCAGCTTCGGACGAGCCGAGTGACTCAACCCTCGCCCTCGTCCCAAGCTCAGGGGCCACAATATATGACCACATAGATGCCAAGATTGATAGACTCCTAGATATGGAGAATTTAAGCCTGGGAGGCAAGGACAAGGAAAAAGTCAAACAAATCATTGTGGAAACCTTAGAGTTCAGGGACGGTCCCGAGCTGAGACCAGTCGACCAGTTGGACGAGGTCATTATCAACCCTGACTACCCGGAACAGAAGGTACGAATTGGGAAACAACTCCCCCTGGAAGAAACAGGAGAACTCATCAACCTGCTCAAAAACAACCTAGACGTGTTCACATGGAGGGTTTAAGACATGGTTGGAGTGAAAGAAGCCATTGCTCTTCATAAAATGGAGGTGGACAGCTTTTTCAAACTAGTCAAGCAGGGATGAAGGGTCTTCTCTATAGATAAAGAAAAGGCAATCCAGACCGAGGTGGATAAATTGCTGAAAGCAGGGATCATTAGAGAAGTGACATACCCTGAATGGCTAGCCAATGTCGTCATGGTTAAAAAGCAGAATGGTAAGTGGAGGATGTGCGTCGACTTCACCGACCTCAACAAGGCTTGCCCGAAAGATATCTATCCTCTTCCAAGGATCGACAAGTTGGTGGATTCCATTGCTGGACACCAAACTCTAAGTTTCCTTGACGCCTATTCAGGTTACCACCAAGTCAAAATGGCCGAGGACGACATCGAGAAAACAGCATTTCAGACAGCTGGGGGAATCTATTGCTACGTGATGATGTCATTTGTCCTCAAGAATGCCGGAGCAACTTACCAAAGGATGGCGAACAAGGTGTTCAAATCCCAACTCGGCAGAAACATGGAGGCCTATATCAACGACATGGTAATCAAGACCAAGTCAGGAAGTCACGTCCCAAATTTGATCGAGACCATAAAAAACTTAAAGGCCAACGACATAAAGCTCAACCTAAGTAAATGTGTTTTCGAGGTCACAGCAGGCAAGTTCCTCAGCTTCATGGTATCACAGCGAGGCATAGAGGCAAATCCAGAGAAGATCCAGGCTCTTGTCGACATGAAAGAGCCGACATGTGTGAAGGAAGTTCAAAGACTAAATGGGAGAGTAGCCGCCCTGGGAAGGTTTATCGCCAAGTCGGCAAAAAAGTCACTTCCATTCTTCAAAGCTTTGAAGGGGAATAAAGACTTCGCCTGGACCCCAGAGTGCTCCATCGTTCCAACAGTTGAATGAATACTTAGGCTCACCCCCACTACTCAGTAGTCCAATTATGGGAGAAACACTCTCCGTATTCCTTGCAGCAACAGATAGAGCCGTGGCGGTCGTATTAGTACGGGAAGATAATGGGATTTAGAAACCGGTCTATTATGTAAGCAAAGCATTGTCGGATACCGAGAGCAGATATTATAATGCTGAGAAAATAGCATATACTTTAGTGATAGCAGCTACAAAGCTGCGCGCATACTTCTCCGCGCATCCCATCACGGTTTACACCGATGGACCACTCAGGAAGATACTCCATAAGATGGACATCTCGGGCAGACTCCTCAACTGGTCAATTGATTTGACCGAGTTCGATATAACCTACAAACCGAGGAAGACATTTCTGGCACAGCCTCTAGCTGACTTCTTGGTCGAGACCGCGTTCTCAAGCGAACACACGCCGACAACCAGGAAGAGGAAGTTCCCCATGGACAGATAGCCTATAGAGGATTTGCCAAGTGATTGTTGGGTTTTGTACACAGACGGATCAACAACCCGAGAAAGAAGTGGAGCTGGAGTGTATTTGACAAGTCCAGGTGGCGAACATGTGACCTGGGACTTCATGCGGTTCAAGTTCCCAGCTTCGAACAACCAAGCAGAGTATGAAACCTTGATCTTGGGAATAGAAAGAGCAAAATTCTTCGGTGCGAGCAAACTGGTGGCTTATAGTGATTCTCAACTTGTGGTAAATCAAGTGAAAGGGGAATATAATACCGAAAACCACATGCTAACTAAATACAGAGACCTCATCCTGAATCTGACTAAGAATTTTGAGTTCTGGAAAATAAGGCAAGTAGGACGAGAGCATAACCAAGAGGCCGACTTGTTATCTAAAATGGCCACGTCAGAAGAGACCAGCCTATTAATCATCTACGCCGACCAACCTACTTATGAGAGGCTAGAGATCCTAATTCTTGATGACGAGGAAAGAACGTGGATTGAAGACTACAAGAATTACATCGAGAAAGGAAAGCTACCAGAGGACGAGTTGGCGGCCAAAATGATAAAGAAGAAGACGGCCAGATACATAGCCTGGAATGATATCTTATACCGTAGATCGTTCTCCAGGCCCCTCTTAAGATGTGTCTCCCCCAGGGACACCGAGAAGCTTCTGGCCGAGGTACATGAGGGAGTTTGTGGCGGACACCCGGGGGCCAGAATTCTTGCCGATAAAGTAATCACACTCAGTTACTACTGGCCAAACTTAAGAGAAGATGCCCAGGCCTATGTAAAGAAGTGTGACAAGTGCCAACGATTATCTGACCTACCTAGAGTACCACCGGTAGAGCAAAGCCTAGTCATACCAACATGGCCCTTCGACATGTGGGGAGTCGACATCATTGGGATTTTTCTCTTGGCCAAAGGAAGCAACAAGTTTGTGATTGTAGCAGTCGACTACTTCACCAAATGGGTGGAAGCTAAGCTCTTGGCAAAGATTACAGAGGAGAACGCCATAAACTTCATCCATGACCACATATGGTGTCGTTTAGACGTCCCACATTCTATTGTAACCGATAACGGACTCCAGTTCTCTGACGCTTTTACTGTGGAATTAAACAGACTGGGAGTTAAACATAGAAAGTCATCGGTCAGTCATCCTCAAGGTAATGGGTAAGCCGAGGCAGCAAACAAGTTAATACTAAAAGCCCTAACCAAGAGTTTAGAAGGAAGTTAAGGAAAGTGGCTGGACGACCTCCCCCTTGCTTTATGGGCAGTTCGTACAACCACTCGGGGGCCGACTGGGGAGACTCCCTTTGCATTAACTTATGGATCAGAAGCTATGGCTCCAGCCGAGATGGCACTACCTACTTTCAGAGTAACCAATTATGATGAGGTCGTAAATGAGTACAACCGACTGCTGGACCTAGACCTAGTTGAAGCAAAAAGGCTGACTGCTCAGCTTAGAATGATCAACAACAAGCAAAGAACCAAAGCCTATCACGACAGCAAAGTAAAGAAGAGAGTTTTCGAAGTTGGTGACTGGGTTCTCAAAAAAATTGAGTCGACACACTTGAAGGCTCAACAAAATAAGCTATCTCCGAATTGGGAAGGTCCCTACATCGTTACTCATGTTATTAGAGAGGGAACCTATATGATCAAGACTCCGGAAGGGAAAGAGCTTAAACACCCATGGCATTCAGAGCACTTGAGGAAATACTATCAGTAACTCATCGGCACCCTATCTATCTTTTTGATTTTTAGATTAGATTTTTGGTCTCTAGTTTTTAGCCTCTGATAGCTTAGATAGCCACAGTTTGATCTCATCAATAAAGTTTTCCTTTTATTACTGTTGATTTCACATCATACCAAGCACGGTTAAAGAACTACTTAACAATGCCGAGATTGCCATACATTGTTAGGCTAGTAACCCTAATCTCCTTTAAAGCCTAGTTTCAATAACTAGCATGACCACGGCATATATAACGTGCAGGGTCACTTTCTGAGTCTGAAGCAAAGACATCTCGACTCCTGACAATTTGAACCTAATTATGATAGCTAGTCCTCTCAAATTTGGGCAAGACTATGACGTCTAAATCCCCACGATAATTTGAGACTAGTTACAACAATTAGTTCTTTCAAATTTAAACAGAACCGAGCACCTAACACTCACCACGACCTATAACGGTGAACGAACACGGCCTACAACATGACCTAAACCGGCTGACGTATCTCATCATTTCAGACTGTTAAGACATCTCAAACCGAGATAAAGTAATATGAACAAGTGACGAGATAACACTTAACTACGTAACAGTTAAGAAAACAAGGGTCAATTTACACCTCAAACCGAGGTAAACAACTCCCTAGAAATACTAAGTGTTTATGCCCCCCAGTTAACACTGGCCCGAGGCAGACAAATACTTAAATGAACAAAAAAAAACCAGTGTTTACACCCCCCAGACTACGCTGGGCCCATGCATACAAATACTAAACAAAACAAAATTGTATCGGGTCACACTGGACCTACACCAACAAATAAAAGCTTAAAAAATTCACGGAGCTTGCTGCTCCTCATCATCATCTTCTTCATCAGAGCCCAACTCTTCTTTGAACCGCTCAACCAGAACATGAAAATTATTGGGTCCACCGGAGGAGCACTCCAGGCCGCCCTCTCCTCAGCCTCATTATCCCGGGAAATCAATCTCAGAGTCTGCTCGGAATAAGGAATCATGGAATGAGCAGCGTGGGCCTCAATACTATAAGCGTCATTCAGTATAAGGCGAGCCAATTTCTCAACTGGAACATCCACTTCGGGATCAATGTGGAGCTGACGAGCCACGTGCGTATAGCCGTCGACATAAACGGTTTTTACCTGATTGTCAATAATCGATGGCATCTCGTTACATTGAAAGTTCAACACGGCAGCCCTCTCCTTTGCAGGAATGCTCTCTTCCAGCTGATGAAACCTCATCTCCACCTCCTCTTTCTCTTTAGCCAAAAGGGCCGCACTCTCCCTTTACTTCTCAATCTCCACCCGGAGCAACTTCGCCTCCTTCTCAAATTGCATAGCAACTGCTTTCTGCTTTGCGATCTCAGCTTTCGTCGCCTCAGCAATTTTGGCCTTATCAGCATGAGCCAGTTTGGTGTCTTCACGGGCCTTATTGACTAGCTCCACGTTCTGACCAAGATTCACCTAGGCCCGAGCCGCTTTCCCCTCCAGATCGGCCATCTTCTTGCCAATACCGGACCATTGTGCCGCCTCATGTTTGGCAAGCTAACATAAAGAAGTCTGTTAATAAGAGAAACATAAAGGCGAACATAATACCGACAAGTTAAGATATTACCTCGGCAATGATGAGGCCCTTACGTTCGGCCATGTGAGCATAAGTGGGTGGCATAGACGACAACCCTTACAGAAGGTTGGCATCAAAAGCTCGCTCTAAAACTGGCTGGCCGAGCCTTATCATTGGGCCAGAAACACCCAGAAACTCCGCCATCAAAGCATTGATATCTTCAGAGGAAAAGGCAAAGAAAGCACCAGGAGAAGCAGAGCTAGGTCTTTTAGCAGCAGGTTCGTCTAAAGTTTCCTCAACAATGTTGCGGCCCCTTTTCTGGTTCAAGGCCTCGGCACGGATTTCAGTCTCAGCAGCCGACTCCCTAGCCGGACTAGTGGCAGGATCCCCTCATTGAAGATGACGCGCCCCCAGCAGCCTCTTCGATTTGACCCGTCGCACCGACTATATCAACAGTGGGCAAAGGATCAGCATCCTTGACAGATAGAGTTTCTTGCCGAACACCCATGTCAGCATGCCTCCTCTGGTGGCCAGAAGTTTTCGACTTCAATCTCCTCTTCTTTAGGAGCTTGTTGGGATCAGATGAGTACGCCTGCTAAAGCTCTATCTCTTCTTCCATGGTCAAATCTGCGAGATAAAGACGAGAAGCAAGATTACCACACAATAACAATATATAAGATGGGAGCAAAGATAAGAGTTAGAAAATATACATCCAACAACTTTCCTAACTTTCAGACACTGCTCGTCCTGGGTCTGGCATGCCTCACAGTCTCGATAAAATGTGAAACTGGGGTGGACAACCCAATCAAGAAACCTGTTACCCCTACCAACAGCTACCATCACCTCTACGCCCGCCCATAGCCCCGGCATAACGCCATCCTGGACGTAATAGCCATGGTTGGTTTCTAGAGCCAACCATTCCAGCTGCTGGACCAAGGAGAACTCAGTTAACCGCTGGACTAAGGCATCGCTCCATGGAGCTTTATAGCAGGTCTCCGGCGCCTCGGGGGTTTTTCTTGGAACGGGGAATTCCCAGCCGTGATGGCTCTCAACTTTGATCACATGATTATTCCATCCTGACACCTTGCTCACTGAGCTCGAAATAGGAGCGATAATCTTGGGTCACCTCTGTCTGCTCCTCAAAGTCAGAACATGAGTGGTCTCTTTAAAACTACCCTCGAAAAACTGATAGAAGGCCCAGGGGCATGGCTCAAAGCATAGGCTTCGGCAGAGAACTATGAAGGATATAAGGTACCTAACGGCGTTCGCACCTAGCATGGCGGGAACGGCGTGCCAATCCTCTAAGAACTCACAAATGAAGGGATCAAGCGGTAAGCGAAGTCCTAGTTTAAACTGTTTGAAAAAGAACGCCACCTCAATATGGTTCAGATAAAAGGAAGCCCTTTCCCCACTAGTACCCAAAGCAGAGGCGCGTTGGTAAACCAAGTCGTAATCATCACGAGAGATCCTGCAATTATCATAAAGATAATCAATCATCTCGTCTCCAGCCTTGGGATGCTTCGGTTTGGAAGGGCCCGCGGTTTTCCCTTTCCGACCAAAATTCTTACGGCCATGACCTCGGCCCCTTTCGTGAACATCATCTCTGAATCGATCAAATATTCTAGCCGAAGTACTCTCCCCCAACATAGCTGCAGAGGAAAGAAGGGGGTTAGCATCAAGAATCAAAGTGGTTGCATTTACCCCCCTCCCCTCTTTCACAAAAGCCAAGGGGGACACCTCATCCAGTGACAGAACGTAGTAGGAACAAATATAGGTTAGAAGGTCAGACAAATAAGGAAGAACCACTATGCTGGGATTCATCACCCCTAAACGATCAAACCGATGACTATTAACCGGCCAGTCCATGGTTCCGGCAAAGGCTCTATGTTTTACAAGAAATCCCTTGATTTCACTCAAATCTAACAAAAACCAGGGGCCATCTATCCTCCTATAAATCCTTCGGTTCACTATGTTAAAACCTAGGCTGACCGATGAGGAGCAGTTAAAAGACATACCCATACAAAAACAAGAGGAAAAGCTAGAGTTGCCAGAAAAAATGGAGAACAGCAGAAAATATTTATAAAAATGAAAGGCGAAAAGGGTAAAAGGGTACCTGGCAAGATGCTTTGAATAGAAAATGTAGGCAAGCAGGTAAATGTGGAAGGAGCGCCAAAACACCTACAGACGTCCGTCGGAGTCGAGGGGTGTAGGACAATCGCTGGTCGAGTTTCTGATAGGTAAAACCCTAGAAATGAAAACTTTTGACTAAAAAGTGAAAAGGTAAAAGGGGTTTGAAAATTTAAATCGATAGGAATTCGTGGGCCAATAAAAGCCCGAGAATTTGACCTCCGCTCGCACAAGATCTCGCGAAAATCTCATGGATTTTGGCGGTCGTTGACGTCACGAAGCTAGCCATCATTACCTATATTTAAGGGATGTGGCTACCCTCATAAAGCATAGTCTCTTCACTTACCCTCCGCTGCCTGACACAAATGACATCATGAATTTGTGACATCATGAGCCTAGAGAGTAGTGAAGGGTCGAGAGACTGCCAGCACAGACTGACGTACGATTCAACATCTCAGCTTTGACCAGATTTGACTAAATCACTAGAAGGCTATCAACTACAAGTATATCCCATGCCGACACGCCAAGAAGGACCAGGAGAGCGGCATCATAATAAGACGGCATCATGAAGCAGGTTGTGTTAATGGAGTTATGAAGCAAAAGTGTAAATAAATCAGAAATCATCTAAGCATCACACAGACGAAAATCCTTGACGGAACAATGATTGAAAGCACAAAATATGATTCTATTACTATTATAGACAAACAAAAGGCCCCCACAATATGGCCGGGGACCTGACCCTTTACAACAACAAAAAGAAAGAAAAGAAAAGCTACTACTACAGCGTAACCGAGTGAGAAGCATGGCTATCTGAGTCTGAGCTCACCTCCTCTGGGAAAGCATCATCATAGTTTCTTTTCGGGGCCATTGAGGGTTTTCATGAGGGATCTTGAAGAAGGATGAAATTTGTAAGAGCAGTATTTATTTTAGTCATAATTGGAGCGCAATTAATGAATGTCCATTATCCAAGAGGAATAATGATTTCACCTGTAATAAATCAAGATGAGGTCAGCATATCTAGAGGATTAAGGATTTGGCGGCTGCCTATCAAATCAACATAAATGAAGCTGCAGAACAAGTACAAGAACAGTTCTTACTCAGCATGCCGAGATAGAAACTCGAGGGCCACTGAGCGACATAAACCGAGTTGGTTAAATGGTACCCATACATTTTGGGCTCATACCCCTAAAAGGCCTAGAGGCCTAGCCACCAGAAGCCCATGCTTATGGGCCAACATCAATCAAGCCGAGCAGGCAGTCCTTGCCTAGGCCGAGTTCTATGAGGCCTAATCCCTAGTCAGCCTTTATGATGAGCCGAGTTAGATGACGGGCCGAGATGTATCATAAACCTCCCACTATCGTAGGGAGTCCACTCACAGTTTGACTACAACTCTAACATCTAAGTATCCTTATCTAAGTAAAGATATCTCTTTTACAAGATAACTGGGATATCATCCATCCTTATCTGGAGTCTATCTCCAAGGAATACAAGTCCCAAAATAACATGGGCTCCCTGGATTTCTTAACAAGTCAGGATCATTCACCCACACCTATATAAACAGGTCCTCTACACAGGAAGCGGGTAATGAACTCTTTGGCTCTTAACTAGTCAATTGATTTCTATATTTTCATACACTACCCGAATTCTTATTCTCACGCCGGAGGGCCTTCGCCGGTGAAGCCCCGGCGTAGTTTACGTTTGTTTATTGTGCGTAGATCCGAACGGGGAAGTTCTCATTGCTGGGTTTATCCGAACCACTAGACAAAGGCTGATCCGGTAAGTTTTTGGCAGCATCACTTCATTTTAGGGTTCATTCACTTATTTAAGAATTTGAACGGTTAGGTGGCCGGATTGTAATTCTATTATTCTATGTAAATTAATTCTTCCGCAAGGTCCAATAAATACACAAAGAATTTATTAAGCATATAAGAATATGAAAACCTAGTTTTTCTCTTTTTCCGCAAGGTCCAAGATCCAAACTATTCAATACAACAATGACTATGTCTAACTCTCCATGGAAGTGCAAGAGATTAAACCCTAATAGTTAAAGAGCCAAAAATATCTATCAATATGATTGAAACTCAAGAACGGAATTAAAATTATTGTGTTAAACTAAACAATGATTAACATCTCATAGCATAAAGATTATGTAATTGCTCACATCCAATCCGCAAACCTAGGTGATTAGCTACTCATACCCATAGCATAAATCATAAGAGAATAAATAAAATTCATAAACCTTTATATACGCTTGATGATGAAAGATCTAAAATCTTGATTACAACCTTGAAACTTGAATAAACCTAAAAGAAAGCATAAAAAAAATCTGTTCTGAAACCTAACCTAATTTATACATAAGAGAGGAGTCCAAAAATAAGGAGAAGAATCCACAAAATATTAGAAAATAGGCAAATCCCGTATTTCCTGGCGGGCGCCTGGTATAGACCAAGCAGGCGCTTGGTCTTAACAGAAACATCACGTCTTCAAAACAAGGAGTAAGCGGGCGCCTGGTGTCTTTTCAAGTGGGCGCTTGGTTGCTCTGCAGGTGGGTGCTTGACCTCTGGTTTAGCTTTCTTCTTCTTTCCTTCCTTCTTGCCTTTGACTGCTGACTTCCGGTTGACCTTTGACTTGGACTTTGACTCGAGCAATCATGATCTTCAACCCTTTAAACCTCTAGGATTTTGCAATACACCAAAATAACACTAAAAAGTGTCTCAAACAAACATATTCTCACAAAGTTACTCAAACACAAAAAGACCAAAAATTACATTAAACTATTCTAAATTATATCCAAAAGACAATAAAAAATAGTACAAAAATGTAGAGATAATACATATGAAAACTGATCCATCATTACCCAAATGATATAACTTGTTAAAGTTCGTTAATCCATTATAGAACATATTACAATCTCTTTGTTTCACGATGTCTATTGAACATAAGTCATGGTCAATGGTCAACTTACATAGTCCAATGCTTTCTCGATCCCAAATGTATTGAGAAGACAAATCTTATTTGATCACGGCCATGCATTTCATCAATACCATTCATTGAGTGACCAAAGTTTGACATCTCTCTTGACGAGGAACATATTATTTCTTGGCTTGTTACTCTTCCCTACATGATTTTGATTATTCCAATCATATTCTTTATAACTACCTGGTTAGGGGTAACGTTTGAATATGTCAATCATAATGTTCATCAAGTGGAAGACTGTAATAACCTCAAGTCTAAAGATTCCAGTAATATAACTATATGAGACTTAATTATGACATTGTGACCATGACATAAATCTCATACGGGTCGGTCCAGTTTTGGTCTCCAACAAATACCCATAAGTTTAATTGTATCCCATACATCATAATCATCGTATGATTATCTATTAAACTTATACTAACAATTAATCATAATTATCATGGACGGGAATTATTATAATAAACATGCAAAGGATATAATAATCAAACATTCAATATCTTTATTAAAACATAATCAATAGATAACATTAATCGTTCTCATAACCTGCCTAGAGCATACAACACCAACACCGTGCCGTACGGTCGCTTTAATCAAAATCCCAGATTTTCTACCTTTTCCAATCCGTTCTATTGTGTGTGACCCAATAGGATTATACTAAGTTGGCAACGAGTCCGAACCATTCAAACCCGTAAGTCATAAGCGAAATCTAGCAAGACATTATGACTACCTAATTAGTATAACTTTGAAAGTCCAAAGTTACCTTATAGAACATATCACAATCCCTTTGTCACGCGATATCATATTGGACATAAGTCATGGTCTACGTCAACTTATGTTGTCCAATGCTTTCTCGATCCCGAGTAGATTGATATGAGAAAATGACATTGAACACATCAATTCATTTGGGCATGGCCATGCACTATCATCAATCTCACTCATCGAGTGGCCAAGCAGATATCTCTCTTGAGAGAGGGACAAGTCCCATCTTGTCTTATCATTCTTCTCTACAAGAATCCAATCATGCTAATTATAGCCTTTATAACTACCCGGTTAAAGGTAGCATTTGACTATGTCAAACATAATGTTCATCATGTGGAAGACCATGATAATCCAGGTCTAAGGATTAAAATGGTATGACTATCATGAGATTTAATTATGACATTTGACCATGAGATAAATCTCATAACGGGTCTATCTAGTACCTTGTTCTCTAACAAGTACCCACAAGTTTAATCCGCATCTTATGCACCATAATCATCATATGATTATCCATTAAACTCATGCTAGCCCTTCATAATTGTTAGGGACAATGATTATTATAATAAACATGCAAAAGATATAATAATCGGGTTTGTTATCTCTATAACAATGAAGCTATGATATAACGCATAGGCCTTTCTCAAGGGCCTAGGGCATAATATCCAATAATCTCCCACTTGTACTAGGCCCAATCAATGCGTATCCAATACCCATTGAGCTAGTTATGATCTCTATCATAATTGCAAGCGAGCTTATGTAGGATGATTATCCTTGTTATCATCATATGGTATTTTGCATATTTTGATATCTCCCATCTTTGACGATTCCTCGAATAAGATAGAAATGTTCGAGCATATGTTTAGATAAGACATTAGCCCCTTGGATTGTGAAATAACAATTATTGGCACAATGAAGGTCCGGTATATTAGTGGCACTAGAAACGATTTCTAGTTTACTAATTATTATCTTAATCCAAACAATTTTCTAGTTGCATCCCATACCACTAGATACTCAACCTTTTGTAGAATAGTAATGGTACATTTAGAACTCTTCTAGCACCATTATTAAACTTAAATGTGTATTCATACTGCGATAATTATCTTTGTCAGTTTATAAGAATGCATCTATGTAACTATTACAAGATCATCTTTCATTCCATCAAAGATCAAGAATGCATCATTTGGTTCTTCTCAAGTACATAAGGATATTTCTTAACTAGTGACTTTCACTAGTATCTGATTGGTATTATCTCATCATACTCCAAGTATATGAGACATACGGTCTTAGTACATCAATATGGCTTTCATGATAGATCCAATTGCCGAAGCATATAGAATCCTAATCATGTAATCTTGCTCATTAGTCTTCCATTAAGACTAAATCTTGCAAAGATTAAGGCCATTAGACTTTTGAAAGTAACCTCTCCAAGAGTCTTGCTTAGTGAACCTTTCACTATCGTGTATATATTAGTACTTTGATTTTAACCAATCAACCTTTTAGATTTATCTCCATAAATCAGTCCAAGGATATGGACAGCTTTATCCAAGTCTTTCATTTAGAAACTCTTTCAAAATGAATTATATGTCAACCACATATATTAGACTAGGAATAATGTTATGCTCCCACTAAACTTATTGTAATCACAAGTCTCATCTTTGATGAATTAAAACTCTTTGAATACTACATCAAAATGAAATTTCACTCCAAGTAGTTTGCTTTAATCCATCTCATGGATTTCTGCAACTTGCATATTTTATTAGAATTTATGGATTAATCAAAACTTTTAGGTTGTATCAAACACATCATAAAGTATGTTCCTGTTAAGGAATATAGTTTTGACATCCATTTGTCATATTTCATATTCGCAATATGAGGTCATGAAAATTAGAATTCTAATAACATTAAGCATGCCTACAGTTGATAAAATTTTATCATAATCGATATTATGAATTAAATTTTCTCAATCAGTCTTGCTTAATCAATATGCGCCTTGCGATCCATGTCTGTTTTCTCCAAGAAAACTCATTTTCAATCCTATGGTTTTTAAGCCTTAGGGTAAAACAATCAAGTTAGAAAATTGATTGTGATACATGGATTGAACTTTTAGATTTTATGACTCCAAGTCACTGATCTAAATCCGGAGCGGATTTTGCATCTTGATAGGTGATAAGTCAATCATTCTCAATGATATCTTCCTTATTACTTTCAATTACGAGAAATCAATATTTGTTGTTATAGATAGTATCCTATCATATATGCAAATAACTTGTGTATACTTGAACGAATTTCAACAACTCCTTGTGAAATTTGTTCAACTTTCATCTTAGGTTCTATGTTATTTTCTGGGTCTCGAACTCTTTGAGATACATTTTACTCCCACTAGTTCTTTAGAGAAAAACGATTTATCTAAAAAATACTATTTAGAGTAACAAACGATTTGTACTCTTTAAAGGGTGTAAAATCAATATCATTGAGATGTACCATGAAAATACATTAATTAGATTTGGGTGTGATTTTGTCCAAGACAACACTTTTCACAAAAGCATCACATCACAAAACTTTATGAAAGACAAACCAAGTTTTCTTTCATTCCATATCTAATATGGTATCATGCGAACCTCCTTAGATGAAACTCAATTTAGTGTAAGCGCAGCTGTTTCCAGAACATAATTCAGAAGGTTAATTTAAGATCAGTTTGACTTTTTATGAGGCAAAAAACTATATTTTATAGACAATCTGTAAACTTCTGTAAATAGGGGCCGTACGGCTCATTACTAGGCGTACGCCTAAATTACAGCCGTACGGTTGTTGTTTTCAGATTCGGTTTTTCTTATTCTGCAGACTTTTTGCAGACATCAAGTCTATGGTTCAAATATTTATTACCTTAATCATATCAGAGTGCATCAATACTTTTGCCATGAGTTATCGAAATATTTTCTAGCATTATTACTTTAATGAACTACATACATCAATATGTATTAGTTCAAAAGAGTATTTTCTTTCACTACTATTAGTAAAAAGTGCCTCGGTCAATATCCAAGATTCACATATATCACATGATTCGAAATCATGTGAATTTAAAAGTCCGTCACATGGAATATTATATATATGTTTCTTATCATTGATATAGACATCAATGCTTTAAGAATGTAACGCTTACATCTTTAGATTCAGATTTTCATTATTTATGTTATACTCATTATTTTGTTCTTCTAAGATAAGGATATAAAGTCCCATTATATGATTACCAATACAATAAAGCTAATCATATTTAATGGAACACTTTTTTATTCGAAATAAGAAATATCCATAATCTTCTAATGAAGAAATCAAAATAATATTTCTACTTAAAGTAGGAACATCACAACATTTGTTCAAAACAAATATGAACCCACTAGATAAAGACACTTCGCAAGTTCCTATGATTAATGTTGCAACATTTGCATCATTATTACAACATAGGTTAATCTTTACCCTTTTAAGTAGTCTTTCTATTTTTTAAGTCTTACACATTCATACAAATGTGGGATCCATATTCGGTATCCAACACCCAAGAACTTAAAAGTAGAATTTTAACATAAATTCTTGAAGCGGTAGTCCTACTACCCTTCCCTTTTGATCTTATAATTCAAATTGTAATTTCTCCATGTTGGAGATTATGCCCTAGGCCCTTGAAAAAGTCCTTCCGTTACATCATGTTCTCATTTGTTATGGCGATAACAAACTGGATTATTATATGTTTTTGCATGTTTATTATAATAATCCCCGTCCCTACTACTTATGAAGAACTAGTATAAGTTTAATTGATGATCATGTGATGAACATGTGTATGTGATACAAATTAAACTTATGGGTACTTGTTGGTGAACAAGTACTGGACATGACCCGCCTATGAGATTTATGTCATGGTAAAATGTCATAATTAAATCTCATATAGTTATATCATTTGACATTCTTAGACCTGAGATTATCACGATCTTCCACATGATTAACATTACGTTTGACACAGTCAACCGCTACCCTTAACAAGGTAGTCATAAAGGCTATGATTGGCATAATCAGATTCTTGTAGGGAAGAATGATAAGTCAAGATGGAATTTTTCCCTCTCTCCAGAGAGATATCTGTTTTGGCCACTCGTAGAGTGAGATTGATGAAATGCGTGGCCATGCTCAAATGAATTGATGTGATCAATGTCATTTGCTTATATCAATCTACTCGGGATCGAGAAAGCATTGAATGAGATAAGTTGACGTGGACCATGACTTATGTTCAATATGATATCGCGTGACAAAAGGATTGTGATATGTTCTATGAGGATTATTGAACTTCGTTAAGTTATATTAATTGGGAAGGCATGATGACTTGCTAGAGTCCGCTCATGATTTATGGGTTTGATATTGGTCAGACTCATTACCAACTTAATATAGTCTTATAGGGTCACACACAAAAGAACGAATCAAGAAAAGGCAATAACTGAATTTCTGGCCAGTTTGTGAGCACGACCATGCCAATATTCAACTTGGTCAGGTCTTGTTCGTACCAAGTGGTACGGCCGTGCCACTTTGTGAGCACGACCATGCCAGAGTTCCTGGGGCCAGATTTTGTGTAGTTTAATTGGGTGACGGGGTTTAGGTCTCCTAGGTCATTAAAGGTTAATGACTAAGGAATATAAATACATCTTTTCACCAGCCATTAAACCAATGCAACCCAATATGTTTGAGAAACATAATTATTGATCTAAAATTGAGAATCAAAGATCAAGAATACATAATATTCATATAGCCTTTTGATAGAAAGAGTTTCTATGTGATCTAGCAGTCCAGATCTAGAATTGTTTTAGATATTCGTTCGCGTGTGGATACACATAGAGGATGATAGATTTAGAATCTCAAGTTCGTGTTCCTGTGATCGTGATCCGAAGAACGCGAAGAACGAGGAGATTAAATCTAAGGCTTGAAGACTTGAAGATTTGAAGATCCGGAAAATTTTAAACGCACAACAACGGTTAGTATTCTAAATTCATATTTCTATTAATTTAATCATAATGAATGGATCTTGGGGCTTAGGGTTTTGTTGATTTTATTGCTGTCTTCCGCTGCGCAAGGACCTTCAAAACCCAACACTCCAATGGTCAATCACATTGCCATGGTAGCAATTACATCCTTTGGATCTTAGATTTAGCCACAAATATTTCGTTTAGGATTGACAACTATTGTCTTGCCTTTATCTTAAATCCTTATTATTTATTAACCTTTAGAGTTTGAGAAGGTTTCCATTTGATGTTAAGACTTAGCATTTTTAAACATCAAATGTCGCTTATGAATTAATATCAAATCGGTTTGTTAGTTCTAAACTAACTTGATTATCAAACAAATAAGGTAATTAATATGTCTCTCCATGTTCAAAAACATGAGAACTTATTAACATACCTTTCAGTCATCATATGAATGTTAGGCTCTAATCAATCTCAAACTTTACTTGCCTTTCTTACTTGTAGGAACGCTTCCTACGCGATTGCTTATCACATAAGCATTCATGTGTTTTAGATACTTCTAAAGTTCTAAACACTTGGTAGCAAGTCGTAGGACAATTGACATCTATACAATCATCCACATGTTTCTAATAAATGTCAATGTCCGACCTTACGGCATTAGATTTTCTTAGGAATAAGATTTATTAAGAATTCATAACTTCCGATCTTTCTTTAGAACAATTCTTAAGCTCATGACAAGGTCAAGGAAGTTAGTCGCATTTACTTTAATTGGGGTCAATCGCAGTCATTATACATGATTATAATTTAAGACATTCTACAAAATATGCAAATAAATATACACATATATTTCATACCATTATCATTTAGAGATATATAATGTATTTCATAAATACTCCACTAAATTATACACCTTCAAATACAACTCTTGTATAATATAATTTAAATGGGCTAAGATCCACATTTCACTTGATTTGTGAGTCTGCTTTGGCATGAACCTCAAAACCAAGCTATTTAGGTAGATAACTCCTTATCAATCACATCACATGCGACTCTTAGATCTTTTATGAGATTTGTGACATCGTATGTCTTACATGCTTTAATCATATCTTATGCCCTAGGCCCATAACCGTTATGATAGCCTAATTAAGTTTGACCACTTTAAACGTATAGACAACCTTTGCCTCATCTTGCTTCTTAATGATAGAATGATGTGCCCTGCTTTGGCAGATAAACCACACCAAACGATCAAGGTACTTTACAAGTGTTTAAATTGTGGATGGCATAAAACTTAAAATTTTGATGAAGGTTCATTTACATAGAGACATGCATCATATATTGTATTATGTCAAACACAGTATAATATAGTATTTGCATAATGTATGTTAATTAATCAAATTAATTAACAGAATCAAAATCTTGTGATTTAATTATGAAGCAACATTATGGGGACGGAATCTAATTCATCTGTAAACAATTTACAGATTGGATATTTCATCCGCATTCCCAGAAACAAGGCGTAAGCCTGCCATTGGTCCATGCAATGAATTAATCCAAATTTAATTTCCTTCTCTTGCAAAAAATTTGCACTTTGTTCATAGGGATAAATTCTGAAACCTTTTGTTTCCTCAGAACATCTATAAATTGACAGCACAAAACGTACGGTCGAAACTAAGCTAAAAGGCATCCACAATCCAGTACTAAAATTAAGAAACCAAGTAACATCTCTATACGGTCAAAACTAAGTCAAAAGGCATCCACATTCTCGTATAGATTGGTCACTTGTTTCAAGACCTTTTCATTGTCTCTTAATCTCATGGATTACAGCAATTCTGAACTCTTCAGAACTCTGATTTCTGCAACTTTCTGGATTGAATCATATTTCAGGAAACACGGTTTCGAAAACCAGCCATCTGAAACCAGATTCGATTTCTGATTCGAATTCTGTAAATGATTTACAGAACAATCAGAAAACCATAAAAACAAAACCAATCTGCCAGAAAGCCTAGGGGCAGTCGTACGGCAACCTAGGAGCCGTGCGGTTCCAAAGGCGCCGTACAGTGGTCCTTACCAGATTCCCAGATTTCCAAAAAAAATTAAAATTCGATCAATCCCAATATCATGTTCATGCATTAATCAGATTAAACCAACACAAATTTACAGATTACAAATTTGATTAGATCCAATAAATATTATGAATAAACAATTTATTACATACACAAATTAGATCCAAATTATCAATACACATAATCCAATTATTTATTGATAATCCCAACATGCAATTATTCATATAGATCACATCAATATAAGAATTATATAATCCCATACAATCATGCTTATAAATTTTATATCTCATATATAAAACTCAAATCACACATTCATCTTTATCATCATAAAAAATCATATAATCAAATTAAATAATTTAAACATGATGTTTTAAAATAATCAACGACGAACGCGACTCTGATACCACTGTTGGGTTTTGATGCATTATGCGCAGCGGAATAAACATAAGATCAAACACCAATGAGCTCGGATCCGTGCATGTTGATTAAATTAAATACGAGATGAAAGAAACATACCCTTGAAGATCAAATCCATGAACACGGACTTTAGGTGTTGAAAAGCGAACACCCTCTACCGGTAGATTGATATGAGCAAATGACATTGAACACATCAATTCATTTGGGCATGGCCATGCACTATCATCAATCTCACTTATCTAGTGGCCAAGCAGATATTTTAGATACCCCGGGGGAGAACCACGGCTTGGCTAGAGCGCGTGAATTATCCTAGGATGTCTATTTGGTTTTAAAGATTAGAGTCACCACCTATGTTTTAGAGGAACATAAGAAAAACCTAATATAGCCTAATTTTATATACAAAACCAAAGATTCGGGAAAAACGGGTTCGGGGGTTAGGTTAATGAGTGGGAAGTACTTAAACACCCACTCCGCCCGGCTAAAGCCGGTCTTGCTACTTTTGGTGTTCTAAGAATAAAAAGCCCTTCTTTTATTAATATAAATATGTGCTAACAATTACATTATGAGAGAACGGGAAATTAAAGGGAATTAAAATGTAGGGAGATAACCTTTAACCAACTTCAATGTAATGAAGTGATCATTTGGTCATGTCCCATTTGATGGGGATTGCATACATTCAAGAAGACATGTAAAATAAAAGAGGAGAAAAATTGTACCTTAGAAAAAGGGAACTTCAAACTTTGACTTGAAGATAGTGTATTTGTAGGGAAATGATGTGCAAGAACTTGTGTAGAGTTCTTGTAGAGAAGAGAAGTTGAGTCCCTTTCCATGGTAGAATGAGGGGGTTTATATAGGCGGAGAAGGGAGGAAAAGATGGTCATGTAACCAATCAAAATAAAAGAAGATGAAATAATAAAGAGGAAATAAAATAATAATAAAGATGAATATTTTGTTTTTAAGGAAAAGACTAGAGATGGGGGATTGGGAGTTACGAAACTAGGGGGGATGAACTTGAAGGTAAAAGAGAGGTTTTTTTGATTCAAAAAGAGATATTGTAAATAAGAAAAGGAAGGGAAACTTGGTGGGAACCCGTAACAGTTATGTGGGAAGCGCGCGGGTCCGGCCTATTGGATCAAACGCGCGCGCGACACATAACCCTTACGGGAGGCGCCTGCCTTTAAAAATGACAGAATGACAGAAATGACTCTAAAGTTAACTCTGTTATTCAGTTTAGTCCAAAACTAATGGAATTAGTTAAGAACTTAACGGAAGTAACAGAAATTAACAAAATCAAGTTAAATAAAAATACTATGTATGCAATCGGGGTGAGCGGTCCAAGGCAGGGTGTCTACAGAGCCCCTCGGCGACATGGATTGCAAAGCAAAATGCGTCGACGAATGAAAGACAACCGCTGAGGGCATCGACAAGAGAAAATAATGACTCGATAAAAGGAGGAATTTGAAATTATAAAGGATAGAAGTGCGCTCCCTGTGTGAGCGGCTTTTGTTAATGGAAGAGGTGGTGATTTCAGTGGTTCACCATAGGCCAAATTGCCGTTTGGAGCCACACTTGCTGTTTTGCTGTTTGAAGCCGCACTTGCTATATTCTGTTTGAAGCTGCATTTGCTTCCTATTCGGAGCCGCACTTGCTGTATGCTGTTTGAAGCCGCATTTGCTTGCTATTCGGAGCCGCACCTGCTGTATGCTGTTTGAAGCCGTATTTGCTTGCTATTCAGAGCCGTACCTGCTGTATGCTGTTTGAAGCCGTATTTGCTTGCTAATGGAGCCGCACTTGCTATGCTGTTTGAAGCCGCATTTGCTTGCTATTCGGAGCCGCACTTGCTATGCTGTTTGAAGTCGCATTTGTTTGCTATTCGGAGCCGCACTTGCTGTATGTTGTTTGAAGCCGCATTTACTTGCTATTCGGAGCCGTACTTGCTGTATGCTGTTTTAAGCCGCATTTGCTTGCTATTCGGAACCACACTTTCTATGCTGTTTGGAGTCGCATTTGTTATACCTGTTATGTGTGTGATTTACAGATATACTGTCACGACCCGAAATATAGGCTCTATTTTATTAGCAATTAAATGATTTTTATTTAATTATTTGCTTATTTATTTATTTAAATTATTATTTATTTAAATATTTATGTGTGCAATTTATGTGTTATAATAATTATGCCTAGCATTTTATTTGGGTCTTAGTTGTTAGTAGGGAGTGTAGTATTGAGTGTAGTGTGAGAGAGGGGGTCTAAGTGCAAGTTTTTTTGAATAATTCCCTTATTTCCCCCTACTCCCCTCACCTTCTCCCTCACTCTCTCCATCATTCCAGCCATTTTTCTCTCTCTCTCTAGCTATTGAGGTAAGCTTTTTCTCTCTTCTTCTCTCTTCATTTTCTCCTTCTTCCTCTCATCTTCTCTCATTTCTTAAAACATGAAACGTGTTTAGATCGTCGCTAGGATCACGTAGAATCAAAAAGATTTGAAATCCATCAACTTTGAGAATTTGCAAGTAAGTTACTTTTCCCCCATTTTAATGCTAAAATGTTCATATCATGTTCATATAATGCTTTTGTTGTTATATTGGAAGTTTGGATGAGTTTGCAATTTATTTAGAATTTATTTGGGTTTTTGATCAAAAATGGTGATTTTGAAATGTTGGGTTTGATTCTTTGTTTTGGGTTGATGAATGGTATATTGGAGTCCCCACCCTAGTTATAAATGGTTTTGGTACATTAGTACATGAGTTGGAAGTTGGGATTTTGGTTAAATGTGTTTTGGGTTGAAAATGGAAGAACCCATGTTGTTCTTCCCGATTTCTGGCGATTCCGGCATATTGGGCGACCGCCCAAAATAGTATGGGCGACCGCGCATCTTTCTGAGAGATTTTGTTCTTGTTTTGAGGCACTTTGGGCGACCGCACAACCCATCGTGGGCGGCCGCACAGATCTCTGAAAAATGTACATTTTGTTAAATTGTGTGACTAAAGAATGCGTTGTGATCCAATTCTTGGGTGTCCTCCTAGTTGACCTTAGTGAACATTGTAGTGCATTCTAGTGATAGAATTGAGTCCTTTGTGATCAAGTTTGTGTTCGAAATTAAGTAAGTGTTAAGTGTCATTGTTGGAACACTTTATTGATTGGGTTTGATTCCTTTGTGAATAAATACGAGATGAAATTTGATTAAGTATCATTTTGGGAATGTGGTCATCTTTGATGCACGGTTTGTATTGGTTTACCTTTGTGGTGATTTAATTGGAATGGTTCCCTACTTTGGAACCTTAAGTTGTTCATTCATGCTAAATTATTATTACTTAGCATTTATTTGGAAGCCCAGCTGGCATATTTGTTGCATCGGGCGATGGGAAAGATTATAATGGCAAGGCCAAGTCCATTATAATGTTGACCATTGTTTTGCCCTTACTATACCCCTTCTCCAGATTGGCCTTGGAAAGGATAAGTCAGCATTCCTTTGTGAATGCATCTGGCTAGCGGGCATGACTTTGTGTCATGGTCCTTGTCCTTTGTGACACTTTTATGTTATTGGTTCCGGTACCGGGGTTTTCTCTTCGGCTTTTATGCTATTATGAAGATGATGATTGGTTGATTATTGAAGCTGCGCAGCGATCCTTTATTTGGATGTTCCGGATTGGAAAACCTTGGCTATATCCTTTGTTATGTGTTTATTTCCGCTGCTATCTGTTATGTGATAAATGCTATGTGCTATGTGATAATTATTATTGCTTATTGCTGCTTGCATCATAGCATGTCATGTAGTCGCATTAGTAACTTATTGAGATTTATCTCACCCCCTTTCTTTTATCTTTGTTTTTCCTTAACCCCCCCCCCTAGGTGCTAAGGAATAGTCTCACTGATCACGAGATAGAGGACGTCGAGTGTGGATCCGTTCTTTTGGGGAAGGTTGATATAGGTTGGTTTCCATTATGTAAATGTGTAACCATTTTGGGGTAGTTTTACCAAACAATGACGTCACTAAGATTTGTATAATTGTATTTTGTTGGGCATAAACTTGTGGAAGTTTATGATCGTTGTATTTAGTCTTTATCAAACCTGGTTTTGTAAAACTTTGGATTATCACCTTTTGGTATTAAATGGAATTTTTGACTTCGGTATTTTGGAGTTTATTGTTAGAGTCGACGTCCAGCTCGCGGTCCCGGGGCCCGCGGGGTCCGGGGTCGCGACAGTTGGTATCAGAGCTATGGCATTAGCTCTATGTATAAGTCTAGGTGGATTAGTATGACCTAGGTGGGTAGTAGTGTGCGGAGTGATTAACGGTTGATGTCTTATGCAGGTAATTGTTCTCAATGTCTGGAAGAAGAAACAGAGGAGGTACTAGAGGGGCACAGAATCAGAATGATACAAGGGATGAAGCCCGTGCCATGTTTCAAGGCATGTTTGAGGCGGCCATGAAGGCCATACATGATCAAGGTCCGAGGGTAGAACAAGCACCACCCCGCTATGGATTGGAGCAATTTCTGAAGTTGAAACCGGTTGAATTCAATGGGGAGCCCGATGTAAGGAAAGCTGAGTTGTGGATTGAGTCGATGGAGAAGATTTATGATGTATTTGGGTGTTCGGATGAGGACAAGGTCCGGTTTGCGGCTTACAAGCTTGTGGGAGCCGCCGAGCATTGGTGGAAGGGCGTTAAAGCTACTTGGGATGATACCCGCACGATATATGCGTGGGAGTTGTTTGTGCGCAAATTCAAGGAGCATTTCATTCCGGTTGTTGACCAAAACCGAAAGGAGATCGAGCTACTCAACCTAGAGCAAGGTGTGTTGTCTATAGCACAATACTCGGCTAAGTTCATAGAATTAGCCCGGTATTACGACTATTTGGTGAGGACCGAGGAACAAAGGGCTATGAGATTTATTCGGGGATTGAAGACCTCCATCCGAACTCAACTGATTGCTCAACGGATTGTGACTTTCCAAGATGCGGTGGACCGAGCCTATTTGATAGAGCAAGATATTGGGGAGCATAAAAGGAAGACTGAGGTAGCTAACCCGAGTAAGCAAGGGGCGCAGAGCAAGCCACAACCGAGGATCGAAAATCGAGGTAACTTTGGGGGACAATCTCAGTTCCGAGGGCAACCGATCCCAAGGAACCCGGGTACCACTTCCGGGAACCAAGGGAGCCAAATTAGGAAGCCTTGTACCTTTTGTCAAAAGGTAGGCCATGCGGAGGATAGGTGTTGGAAAAAGCAAGGCAAGTGCATCAATTGTGGTGAAATGGGGCACTTTGCGAGAGATTGCACGAGGCACCGAGGACAGTCATCCGGGTCAGGGGTTAGTTTTAATCAGGGTCAGAAAAGGGATGCCGCCGGGAAGCCCAAGGTCCAAGGAAGGGTATTTGCCATGAATCAACAACAAGCGACCGATGATCCATCCGTTATTGGAGGTATTATTTCTGTGTCTAATGTGAGCGCACGAGCGTTAGTAGATCCAGGATCATCTCATTCATACATTTCTGTGCAATTTGCTTCCATGTTAAATGCTGCATTCGAGTCTTTACCGTACGTGCTAGAGGTGTCGACCCCTATAGGAGAATGCTTGATTTCTGATCGAGTCTTCCGTGCTTGTGATGTGGTTATTTGTGGTCGAGTCCTTTGTGCGGATTTGGTAGTTCTTCCTATCCAAGACTTTGATGTCATTTTGGGTATGGATTGGTTGAGCAAGTTTCATGCGTCCGTTGATTGCCGTAAGAAAACTGTTACTTTTTCGATTCCCGATGTGCCTAAGTTTGTGTTTGAGGCTTGTCCTCTGAGTAGGAAGGTTCGCTTAATTTCTTTTATGAAAGCGAGACGATTATTGCATAGTGGTTGTGAGGGGTATTTGGCTAGTGTTCTTGATACTAGGAAAGAATCCCCTAGTTTTGATAGTGTTCGGGTAGTTCGGGAATTTCCCGATGTTTTCTCTACCGAGTATGAGATGCCTCCCGATCGTGAGATTGAGTTTTGTATAGATTTTTTGCCGGGTACGGCTCCGATTTCGAAAGCGCCTTATAGGTTAGCTCCCGCAGAGTTGAAGGAGTTAAAGGTTCAGTTGCAGGAGTTGCTTGATCGAGGGTTTATCCGCCCTAGTGTTTCCCCGTGGGGAGCACCGGTTTTGTTCGTGCGGAAGAAAGATGGTTCGTTAAGGTTGTGCATCGATTACCGAAAGTTGAATCAGGTTACGGTGAAGAATAAGTATCCTCTACCGCACATTGATGATTTATTTGATCAGCTACAAGGGTCCGTGGTTTTCTCTAAGCTTGATTTGAGGAGTGGATACCATCAGTTAAAAGTTCGATCGGAGGATATTCCGAAGACTGCTTTTCGCACTCGTTATGGTCATTATGAGTTCTTAGTTATGCTGTTTGGGTTGACTAACGCGCCGGCCGTATTTATGGATTTGATGAACCGGATTTTCCATCCCTATCTTGATTCGTTCGTGGTGGTTTTCATCGACGACATTCTTGTTTATTCGAAATCTCGAGATGAGCACGAGCAACATTTGAGGACTGTTTTATCCGTTCTTGCGAGGGAGAAATTATTTGCGAAGTTTAGTAAATGCGAATTTTGGCTCGAGAAGGTGTCATTTCTGGGTCATGTGATTTCTAAAGATGGGATTTCTGTGGATCCGTCTAAGATTGAAGCTATAGTGGATTGGAAGAGACCCGAGTCAGTGACCGAGATTCGTAGTTTTTTGGGATTAGCCGGTTATTACCGAAGGTTTATTGAAGGGTTTTCGAGGATTGCTACTCCGATGACTCAGTTGACCCGGAAGAACGTTCCGTTTGTGTCGAGCGAGAAATGTGGCAAGAGTTTCGAGGAATTGAAGAAGAGGTTGACTACCGCACCGATCTTGACTTTGCCTAATGGGAGCGATGGCCTAGTGATTTATAGTGATGCTTCGAAAGAGGGTTTGGGTTGCGTGTTGATGCAGAATGGGAAAGTAATTGCTTATGCTTCGAGGAAGTTGACCCCGAGTGAACAGAATTACCCGACTCATGATATGGAGTTAGCGGCTATTGTCTTTGCGTTGCATAAGTGGAAGCACTATCTTTATGGAGCGAAGTTTGAGATTTTTACGGATCACAAGAGTTTGAAGTACCTTTTCTCCCAGAAGGAATTGAACAACCGACAGCGCCGATGGATGGAATTGTTGAAGGACTATGATTGCACGATTTCTTATCATCCGGGGAAGGCGAATGTGGTAGCCGATGCGATTAGTAGAAAGTCTTATGTGGATTCGATGATGGTTCGAGAATGGAAAATGCTTGAGGATGTTCGAGATTGGTCTCCTCGTGAATCGAGACATGGGGCTATTTTTGCGAATATTAAGGTATCTCCGACCCTAATTCAGAGGATAAAGGAAGCTCAGAAAGAAGATCCCGAGTTGGTGAAGATAGTGGGTAAATTGAAAGAAAAGAACTTCGAGGATTTTTCTATTAGTTCGAGTGGAGTGTTGACTTTCCGTGGTCGTCTGTGTGTTCCGGATGTTGATGGAATTAAACAGAGAGTTCTTGATGAGGGTCATAAATCGAGGTATACTATTCATCCGGGTGGTACGAAGATGTATCAGGATTTAAAGCAACAATTTTGGTGGATTAATATGAAAAGGGAAATAGCCGAGTATGTATCGAGGTGTTTAACGTGTCAGCAGGTCAAAGCCGAGCATCAGAGACCCGCGGGATTGCTTCAGCCGTTAGAGATTCCCGAGTGGAAATGGGAGCATGTGACTATGGATTTCGTTACGGGACTGCCTCGTACCCGTAGGAAGTATGACAGTGTTTGGGTAATAGTGGATAGATTGACCAAGAGCGCCCATTTCTTGCCTATTGACATCAGGTATTCGAGGGAGAAGCTTGCGACCCATTATATCGATGAGATTGTCAGATTGCATGGGGTTCCGGTTAGCATCGTGTCAGATCGAGACCCGAGGTTTACTTCTAGATTCTGGAAGGCGTTTCAGGAAGCTTTGGGTACAGATTTGCGATTCAGTACAGTTTTTCATCCTCAGACCGACGGTCAATCCGAGAGGACTATTCAGATTTTGGAGGATATGTTGCGAGCGTGTTCGATAGACTTCTCTGATTCTTGGGATTCGCACCTACCGTTAGTGGAGTTCTCTTACAACAACAGTTATCAGGCTAGTATCGAGATGACACCGTTTGAGGCTTTGTATGGAAGGAAATGTAGATCGCCTATTTGTTGGGATGAGGTTGGTGAAGCGAGAGTTTTGGGTATGGATTTGCTTCGGGATTCGGTTGAGAAAGTTAGAGTTATCCGGGATAGATTGAAGACAGCCCAGAGTCGACATAAGAGCTATGCAGATAACCGAAGGCGAGACCTTAGTTTTCAGATTGGTAATTTGGTGTTCTTGAAAGTGTCTCCAAAGGTGGGTATTCGTAGATTTGGGAAGAAAGGCAAATTGGCTCCGAGGTTTATTGGTCCGTTTGAGATTTTGGGAAAGGTTGGACTTCTAGCGTATCGTCTTGCGTTACCGCCATCTTTGGACCGGTTGCACAACGTGTTCCACGTTTCTATGCTTCGGAAGTATGTTCATGATCCGTCTCACGTGTTATCGAGGATACCGGAAGATATTGAGCCAGATATGACTTATGAGGAACGACCGGTTCGGATCTTAGATTCCAAAGTCCAAGAGTTGAGGAGCAAGAGTATTGCGTTGGTTCGAGTTCTTTGGAGGAATCACAACATCGAGGAGTCGACGTGGGAGCTTCGCGATGAGATCGAGAGGAAATTTCCGTGGCTTTTTGTTTAAGGTGAGTCTCGTTAAAATTCGGGTCGAATTTTCTTTAAGGGGGAGTGAATGTCACGACCCGAAATATAGGCTCTATTTTATTAGCAATTAAATGATTTTTATTTAATTATTTGCTTATTTATTTATTTAAATTATTATTTATTTAAATATTTATGTGTGCAATTTATGTGTTATAATAATTATGCCTAGCATTTTATTTGGGTCTTAGTTGTTAGTAGGGAGTGTAGTATTGAGTGTAGTGTGAGAGAGGGGGTCTAAGTGCAAGTTTTTTTTGAATAATTCCCTTATTTCCCCCTACTCCCCTCACCTTCCCCCTCACTCTCTCCATCATTCCAGACATTTTTCTCTCTCTCTCTAGCTATTGAGGTAAGCTTTTTCTCTCTTCTTCTCTCTTCATTTTCTCCTTCTTCCTCTCATCTTCTCTCATTTCTTAAAACATGAAACGTGTTTAGATCGTCGCTAGGATCGCGTAGAATCAAAAAGATTTGAAATCCATCAACTTTGAGAATTTGCAAGTAAGTTACTTTTCCCCCATTTTAATGCTAAAATGTTCATATCATGTTCATATAATGCTTTTGTTGTTATATTGGAAGTTTGGATGAGTTTGCAATTTATTTGGAATTTATTTGGGTTTTTGATCAAAAATGGTGATTTTGAAATGTTGGGTTTGATTCTTTGTTTTGGGTTGATGAATGGTATATTGGAGTCCCCACCCTAGTTATAAATGGTTTTGGTACATTAGTACATGAGTTGGAAGTTGGGATTTTGGTTAAATGTGTTTTGGGTTGAAAATGGAAGAACCCATGTTGTTCTTCCCGATTTCTGGAGATTCTGGCATATTGGGCGACCGCCCAAAATAGTATGGGCGACCGCGCATCTTTCTGAGAGCTTTTGTTCTTGTTTTGAGGCACTTTGGGCGACCGCACAACCCATCGTGGGCGGCCGCACAGATCTCTGAAAAATGTACATTTTGTTAAATTGTGTGACTAAAGAATGCGTTGTGATCCAATTCTTGGGTGTCCTCCTAGTTGACCTTAGTGAACACTGTAGTGAATTCTAGTGATAGAATTGAGTCCTTTGTGATCAAGTTTGTGTTCGAAATTAAGTAAGTGTTAAGTGTCATTGTTGGAACACTTTATTGATTGGGTTTGATTCCTTTGTGAATAAATACGAGATGAAATTTGATTAAGTATCATTTTGGGAATGTGGTCATCATTGATGCACGGTTTGTATTGGTTTACCTTTGTGGTGATTTAATTGGAATGGTTCCCTACTTTGGAACCTTAAGTTGTTCATTCATGCTAAATTATTATTACTTAGCATTTATTTGGAAGCCCAGGTGGCATATTTGTTGCATCGGGCGATGGGAAAGATTATAATGGCAAGGCCAAGTCCATTATAATGTTGACCATTGTTTTGCCCTTACTATACCCCTTCTCCAGATTGGCCTTGGAAAGGATAAGTCAGCGTTCCTTTGTGAATGCATCTGGCTAGCGGGCATGACTTTGTGTCATGGTCCTTGTCCTTTGTGACACTTTTATGTTATTGGTTCCGGTACCGGGGTTTTCTCTTCGGCTTTTATGCTATTATGAAGATGATGATTGGTTGATTATTGAAGCTGCGCAGCGATCCTTTATTTGGATGTTCCGGATTGGAAAACCTTGGCTATATCCTTTGTTATGTGTTTATTTCCGCTGCTATCTGTTATGTGATAAATGCTATGTGCTATGTGATAATTATTATTGCTTATTGCTGCTTGCATCATAGCATGTCATGTAGTCGCATTAGTAACTTATTGAGATTTATCTCACCCCCTTTCTTTTATCTTTGTTTTTCCTTAACCCCCCCCCCCCAGGTGCTAAGGAATAGTCTCACTGATCACGAGATAGAGGACGTCGAGTGTGGATCCGTTCTTTTGGGGAAGGTTGATATAGGTTGGTTTCCATTATGTAAATGTGTAACCATTTTGGGGTAGTTTTACCAAACAATGACGTCACTAAGATTTGTATAATTGTATTTTGTTGGGCATAAACTTGTGGAAGTTTATGATCGTTGTATTTAGTCTTTATCAAACCTGGTTTGGTAAAACTTTGGATTATCACCTTTTGGTATTAAATGGAATTTTTGACTTCGGTATTTTGGAGTTTATTGTTAGAGTCGACGTCCAGCTCGCGGTCCCGGGGCCCGCGGGGTCCGGGGTCGCGACAGTTGGTATCAGAGCTATGGCATTAGCTCTATGTATAAGTCTAGGTGGATTAGTATGACCTAGGTGGGTAGTAGTGTGCGGAGTGATTAACGGTTGATGTCTTATGCAGGTAATTGTTCTCAATGTCTGGAAGAAGAAACAGAGGAGGTACTAGAGGGGCACAGAATCAGAATGATACAAGGGATGAAGCCCGTGCCATGTTTCAAGGCATGTTTGAGGCGGCCATGAAGGCCATACATGATCAAGGTCCGAGGGTAGAACAAGCACCACCCCGCTATGGATTGGAGCAATTTCTGAAGTTGAAACCGGTTGAATTCAATGGGGAGCCCGATGTAAGGAAAGCTGAGTTGTGGATTGAGTCGATGGAGAAGATTTATGATGTATTTGGGTGTTCGGATGAGGACAAGGTCCGGTTTGCGGCTTACAAGCTTGTGGGAGCCGCCGAGCATTGGTGGAAGGGCGTTAAAGCTACTTGGGATGATACCCGCACGATATATGCGTGGGAGTTGTTTGTGCGCAAATTCAAGGAGCATTTCATTTCGGTTGTTGACCAAAACCGAAAGGAGATCGAGCTACTCAACCTAGAGCAAGGTGTGTTGTCTATAGCACAATACTCGGCTAAGTTCATAGAATTAGCCCGGTATTACGACTATTTGGTGAGGACCGAGGAACAAAGGGCTATGAGATTTATTCAGGGATTGAAGACCTCCATCCGAACTCAACTGATTGCTCAACGGATTGTGACTTTCCAAGATGCGGTGGACCGAGCCTATTTGATAGAGCAAGATATTGGGGAGCATAAAAGGAAGACTGAGGTAGCTAACCCGAGTAAGCAAGGGGCGCAGAGCAAGCCACAACTGAGGATCGAAAATCGAGGTAACTTTGGGGGACAATCTCAGTTCCGAGGGCAACCGATCCCAAGGAACCCGGGTACCACTTCCGGGAACCAAGGGAGCCAAATTAGGAAGCCTTGTACCTTTTGTCAAAAGGTAGGCCATGCGGAGGATAGGTGTTGGAAAAAGCAAGGCAAGTGCATCAATTGTGGTGAAATGGGGCACTTTGCGAGAGATTGCACGAGGCACCGAGGACAGTCATCCGGGTCAGGGGTTAGTTTTAATCAGGGTCAGAAAAGGGATGCCGCCGGGAAGCCCAAGGTCCAAGGAAGGGTATTTGCCATGAATCAACAACAAGCGACCGATGATCCATCCGTTATTGGAGGTATTATTTCTGTGTCTAATATGAGCGCACGAGCGTTAGTAGATCCAGGATCATCTCATTCATACATTTCTGTGCAATTTGCTTCCATGTTAAATGCTGCATTCGAGTCTTTACCGTACGTGCTAGAGGTGTCGACCCCTATAGGAGAATGCTTGATTTCTGATCGAGTCTTCCGTGCTTGTGATGTGGTTATTTGTGGTCGAGTCCTTTGTGCGGATTTGGTAGTTCTTCCTATCCAAGACTTTGATGTCATTTTGGGTATGGATTGGTTGAGCAAGTTTCATGCGTCCGTTGATTGCCGTAAGAAAACTGTTACTTTTTCGATTCCCGATGTGCCTAAGTTTGTGTTTGAGGCTTGTCCTCTGAGTAGGAAGGTTCGCTTAATTTCTTTTATGAAAGCGAGACGATTATTGCATAGTGGTTGTGAGGGGTATTTGGCTAGTGTTCTTGATACTAGGAAAGAATCCCCTAGTTTTGATAGTGTTCGGGTAGTTCGGAAATTTCCCGATGTTTTCTCTACCGAGTATGAGATGCCTCCCGATCGTGAGATTGAGTTTTGTATAGATCTTTTGCCGGGTAAGGCTCCGATTTCGAAAGAGCCTTATAGGTTAGCTCCCGCAGAGTTGAAGGAGTTAAAGGTTCAGTTGCAGGAGTTGCTTGATCGAGGGTTTATCCGCCCTAGTGTTTCCCCGTGGGGAGCACCGGTTTTGTTCGTGCGGAAGAAAGATGGTTCGTTAAGGTTGTGCATCGATTACCGAAAGTTGAATCAGGTTACGGTGAAGAATAAGTATCCTCTACCGCACATTGATGATTTATTTGATCAGCTACAAGGGTCCGTGGTTTTCTCTAAGCTTGATTTGAGGAGTGGATACCATCAGTTAAAAGTTCGATCGGAGGATATTCCGAAGACTGCTTTTCGCACTCGTTATGGTCATTATGAGTTCTTAGTTATGCTGTTTGGGTTGACTAACGCGCCGGCCGTATTTATGGATTTGATGAACCGGATTTTCCATCCCTATCTTGATTCGTTCGTGGTGGTTTTCATCGACGACATTCTTGTTTATTCGAAATCTCGAGATGAGCACGAGCAACATTTGAGGACTGTTTTATCCGTTCTTGCGAGGGAGAAATTATTTGCGAAGTTTAGTAAATGCGAATTTTGGCTCGAGAAGGTGTCATTTCTGGGTCATGTGATTTCTAAAGATGGGATTTCTGTGGATCCGTCTAAGATTGAAGCTATAGTGGATTGGAAGAGACCCGAGTCAGTGACCGAGATTCGTAGTTTTTTGGGATTAGCCGGTTATTACCGAAGGTTTATTGAAGGGTTTTCGAGGATTGCTACTCCGATGACTCAGTTGACCCGGAAGAACGTTCCGTTTGTGTGGACCGAGAAATGTGGCAAGAGTTTCGAGGAATTGAAGAAGAGGTTGACTACCGCACCGATCTTGACTTTGCCTAATGGGAGCGATGGCCTAGTGATTTATAGTGATGCTTCGAAAGAGGGTTTGGGTTGCGTGTTGATGCAGAATGGGAAAGTAATTGCTTATGCTTCGAGGAAGTTGACCCCGAGTGAACAGAATTACCCGACTCATGATATGGAGTTAGCGGCTATTGTCTTTGCGTTGCATAAGTGGAAGCACTATCTTTATGGAGCGAAGTTTGAGATTTTTACGGATCACAAGAGTTTGAAGTACCTTTTCTCCCAGAAGGAATTGAACAACCGACAGCGCCGATGGATGGAATTGTTGAAGGACTATGATTGCACGATTTCTTATCATCCGGGGAAGGCGAATGTGGTAGCCGATGCGATTAGTAGAAAGTCTTATGTGGCTTCGATGATGGTTCGAGAATGGAAAATGCTTGAGGATGTTCGAGATTGGTCTCCTCGTGAATCGAGACATGGGGCTATTTTTGCGAATATTAAGGTATCTCCGACCCTAATTCAGAGGATAAAGGAAGCTCAGAAAGAAGATCCCGAGTTGGTGAAGATAGTGGGTAAATTGAAAGAAAAGAACTTCGAGGATTTTTCTATTAGTTCGAGTGGAGTGTTGACTTTCCGTGGTCGTCTGTGTGTTCCGGATGTTGATGGAATTAAACAGAGAGTTCTTGATGAGGGTCATAAATCGAGGTATACTATTCATCCGGGTGGTACGAAGATGTATCAGGATTTAAAGCAATAATTTTGGTGGATTAATATGAAAAGGGAAATAGCCGAGTATGTATCGAGGTGTTTAACGTGTCAGCAGGTCAAAGCCGAGCATCAGAGACCCGCGGGATTGCTTCAGCCGTTAGAGATTCCCGAGTGGAAATGGGAGCATGTGACTATGGATTTCGTTACGGGACTGCCTCGTACCCGTAGGAAGTATGACAGTGTTTGGGTAATAGTGGATAGATTGACCAAGAGCGCCCATTTCTTGCCTATTGACATCAGGTATTCGAGGGAGAAGCTTGCGACCCTTTATATCGATGAGATTGTCAGATTGCATGGGGTTCCGGTTAGCATCGTGTCAGATCGAGACCCGAGGTTTACTTCTAGATTCTGGAAGGCGTTTCAGGAAGCTTTGGGTACAGATTTGCGATTCAGTACAGTTTTTCATCCTCAGACCGACGGTCAATCCGAGAGGACTATTCAGATTTTGGAGGATATGTTGCGAGCGTGTTCGATAGACTTCTCTGATTCTTGGGATTCGCACCTACCGTTAGTGGAGTTCTCTTACAACAACAGTTATCAGGCTAGTATCGAGATGACACCGTTTGAGGCTTTGTATGGAAGGAAATGTAGATCGCCTATTTGTTGGGATGAGGTTGGTGAAGTGAGAGTTTTGGGTATGGATTTGCTTCGGGATTCGGTTGAGAAAGTTAGAGTTATCCGGGATAGATTGAAGACAGCCCAGAGTCGACATAAGAGCTATGCAGATAACCGAAGGCGAGACCTTAGTTTTCAGATTGGTAATTTGGTGTTCTTGAAAGTGTCTCCAAAGGTGGGTATTCGTAGATTTGGGAAGAAAGGCAAATTGGCTCCGAGGTTTATTGGTCCGTTTGAGATTTTGGGAAAGGTTGGACTTCTAGCGTATCGTCTTGCGTTACCGCCATCTTTGGACCGGTTGCACAACGTGTTCCACGTTTCTATGCTTCGGAAGTATGTTCATGATCCGTCTCACGTGTTATCGAGGATACCGGAAGATATTGAGCCAGATATGACTTATGAGGAACGACCGGTTCGGATCTTAGATTCCAAAGTCCAAGAGTTGAGGAGCAAGAGTATTGCGTTGGTTCGAGTTCTTTGGAGGAATCACAACATCGAGGAGTCGACGTGGGAGCTTCGCGATGAGATCGAGAGGAAATTTCCGTGGCTTTTTGTTTAAGGTGAGTCTCGTTAAAATTCGGGTCGAATTTTCTTTAAGGGGGAGTGAATGTCACGACCCGAAATATAGGCTCTATTTTATTAGCAATTAAATGATTTTTATTTAATTATTTGCTTATTTATTTATTTAAATTATTATTTATTTAAATATTTATGTGTGCAATTTATGTGTTATAATAATTATGCCTAGCATTTTATTTGGGTCTTAGTTGTTAGTAGGGAGTGTAGTATTGAGTGTAGTGTGAGAGAGGGGGTCTAAGTGCAAGTTTTTTTGAATAATTCCCTTATTTCCCCCTACTCCCCTCACCTTCTCCCTCACTCTCTCCATCATTCCAGCCATTTTTCTCTCTCTCTAGCTATTGAGGTAAGCTTTTTCTCTCTTCTTCTCTCTTCATTTTCTCCTTCTTCCTCTCATCTTCTCTCATTTCTTAAAACATGAAACGTGTTTTAGATCGTCGCTAGGATCGCGTAGAATCAAAAAGATTTGAAATCCATCAACTTTGAGAATTTGCAAGTAAGTTACTTTTCCCCCATTTTAATGCTAAAATGTTCATATCATGTTCATATAATGCTTTTGTTGTTATATTGGAAGTTTGGATGAGTTTGCAATTTATTTGGAATTTATTTGGGTTTTTGATCAAAAATGGTGATTTTGAAATGTTGGGTTTGATTCTTTGTTTTGGGTTGATGAATGGTATATTGGAGTCCCCACCCTAGTTATAAATGGTTTTGGTACATTAGTACATGAGTTGGAAGTTGGGATTTTGGTTAAATGTGTTTTGGGTTGAAAATGGAAGAACCCATGTTGTTCTTCCCGATTTCTGGAGATTCTGGCATATTGGGCGACCGCCCAAAATAGTATGGGCGACCGCGCATCTTTCTGAGAGCTTTTGTTCTTGTTTTGAGGCACTTTGGGCGACCGCACAACCCATCGTGGGCGGCCGCACAGATCTCTGAAAAATGTACATTTTGTTAAATTGTGTGACTAAAGAATGCGTTGTGATCCAATTCTTGGGTGTCCTCCTAGTTGACCTTAGTGAACATTGTAGTGCATTCTAGTGATAGAATTGAGTCCTTTGTGATCAAGTTTGTGTTCGAAATTAAGTAAGTGTTAAGTGTCATTGTTGGAACACTTTATTGATTGGGTTTGATTCCTTTGTGAATAAATACGAGATGAAATTTGATTAAGTATCATTTTGGGAATGTGGTCATCTTTGATGCACGGTTTGTATTGGTTTACCTTTGTGGTGATTTAATTGGAATGGTTCCCTACTTTGGAACCTTAAGTTGTTCATTCATGCTAAATTATTATTACTTAGCATTTATTTGGAAGCCCAGCTGGCATATTTGTTGCATCGGGCGATGGGAAAGATTATAATGGCAAGGCCAAGTCCATTATAATGTTGACCATTGTTTTGCCCTTACTATACCCCTTCTCCAGATTGGCCTTGGAAAGGATAAGTCAGCGTTCCTTTGTGAATGCATCTGGCTAGCGGGCATGACTTTGTGTCATGGTCCTTGTCCTTTATGACACTTTTATGTTATTGGTTCCGGTACCGGGGTTTTCTCTTCGGCTTTTATGCTATTATGAAGATGATGATTGGTTGATTATTGAAGCTGCGCAGCGATCCTTTATTTGGATGTTCCGGATTGGAAAACCTTGGCTATATCCTTTGTTATGTATTTATTTCCGCTGCTATCTGTTATGTGATAAATGCTATGTGCTATGTGATAATTATTATTGCTTATTGCTTCTTGCATCATAGCATGTCATGTAGTCGCATTAGTAACTTATTGAGATTTATCTCACCCCCTTTCTTTTATCTTTGTTTTTCCTTAACCCCCCCCAGGTGCTAAGGAATAGTCTCGCTGATCACGAGATAGAGGACGTCGAGTGTGGATCCGTTCTTTTGGGGAAGGTTGATATAGGTTGGTTTCCATTATGTAAATGTGTAACCATTTTGGGGTAGTTGTACCAAACAATGACGTCACTAAGATTTGTATAATTGTATTTTGTTGGGCATAAACTTGTGGAAGTTTATGATCGTTGTATTTAGTCTTTATCAAACCTGGTTTTGTAAAACTTTGGATTATCACCTTTTGGTATTAAATGGAATTTTTGACTTCGGTATTTTGGAGTTTATTGTTAGAGTCGACGTCCAGCTCGCGGTCCCGGGGCCCGCGGGATCCGGGGTCGCGACATATACGCGCTTGTGCGAGAAAATATGTGAAGTGTGAAATTGTGCTTGTGGTGCGTTGTGATTTGAAAAGCAGAGACTGCTTGAGAGAGACTTTGAAATAAAGCTTTGATGAATGATGTTCATACCTTCACTTACCATGGCCGTTTGATTCAGGATGAATTTCTGGTGTTCTGACTTTGATGAAGGATGCCGACGCTTTTGATGAAGATGAGTTGCTTTTACTTTTGATGGAGGCATGATCACTCTTGATGATGGGTTGGTCGTGCCAAAAGGATGCTTACGTATCCCTTGAAGAGAATCAGACCAGCGTAGTTAAAGGTTGATGGAGAATGATGGGGAAGAAGATTAGAGCAAATCAAAATAAAACACATACTTTTTACACAAGTAAGGAGACAAAGAAAGTTTATTTACAAGAAAAAGAAAACGAAGAAAATCTTTTTGTGGGTTTTTTTTTTTTTTTAGCTTAGAAGGAAAAGAATATAAACACTGGCGGGAAAAAGTGTTTTTTTTTTTTTTTTTTTTTTTTAGTTCGTGGGTGAACCATTTTAACCATTGTGTGTTGTAAAGCCAACCCAAGATCAAAGTCATGTTCGTCGAAGTCCGGCTCGTCTTGCTTGAATTCTGTCATCGTTGTTGTGCCCAACGAAGCGTGATGCTTAGCCCCCAGAGATTTGTTGATTGTGGAGCTCCAAAAGACTTTTGATGCTGAGATACCAAGGAGTTGTTGATCGTAAATCCCCTAGAACGCCTTTGATGCCAAACTTTGAGTGACTTGCATAGCCCCAAGATAAATTAGCTCTTGGCCCATTCAAATAAATCGCCTTTTGTTGTTGACGTGAGCAAGCACCAAGAGAAGATTAATGATACCAATCTTTGAGAGATTGCTAAGCCCCAAATGTCATGTATTTGTTGTTTGCGAACTTCAAGATGGTGGAATGTGAAGACCTTTCGATGTAAAGCCCCAAAAACGTCTTGGAATCGGCTTGGCATTATATTGAGAGTGGATGCACCGTTTGGTAGAACTCTTGATAGTGATCCCCCTCTTACTCTTTCTTGGAGATGAATGGCCTTATTGTGGTTGGACCCAAATGGTGGAAGGTCCATGTCGAAAAGTGTAGGGTCTTCGGAAAATGTCTTGGGAGAGATTGTGGTGTCGTCGAGGTTGCGGATGATAAGGTCCCAAATGAGTATGTTTGCTTGAGTCATCTTAGGTTGAACTAATAACGTATCTTTGGATGCAACTCGTGCGGATACAGCTTGTGCTTTTGATCTTAGAGAAGGGGGTGGTGTATTGCAGAAACATTGGGCATGGTACCCGCTATAACCCGTTTAAGTGAGTTTAGCATATTGAATCTTTTTCCTTTTCTCTAAAACATCCTTCATAATCTCGTCGTAAATCAAAACATAACAAGAATCATCAAATTCATTCATAATCTTGGAGCCCTCTTTTCAAACCAAAAGACCTTTGACGTGAAGTACTAAGATACCCTTTAAGCTTGGACCACTCTCCACATTGCATTGCTCAAGTATCATTGCCCAAAATATTTTTGAATCCCCTTAAAAAGACTTTCGGTGCCAAATGTTGCACATGACTTTGCTAGGGCCATCGCTTGGGGGAGGTGAAGTTAAGTGCATTTTTGCTAAGGGATCCTTTCAAACTTGAGTCTAGCCCGTAGAGTGCCATTATCGATTGTAAGTACAGCAAGAAAGGCCTATCCTTGATTGGGGGAACAGGCACGAGCACACATGACAAGAAGGCTTTTCGACATTCCTTTTGAGAGACTTTGAGGATAGTCTCACACATCTTTCTTGATCGTAGCCCCCAGGGCTCATTAACTGTCAATTGAAGTAAAAAAAGCTCTCGTTCTTGAGTCACATAGACCCTAGGGCGTCATCATTTGTAGAGCAAAGAAAGAGACTCGTCCTTGTGCGAGGGAACAAACATAAGAGGACATGGCAAGAGTTACTCCATTTCTCATGAAACCTTTTGACATACTTTAGGGGCACATGCTTGAAGAAGCTTGAAAACTGAGTCACACATTATTGCCATTTGTGATCCAAACCAATGGGTACATTGAAGACCATTCGTGCAACCTCTCACCCCTTTTTGACTTTTTGATGACATATCAATTATGAGCTCATTCTCGGACGGGCCTTCTTTCACATAAGCCCAAAAATGCACAATGCAAGAACAACCTCTCTTATGCCAATAACCCAAAACTACCTTTGATTGTGCCATATTTTGTCGAGCCTTTTCTAATTCCAAAGTTGACACGGTGAGGAATTGACTTCTTGAGGAGATTCAACGTAGAACTTGTGTAGTTATCTTCTTTAGAGGTCGGGGATCTCCATTTCTCTTTCCTTTCTCTCTCTCACTCTCTCATTTTTTATAACGCACCATGTTTTTTGCCTAGACCACCCTTTCGGGTTTTCAACCTAGAGGGAATCTCTTTTGTGTCTTCATTTTGACTCAATTAATGAGGAAATGTGCATTGACTCTAGCTGAGGATGAGAGACATGTGATTTTGCGGTGGAGACCTTTTGTAGCTAATGATGAGTGACATTGACTCGACTAGGGAAGTAGCCCCTAGTATTGACTTCATATATTTATATATTTTTTGAATGACTCACGAAGTCAAGTAAGTCATTAAGAGAGAAGAGAAGGAAAGCCCCAATTTGACTGCGAGAAACTGAGAGTATTGCTGAAAGATAAGAAACCCCTAGACTCGATGAGGAACGCAAAGCGACTCCAATTCTAAGAAAGTTTTTCAATCTTGAGGTGATTAATTCATTGGCAAATGAATCGTATAAAGATGTCTTGATAAGTTCGAGAAGAAGGCCAATCACCATAACACACTAGGGCTAAACATATCTTCTTTCTTGCATGAGACCGGACCCAAAGATTCCCTACGTTCCTCCAATGTAGAAGCTCAGGTCACTGTAGTTCTTGTTTTTTCTCCTTTTGTCGCGAGGAATTGTTGATGTTGCTTCGTCCTTGTGATGGTTGTCCTTTGTTGGTGGAATGATGTTGATCTTGTACTTCTTTAATTGAGGGGGAATTTTTTTTTTGTGCTCTAACTTTTGCCTAGGTTGTTTTGAAGAGTTAACCTAGCGAGCCCCTTTTTTTATCCCCCTTGAAAACTTTGCTTGATGTTGCTCCACCTTGTTTTGCTTCTTGGCTTCGTCGTTGATGTTGTTGCCTTCGTCGCGATGTTTAGCCCCTAGGCATTCAAGTAATGGCCTTCATTCCAAAACTCGTTTAGACATCTTTTCATCATTTTGCCGAGAATTAAATTGAACAACTTGGAGTAGTGTATGGGGACAAGAAAGACTTTTATTTTATGATAAGACTCGAATTTTTACAAGACGAAATAAAACTTAATGCACACTTAAGATGACTTTTGACTTTTTGTTTTTTTTTTTTTTTTTAATTAGGTAGAGAAAGAAAAACGGAGATTGTTGTTGTCGTCTTTGTAGTTCTCCCCATTTCAAACCCAAGTCATTCCTTGCTTCATAATTACCCCTTCCTTGATGAGTTCGCGCATCTTGCGACTCTCTAACGGTTACTCTTTACCCACGGTAAATTCACCATTGTCAATCAAATCTTGGATGATGCCTCGGAGAGAGAAGCACCCCTCGGTAGTATGGCCACTATTCTTGCGGTAGTTGCATCATTTACCATGTGCATGGTTCTTTGGTATCTTCTTGGTCTTGTACCCTTCTAAAGGCTTGACCTTTCCACTTGCTACCAATGTTTCAAATGCTTCGGTTTGGGTCATTCTTAGGAGAGGAGTCAAAACTCGCTTGTCGGGGGCACCTTTGTGGCTTTTGAGAGGAGAGACATTTGAGCATGCATTATCATCGACCTTTTCCTTATTATTGATGAATTATTTCAAACGGTCTTTGAGTTCGGAAATCTCTTCCTCGTGAATTCTCTTCTCAAGATCAAAATGGGCTTGCCACAAATCGTCTTTATGGCGGGCATCCTCGGCAAGTCTATCCATTTGTTCCCCCATTGCTCTCATTATGTTGAATAGCTTTTCGTTGGGCACGGAAATATTCTCACCCTTGTTGTTGTTGCCGTTGGAAGCCATTTGGACCTATTAGAAGAACACGGTTTATCTTAGGATGTCCCGACAAACACCATTTGAGTAAAATGATTTAACCCACAAACAAGAAAAGGACTCAACCAGATCAAGAAGGTGTTCTTGATATTCGTTCGCGTGTGGATAAAGATAGAGGGCGTTGGTCTCAAGTCCTTCAAGTTCATAATCCAAGATTTGAGGTCGTGTTCCTGCGGTCATGATTCAAAGAAGCGCGAAGAACAAAGATTGAAGATCTGAAAATTTTAAAGCATCACCACGGTTAGTATTCTAAATTCACCTCCGTATTAATTTAATCATCTTGAATGGATCTAGGCTTTTGGGTTTATTCCACTGCGCATGATTTTGAAAATGGGTTTTCAAAAAGAAAACTGACATGGATGGAAATGTGCATACTTATAAAACTAGGCTTGTAGCGAAAGGTTATAGGCAGATTCTATTGGTGTGTATGCCCTAGGCACGTTATTTGAACGATTAATATTATCATTTACTTTTAATAAAGATATTGAATCTTTGATTATTATATCGTTTGCATGTTTTGACACGCCCCAGGTCCCGGGATCCCCTAATAGAACCTCGAACCTGGATGCGCGTGACTAACAAGAATCAAGAAACTAACAAGAAACTGGATGACAACTGTTTATAACAAACTGACATGATATATATACTCTAGAGTAAGGAGCTAAGATAGCTCACACCACGAGTTCTAGACAAGAAAATTTAAACCAAACATGATTATACACAGCGGAAACATGCCTAGCACATATGCTGGCATTACAAGATGTCTAGAGACAATAAGTACTATACAAGACTGTCTACCCCAAAATAAGGAGTTACATAACCCATAATACATCGTCCTCACTAAAATGTAAAAGGACCACGATCCCCAAAATAATAACCACCTGCGTAGTAAGCTCCCAGCTATATCGAGCCTCACTTCGCACTATCACTAGCCTTCCTTTGATTTAAGGAAAACAAATAAACAAGGAACGGGGTGAGATAAATCTCAGTAAGCTATTAGATGCAACTACATGACATGTTATCATGCAATTCAAGTAGATACTCAAGTAATCATGTATCATCAAGTAATAAGTATATGAGAGGCTAAGCCACTCATCAAGTAGCACATAAGGCTAAGCTAGCACGTTATAAAGGATATTTCTTCCTTCCTTATTCCTCCCAAGAATACCATTATTGTCGTAGCTTGTATTACTTTGACAATCACGATCAATATCAAGAAACCGCTTATGCAGTATATATAAGAAGACCCGGTAACCAGTGTCATTCCCAAGATCAAGATTCACGAGGTGTTCACGAGTTTAGCATTCACTTTTATCAGGCATATTGCTCTAACAAAGGAAGCTATGCCCTTACTATGGCATGTAGTAAGGGGTCAAGCGCAGATACATAGATCCCCGATTATCACTTTGGCCACAGCCTCATGATAAGCGTGAACCTATATACCTCCGAACAAGCAAGGACCAGCTGGACTCACACAAGAATGCACAAGTAGGTATTTACTTGAACTACGAGAGTAGAACTAATCCAAAAGTAGTGGACTAGCTCAATAAGAAACATGCTTCAAGTAATCAAGAAGTCACATTGTTATCAAGCAACTATATGCAATGTTTGCACATACATATCAAGAACATTTCTGATACACGTTAGAGCTTGTTCATAGCACTTTCAAATTCCTTACCATACACATATATTGGTGTCAAGTCATGTACAAGATTTTATTGTCTTATACTTCAAGTTATAATTCCAATCTTTAGACATTCAAGGCATATATAAGAGTTAGACATCTTATACTTCAAGTTCATCATCCTATACTTTGGATGTTTAAGCTCAAGACATTGTTCTAGTGCCCCTACGGTACACAAACATTGGTTTCAAGACAAGCATAACACATTAGTGCTTGTTCATATCACTTTCAAAGAATAAAGAAGAGTTGTTACTCTTATACTTAAGTTCTCATTTGAGTTCTATAAGTGTTCATGTTCAAGACTAAGTTCTCATTTTAATTCAATGAGTATTCATGTTCAAGACCAAGTTCTGATGCCCCTAAAGTGTCACAACACTTACTAGGACATCTTATACTAAGGCTATATACCTTAACTAGGGTTACTTCCAACTTATACACACTTTAAACAACATTTTGTTCTTCAGGGTAAGTGTGCGGTCGCCTAAAGTAACCTGTGCGGTCGGACACTAAGCATGTCAATTCTTTGAAAAAGTTTCCAGAAAGATGGGCGGTCGCCCAAGGTACAAAAATGCGAAATTTTATTTCTTTCCCAGGTTGAATAATTTTCCGTCCCAAATGTAGGAGTATAATCTTTATTAACATATTAACAACTAAACAATACCTAGGAGTGCCCTAACAAGTTCAAAACATTTTTCCAAGTTTACTCTTTCATTATTTTACACAGAGGGTTATACTCCCTTTGTCTCAAATTTATAAGTATCACAAAAATCACTCCAAACACGAAATTAATAATCACAAGTATCAAGAATAATATATATGCATGTTATTACAAGCAAGGGGAAGCTAATAACTTACCTACTCCGGAATCAAAGTTACCCAAACAAAATTCTGTTAGGCCGGAAACGCTCTATTCAACGCCATGAATATTTATACGGGATCGGAATCAAGAACAGAGGGATAATTAAACTCGAGGAGTCGAGAATAGGGTAAACCCTAAACCTAGCTTTTAAGAACCAGAGAAAGAACGAGAAGAAATTGGGGAATAATGCTTCTCTGAGAAGAAGCAACACAATATATACATTCAAGTTTCAAAAATAACACTTAGGCCCCTCAAGTTTCACTTTTAACAAAAAGGCCCCTAAAGTCATATTTTCACAAATGACCCAAAAGTCAAAACTAGACATTTAACCACCTTAATATTCTAAAGCAGTTAAGAATTTAATCCAAGTAAAACTAGCACATAATATGCAAGTTCAAGAATTTAACAAGTAAGTCAAATATTTAACAAGAATAAGGATGGGCGTTACATGTTTATTATAATAATCCACATCCCTGATAATTATGATTAACTATTAGTATAAGTTTAATAGATAATCATATGATGATTATGTGTATGCGATACAATTAGACTTATGGGTATTTGTTGGAGAACAAATACTGGACTGACCCCTATGAGATTTATGTCATGGTCACAATGTCATAATTAAGTCTCATATAGTTATATCAATGGAATCTCTAGACCTGAGGTTATTACAGTCTTCCACATGATGAACATTACGTTCGACATATTCAAACGTTACCCTTAACCGGGTAGCTATAAAAATATGATTGGCATAATCTGAATCATGTAGGGAAGAGTAATAAGGCAAGATGGGATTTGTTCCTCGTCAAGAGAGATGTCAAGCTTTAGCTACTCGATGAATGGTATTGATGAAATGCATGGCCATGCTAAAATGAATTTATTGGATCAATGTCATTTGTATTATCAATACATTTGGGATTGAGAAAGCATTGAACATAGGTAAGTTGACCATTGAACATGGCTTACGTTCAATAGACATCGTAACAAAGAGATTGTGTTATGTTCTATTTTAGGAAACTTTGGATTTCAAAGTTATACTAATTGGGTAGTCATAATGGCTTTCTAGAGTCCGCTTATGACTTACGAGATTTTAATGGTTCAGACTCGTTGCCAACTTAGTATAATCATATTGGGTCACACACACAAAACAAATATTTAAAAGGAACGAAAAACGAGAAAAACTGGATCCTACTGGAGGATCCGTAAGGATGGTTTGTCCCAGAAGAAACAATTTTAGGTAACTTCTTGTTGGACAAGAAAACCTAAGTCCTAAAGGGTTTTGGAAACCTCTTGTATATAATGTGGACAGACGGGAATTGTTCCCTATGCATTGATTTTGGAAATCACAAACTTTTTCTTGGAGAGAGAGAATACACATTATTTACTTGGGTTATTAAGTTTGATTAATCCCAATTATCAAACTTTAATAATCAAAGGAGAGATTGAAGAATCATTCTTCACCATAGTTTTTCAAACCGAAGACCTAGCAGTCAAGTTCAAGAAGGTGTTCTTGAATCCGTTCGAAGTGTGGATCACCGGTAGAGGGCGTTTCTCTTAGCGTCTTAATCCAAGTTTTCGCATATCGATCAACAAGGGTTAGTTTCTTTCATCTTCATATTATGAATTATGGAACATAACAGATCTAGGATTTTGGGTTTCTCATGTTGTTCTTCCGCTACGCTTGATTGCTCAAAACCCAACAAATTCATGGTATTGACTATGATGAAACATTTTCACCCGTAGTAATGATCAAGTCTATAAGAATTTTAATTTCCATAGCCGCATATTGACACGCCCCCAAGTCCCAGGATTCCCTAATAGAACCTCGAACCTGGTGCGCGTGACTAACAAGAAACGAGAAACTAACAAGAAACTAGATGACAACTACTTATATCAAACTGACATCATATATATACTCAAGAGGAACGAGCTAAGATAGCTCACAACGAGTTCTATACCAAGAAATTTAAATCAAATGGTTGTACACAGCGGAAAACATGCCTAGCACATACGCTGGCATTACAAGAACTCTATACAAGTCTACCCAATATACTGAGTCTAAACAACTGATACCAAATCATCCTCACCAAATACTGGAAAGGATAACAATCTCCAACAAGAACAACCTGCCAAGTAGGCCCCTGCTAAGTCGAGCCTCACAACGTATAACCACTTGCTTTCCTGGGGGGGGAAACAAATAAACAAGGAACGGGGTGAGATAAATCTCAGTAAGTTACTAGATACAAGTACATAGCATGTTATCATGTAATCATGAAAATCAAGAAGATTATCAAGTAATCATGCTCAAGATGTCATCAAGTAACAAGTATATGAGAGGCTAAGCCAACTCATCAAGTAACTAGCACATAAGGCTAAACTAACACATTACAAAGGATATTCCAACCTTATTCCTCTCAAGTAAACCATTGTTGTCATTGCTTGTATTGCAGTTGACAAATCACGATCAATCAAGTTGCTGCTGGGCTGTACACAATAGGACCCGGTAACCAGTGTCACTAACAAGAACAAGATTCACGAGGTATTCACGAGTTTAGCATTCACTTTTATCAGGCGTATTGCTCAAATAAAGGAAGCTATGCCCTTACTATGGCCTGTAGTAAGGGGTCAAGCGCAGATACATAGGCACCCGATTATCACTTTGGCCCCAGCCTCATGATAAGCGTGAACCTATACATCTCCGAGCAAGTAAGGTGACCAGCTGGACTCACACAAGAATGCACAAGTAGATGTTTACTTGAACTACAAGAGTATAGAACTAAGTCCAAAAGTAGTGGACTAGCTCTTCAGGAACCATGTAATCATGTGCTCACCAAATACAAGTACACGTACGCAATAATTGTGAATACTGTTGGGTATGCCCACATATATCTCAGTTTTAATGTAATAGGATTTATTAGATTTGATTGATCCATCACCTAAGTTTTATTTCATGGACTTTAGACCCTCATGTAAGAAGTATTTATACTTCATTTTTTTAGGTTGTCCATTGTTATAGAATAGGCTTAGAAATAGGGCAAGAAGATCAAGATTCAAAGAAAAATCACTCAGTGAGTTTGAGCCGCGCATATGCGCCCTCTATGCTATGCGCCATGCGCCTTTCTTCATTCGCACCATGCGCCTTTCTTCATTCGCGCCATGCGCCTCTCAGAAACGCGCACACAAGGATTTCTTCCTAGCTATGTTACGCGCCTCTACGCCCCTTGATTTAAGCGCACACTTACTGTGCGCCTCTTGGCTCAATGCGCCTCTTGGCTCAAACGCGCCTCAAAGTGTTTATTCAACACTCAGTGATTTATTGAAGATTTAAAGACTTGAAGAGAATTCAAATTACGCCAATGATCCAACGGTGGTTAAAAGATACATATGCGCCTAATCTATTGACACGTGTCCTCAACGGTCACATTTATGTTGAGTGTCAAAATGGCCATAATATATGCATGCTCCAATCAACGAGCGACAGCACATCTTATCCACAAGGATCTCCAACGGCTAGTTTTTTGAAATTCACTATAAATACCCCATAACTTCAACATTTTGAAGTTGCTGAGTTTTGCTAAGAATTTCAAGAATTTCTCTCTCAAAGCATTTGTTGAAGATTTGAAGATTGCCTTCGTTTTTCCAGATTTCCTCAAGAACATCTTCATACCTTCATCCTTAGCCCAGATCTTCAAGCTATAACACTTTAGTTTCATTGTGCTCTAAATCATAAAGATCTAAAGAGCCTTGATCCTAAATTCACACACGCACCTCTTTAAGTTTGATCATATAGATCCATCTTTTAGAGATACACCGGTTATTGTTTTGGATTTGTTCATTCATAGAAAATTAGATCTTGAGTTAGTGTAGGAGCTCAAAAGTTGTAATTTGTAACACTCTCTCATTATATAAGATCTCCATTAGAAATCCAAGACTAACCATCTTGGTAGAGGACGTAGATCTTTCATTGATCGAACCTCTCCAAATAGCTTGTGTTATTATCTTGTCATTTCTTTCAAGTTATTATTTTCACTCACTATTTGCTTGTTTACTCATTGTAGATTGATTGAACTGAATTGTGTTGTGTTGTTATATCATTTGCCTTAGTTCCTTATTTCAACCACTTTGAGCCAAAATACTTAGAGTGTGTGTGCGCCCCTTTATCACACTTTGCGCCTATTTTCATTACTAAATTCCGCTGTGCATTTCACTCACTCACTTAGGCGCATTTCATAATGCTTACTTGATAAAGTGCGCATTTGCAATTGAGTTTTTCAAGGGTACGAAAAGAATTTTAAAACAGCTATTCACCCCCCCCCCTCTAGCTATTTTTCATACCCTTGTTGCCCTTTGGGACCAACAAGTGGTATCAGAGCAAACACCTTTATAAAACATTTTTCGTTTTTCAAGCTTAACAGCTTGGGTGCCGATTCTAAATGGAAAACTCAAAACCTATGGCAACTGCAAACTACACTCACGTTCCGGTCTTTGATGAAGATCATTTTGACGTGTGGAAATTCAGCATATTGACTCATCTCAACTCAATCGATGAAAGGCTCCATGACACCGTCGTTTATGGACCTTATATTCCGATGAAGGCGAATCCAAATCCACGCACCAACGCTGCTCAACCTACAGTTCTAAAACCAAGGGAAGAATGGACCGAGGAAGAAATTAGAAGAGTTGCAAATGATGGCAAAGCAAGAAACATTCTCTTGAGCACTCTAAGCACGGCTATGAAACAACAAGTCATGCATTGTGCTACTGCAAATGAGTTATGGGATGCTATTGAAGAGCATATTGAAGGAGACACCGTCTGCAAGGAGAACAAGAAATACGAAGTACAAAAGAGATTCAACAATTTCTCTCAACTCCCCGGTGAAAACTTGAGGCAAACTTATGAACGCTACTGTGAAATTATCAATCTATGTATTTCACTTGGCATGAAGTTTACCAACAAAGATTTGAATGTAAATTTTCTACAAGCTTTTGGATCAAGATACCTACATAAATCTAGCGCTCTTGAAGACGCTGGAACTTTAGATGTATGGACATTAAGGAACCTTTATGCAAATCTCAAAGTTTACGAGCTCAAACTTCAGCGAATCAGCGAAACTGAAGGAAAATCAAAATCTATGGCTATGGTGGCGCACAGAGAAACTGCGCCTGTACTTGCGCCTGTTCCTGCTCCTGTACAAGATGAGAAAAGTTCCAATCCAAAAATTTCTACTTCTGAGCTATTAGACATGGATGATGAAGACTTCGCTTTTGTAACGCCCATCCTTAATCTCGTTAAATATTTGACTTACTTGTTAAATATTTAACGTGCTTGTTAAATTCTTGGTTAGCATATTTATATGCTATTTTATTTGAGTTAATTATTTAGCTACTTTAGAAAATTAAGGTGGTTAAATGTCAAAGTTGAAAGTTTAGGGGCCTTTTTGTAAGAAGTGAAACTTGAGGGGCCTAGTTGCAATTCTTGGAAAGTTCCAAGTATATAAAGTGTGTTTGCCTGAGAAAGGCAATTCCTTTCTAAAACATTCTCGTTGTTTCTCTCTGTTTCACGAAGGGAGTTCAATTTTACCCTATTCTCGACTCCTCGCGATTAATTATTCCTCTGTTCGTGATTCCGGTCCCGGATAAATATTCGTGGCGTTGAATAGAGCGTTCCAGACCGATCAGAAATTAATTTGGGTCAACTTGATTTTTGACTAGGTAAGCTATTAGCTCCCCCTTACTTGTAATAACATGTATATATGTTATTCCCGCTACTTGTTCTTGTTAAAATTGTGTGTTTGGGCAATTTTTGTGATACTTGTAAAATTGGGACGAAGGGAGTATTCGTATGCTAAATATGAAGGAATAGCTTGTCCTGGGAAGAAACTTGGAAAAATATAGAAAAATTACTCCTATTCGTGAGACGGTAAAATAGTAACTTGATTTAAATATTATTAGAAAAATGGTATCATTATTTGTGGTACGGGGAAATGAATGGAAGTATCTCTAAATGGGTATATTAGTATAATATAAAATTGTACTTATACTTTTGGGGACGGTGAAATATTAAATAGGAATAAAAGGAAATTGTCCTATTATTTATGGACGGTAAAAGAAATGAATTGGGCTTGAAATAGGAGTTCTAAACTTGTTAGTATACTCCTGAGAATGTTAGGAGTGTTAGTTAAATATTACTCCTATGTGTGGGACGGAGAATTAATGAAACTTGAATTCGGGGAAAAAGGGCCAAAATTTGTACCGCACGGTCGTGCGCCTTTATTTGGCCCGGTCGTGCCCAATATCACCTTTAGGCAAAAATCCCTCGGCAGTGTTAGCACGGTCGTGCGCCTTTTATGGGCACGGTCGTGCCGAAAGTGAATTTTGTGTGAAAAATCCCTCGGCAGTGGTAGCACGGTCGTGCTAATTTCTAGAGCACGGTTGTGCCAAGTGAAAATTCTGATTTGTTTTCCTGAATTGTTTCCTCCATAACTTTCTATAGGAGAGTCGGAATCAAGATCCGAAAGAAGCTGAATAAGCTAGACTTAGAGAGCTATTCAAAGCACACTTTAACTGCCTAATGAGATTTTGGGTGTTTGTTTAGGGCACCTAGATAGGTGTTTTGAGACATTGAATTGATTAAGTATAAGAATAAGAATTCTTTATTGTGTCTTGAAATCAAGGTTTGTGCACCTTAGGGGCATTAAAACAATGACTTGAGATTGAATACCCTATGTAGGGGATTATGAACTTATAAGTATGAGTTGTATAGCATTGACTTAATTTGAACTCGAAGTATTCTTTGTCTAGGTTTAGGGTACTACCCTAGATGACCTAGATGAGTGTTGTAGAACACTCTAGTACTGAAAATAGTCCCTTTGTGAACAAATGAAATGTGGACTTGAATCATAATTAAATGATGACTTGAATATAAGAGTAATAACTCTTTTATGTGTCTTGAAGTCAATGTTTGTGTACCTTAGGGACACCAACTAATGTCTAGAGCTTGAATGTCCTAAGAAAAGGATTGGAAAATAATTCGTGAAAGATGTATAATTCATCTTCCTAGCTTGAACTTGAAGTATAAGATAATTAACTCTTGTACATGTTTAATCATCCAAAGAAATGGATTGAGAACTTGGATATAAGATGATAAGATCTTGTATATGTATTGAATGTCCTGAATGTCTTGAATGTCTTAAGATAAGACAGTAACTTGAAGTATAAGACAATAAAATCTCGTACATGACTTGAACATCCAAATAATTGGATTAAGACTTGAATATAAGATTATAAAATCTTGTACGTGCCTTGACACCAATATAGGTGTATGGTAATAAACTTGAAAGAGTCTTGATGTGTATATGCAAATCTTGCATATATTTACTTGATAGAATGTGGCTTCTTGATTGATTGGTACGTGATATGAATAACCAAAGAATTGGGTTATGGAACTAGATAGAGAATGATTAACTCTACTACATACTTGAACTTGATACGTGTATATTGGAAGTGCTATAAATAAGCACTAAAGTGTAAGTGATTTAGTTTAATCATGTATATACTTAATGAAGTATATAAAGAATGAAGAAGATATCTTGTCTTGAACTGGTTCCTAAAGAAAATAGGGACTAGTGTAATATGAAGATAATTCATATAATCGTGAATACTAACGATACATATATGTGAAGTATGACTGTGTCTAGGTACAATGTGACCTATTCTACTACGTGTTTAGAGTCTAAGGTATTGGGCTCTATTTGATAGTAAGGGTATCGGGATAGACAATTTAATGTGTTAAACGTGATATGAATATGTACGTGCAAACTTGGCATGTGACAAAGTGAAATACCCTACTACTTGACTGAAGTCTGGTATAAATGGACTCTTACTTGGATTGATTGTGTTACATAGACACCTTATGTGCCATTGTTATCTTGGTTTGTATTCGCAATAATTGCGTACGTGTACTTATATTGAGCACATGATACATAATTACATGGTGCATATTCTTGTGAGCACATGATACATAATTACATGGTGCATATTCTTGTGAGCACATGATACATAATTACATGGTGCATAAAGAATAGTCCACTAATAAGGGACTGAGTTCTGTTCTCGTAGTTCAAGTAAATATCTACTTGTGCATTCTTGGTGAGTCCAGCTGGTTCTCCTTGCTTGTTCGAAAATATATAGGTTCACGCTTGTCGCGAGAGCTGGGGTTTAAGTGACAATCGGGTCCCTATGTATTTCCGCCCGACCCCTTACTGCCGGCCATAGTAAGGGCATAGCTTCCTTGGTTGGAGCAATAAGCCTGACCTAAGTGAATGCTAACTCCCATCCCGAACACCACGTGGATCTTGTTATTGTGGATGACACTGGTTACCAGGTCTTCTTATATACTGCACAGCAGTCTCTTGTTCCTGTTCTTGGTTGTCCTCAGCTAGAAAAGCATCGACAACAAATGGTATTCTTGGGAGAAATAAGGAAGGATTCAGGTACAATGCGTGATAGGCCTATGTGCATCTTGTGAGCTGGTTTAGCCTCTCGCACTACTTGACTACTTGTTACCTGATCATATCTTGAGCTTGATTACTTGTTGAGTTGGCTTAGCCTCTCCTATACTTGTTACTTGATGATACTTGATATATGATTACTTGAGTATCTATTTGAATTGCATGATAACATGTCATGTAGTTGCATGTTAATAGCTTGCTGAGATTTATCTCACCCTTTATTTGTTTAATTGTTTCCCCCCCCCCCAGGAAAGCAGGGGATAGTACGCAGTGAGGCTCGATTTAGCTGGGAACTTACTCAGCAGGATATTGTTGTTCGAAGTTAGTGTCCTTTGATATTTTGGTAAGGACGATCTTGTATGAGTTAATAAACTCTGGGCTTGTATTGGGGTAGTATTTGTTGTCCCTAGACAGTTCTTGTTTCTAGCTTATTTGCTAGGCATGTCTTCCGCTGTATGTAACCATTTTGGTTTTAATTTTCTTGGTCTAGAACTCGTGTGAGCTATCTTAGCTCCCTACTCTTGAGTATATATATCATGTCAGTTTTGTTTTTAACAGGTATTATTCCTGTTTTCCGTTAGTTTCTTGTTTCTTGTTAGTTACGCGCACCAGGTTCGAGGTTCTATTAGGGAATCCCGGGACTTGGGGCGTGTCAGCTTTATTTGTGAAGAAATTTCAAAAGTTCAGAAAATTCTCAAGACCCGGCTCAACCAACAAATTTCAAGGATCTACCAGCAAAGCTCCTCAAAAGTTTTCAAGGAGCAGTGATTCAAAAAGGAAAGAAGATCTTGTTTGTTTTAATTGCAGGAAACCCGGACATTTTGCATCTAGCTGTCCGATCCCCAAATTTGAATATATGCAGAAGAAGAGCAGCCATACTCCCAAATTCACTCCCAAGTTCACTCGTCACAAGGGAATGGTTGCTGAAGAAGAAGCACCAGCAAATGAGCACAACACTTGGATTGAAACAGACTCTGATGAGAGCGATGAAGATTCCGATGATGGACTCGTTTGTTTGATGACAAATGATGATGAAGTTAATGCTTATGATTCTGATGATGACTTCTCCAAGGATGTTCCCGATATGAATGCCTTGAATAAACCTATCAAGAAATTTGCAGGTTTTCAAGAAGTGAAAAAGAAGAAAGGACCAACCATCAGCGAGCTCGTTGAACAAGGATTTCTCACTCCGGCTCAAAACGATGGTGGATTTCTATTCTCACGATGTGATCTTGGAGCAAGGAACAAATTGAGAAAAGGAGCATACATTAGACCACAGGTTGAACCAACTGCTCCAATCTCCAAAATCAATGATGAAGTGATTGCTGAACAAGAAAAATTGTTCAAGAAGGCTGAAAAGGTAATTACTAGATTTGATAGTATGAAGGAAGCTTTAGCACTATCATGTGATGAAATTTCCCAGCTTAAGACCGAGAAATCTCTACTTAAATCTGAACTCACCCTCCTTAAGGAGCAGATAAAGAGCATGACTCCTCTTACTGTTAAAAACACTTTTCTAACAGAACAGAACTCACTTCTTAAAGTTCAAAACGATGAATTGGTTGCTCAAATTACTTATCTTAAAAAGATTACAAATGAGTGGTCCAATTCTCGTGTCACTATGGAGAATATATTTGAGTCCCAAAAAGTCAGTGGTGATAAAAGTGGCTTGGGATTCTCATCAACTAGTGACAACTTTAAATGTGATGTCTGTGCTGAAAGAGATAGTGAATTTACCAACCAACAAACCTTTGAAATTCCCAAGGAAAAACATTCTAATTCAATGGGTAAAGGACAGGAAAAAGTCAAGAGACAAACATTCCATTATGTCTACCCAACGAAGCAATTTGGGAAAGCTAATGGGAAAGATATAGCTACAGATGAACCATCTCCTAGCAAAATCATTCTTGAAAATAGGCGCGCTCCTTCTCCGAGTGCTCATTATGCGCCTAAGAGCCACACGCCTCATCTCCGTGCGCCTCTTAGCCCTATGCGCCCTCCGAGAAAAAGCGCTCTAAAATTTCAAAAGAAAGATTTTGTTAAGGCTAGTTCATTCGACCCAAAGAAGAATGCCATCCCCAAGAAAAGTAAAGAGTTTGTGAAAATTCATGTGATTGGTGGCTTTCATCATTGTTCCATTTGTGATTGTTCAGGACACAAGGCCGTGGAATGCCTTTTGCGATTCACTCCCAATGCCAAAGGACATAAAAATCCTAAGGTCAAGCAAGAGTGGGTTGTCAAAAGTTGCTAACCCTAGGACCCAAAAGGAATAAAGGGGACCTGCTTAAATGTCTATATTTCAGGTTCTTTGTTTCATGGCTGGATCTTCAAAAGCTAGAAATTATGAATGGATTCTTGATAGTGGGTGTTCAAGACACATGACTGGAGATGAATCCTTATTAGAAGATGTCCATGAAGAAAGAGGTCCCTCCGTAACATTTGGCGATAATAACAAAGGTCAAGTTGTAGCATATGGAAAGCTCAAGAAAGACAAAGTGTGCATTGAAAGAGTCTCACTCATCGAAGGGCTCAAGCACAACTTATTATCCATATCTCAATTCTGCGACAAAGGATTAGAATGCCATTTCACTTCAACGCAATGTCTTATCAAGAATGGCAAAACTGGAGCTATCTTACTCACGGGATATCGTAAGACAAATATTTATATTATTGATTTCCATAGTATGAACTCTAGTACTAATCTTTGTTTTGTAGCAAAAAGTGTGAACGAAAATAGTTGGCTGTGGCACAAGCGCTTAAGTCACTTGAACTTCAAGTATCTATCTAAACTCAGCAGGAACAATCTTGTCAAAGGACTTCCCAAGGTTGCTGATCATCATGACAAAAAGTGCGCCGCATGTCAACTTGGCAAACAACCGAAGCAGTCATTTTCAAGCAAGTCTAATCCTTCAACTACAAGATGTTTGCAACTGCTTCACATTGATCTATTTGGACCAGTTTCCACCGCAAGTATTAGAAGAAACAAGTATACTCTAGTTGTGGTGGATGATTATTCAAGATATACATGGGTGGAGATGATGATTACAAAAGATGATTGTTATGATATTCTCACTACCTTATTTCGACTGCTCCAAACCCAAAAAGAAGATGACATCGTTAGTGTTAGATCCGACAATGGAACAGAATTCAAAAACAACGGTGTTTCTCGATATTGTGAAGATCATGGGATAGATCACAACTTTTCAACCGCCGGAGTCCCTCAACAAAATGGCGTTGTTGAACGAAAGAATAGAACGTTGATTGAAGCGGGAAAGACGATGATAGCTGAAGCTAAATTGCCTAAGTACTTTTGGGAAGAAGCTATCAACACTGCATGTTTTACTCAAAATCGTTCCCTCATCAACAAACTTCACAACAAGACTCCGTATGAACTTTGGCGTGGTAGAACTCCCAACATTGCATTCTTCAAGATCTTTGGTTGCAAATGTTATATCCTCTACAACGGAAACGAACATAGAGGTAAATTCGATGCCAAAGCCGACGAAGGTATTTTTGTTGGGTATGCCAAACACTCTAAAGCTTTTCGAGTTTTTAATAGAACTACATTAGTGATAGTTGAATCTGTACATGTTATATTTGATGAACATTCTCTCCTTGAGCCACATTTGGCTCCAAATGTTGCTGATGATTCTATTGAGCTAAATGATACAGGTGCTCCTATTTATGTTGCGCCCACTCAAGATCAGAATCTATCAACACAAGGAAATCCATCTACATCAAATGCGCCTAATTCAATGTATAATGCGCCTGGTGAATCATCTATTGCGCCTCACTCAAATGATGCGCCTCATGATTCCTCTCACGCGCCTATTTCTACTGCTGCATCTGGTGTAAACCCAAATTTCAATTCTGAGCCAGTTCAACCCCCAAATTTCAATGACTTTGAATCTGGTGAAGATGTACCAATTGAAGACCTTCAAGTTTCTACGACTCAACCTAACTTACCTCCTGAAATTCGTGAAGTTAGAGGTCACCCAATTCCTAATATCATCGGTGATCTACAAGTTGGTGTTCGTACAAGGAGAGCTACAAACTTTGATGCTTACACTGCTTTTATCTCTCAAATTGAACCGAAGAAGGCTGATGAAGCGCTCCAAGATCCTAATTGGGTTGTTGCAATGCAAGAAGAACTCAATCAATTTGAACGATGTAAGGTTTGGACTCTAGTTCCAAGACCAAATGATCATGGAGTGATTGGTACGAAATGGGTGTTCAGGAACAAGATGGATGAGAATGGAACCATCACGAGAAACAAAGCAAGATTGGTTGCACAAGGCTATAGGCAAGAAGAAGGAATTGACTACGATGAAACTTTTGCGCCCGTAGCAAGACTTGAAGCTATCAGATTATTTCTAGCTTACGCCGCTCACAAAAACTTCAAGTTATATCAAATGGACGTGAAGAGCGCGTTTCTAAATGGTGAACTCCAAGAACAAGTCTATGTTGCTCAACCACCTGGGTTTGAAGATTCACAATTTCCAAATCATGTGTACAAACTCTAGAAAGCTTTGTATGGACTCGAACAAGCACCAAGAGCATGGTATGATACACTATCAAAGTTTCTCATCGAAAAAGGCTTCACTCGCGGTAAAATCGATACAACTCTTTTCATTACCATACATAATGGTCATAAATTACTTGTTCAAATTTATGTTGATGATATTATATTTGGTTCTACTAATGAATTGTTGTGCAAGCGTTTTGAGAAACTAATGAAGATCAAGTTTGAAATGAGCATGATGGGAGAACTCACATTCTTCCTCGGGCTTCAAATCAAGCAAATGAGTGAAGGCATCTTTATCAATCAAGCCAAATACACAAAGGACTTAATCAAGAAGTTTGGACTTGAGAACGCTAAAGCATACGATACTCCAATGGCCACCGGCAACAAACTCGACAAAGATTTAAAAGGTAAACGTGTTGATCAAACGCTCTATCGAGGTATGATTGGCTCACTCCTTTACCTTACTGCTAGTTGGCCTGATATTATGTTTAGTGTTTGTGTTTGTGCTCGTTATCAATCCGACCCTAGAGAAGCACACTTAATTGCTGTGAAACGTATTATAAGATATCTCTCTGGCACTGTTAACCTTGGACTTTGGTACACCAAAGATTCGAACTTTAAACTTGTAGGTTATTCAGATGCGGATTATGCAGCGTGCACAATTGATAGGAAAAGCACTAGTGGCACCTGTCATTTCCTCGGATATCGACTTGTGTCATGGGCAAGTAAGAAACAAGCTTCTGTATCTGTTTCAACAAACGAAGCCGAATATATCGCTGCGGGAAGTTGTTGTTGCCAAATACTTTGGATGAAGCAGCAATTGGTGGACTATGATATCATCGAAGAAAATTGTCCCATCTACTGCGACAACACATCAACAATTGCGGTTTCTGAAAATCCTGTCATGCACTCAAAGACCAAGCACATCGACATCAAATATCACTTCCTCAAAGACCACGTGGAGAAAGGCAATATTCATTTGGAACACGTAGGAACCGACTATCAAATCGCCGACATTCTAACGAAAGCACTCGACGCGAAACGGTTCATGTTTTTGAGAGGTGAAATGGGTATGCTTGAACTCATCTAAATTCAATATAGTTTTGTCAATACTAATGATTTTATGTTTTGTTGAGTTATGAGTATATTAGGTACAATTGTTAAATCAATTTTTTCAAAGTTTCAAGGAAACTATGCGCCACCTATGCGCCTTACTAACTGCGCGCCCATCACTCATTTTCTGTGCGCTCAATATCTGCGCGCCTATAAATTCATGCGCGCCTAGCATCCAATGCACTTCAAACATTTATGCGCCCTCAACCATCTTTGCGCGCCCTGATGTGTAATGCGCCTTGATGAATAATGCACCTAGATGAGTATGCGCCTTGTTGAAGTAATGCGCCCCTTCATGCGCGCATTAACTATTGCGGCTCAATCAATTCTCAAATTTAATTTCAATGATTGAACGTATTAAATACACAAGTACCAGGTATGTTTATTCTGTTCATTTATTATAGGAATCTATGTCTTTTGACATTCCATTAATTGTTCAAGGGTACTTGTGCAATTAAATTTTTCCCTCGTTTTACGCTTTTCGAAAAATTTTATTTTCTGGGGATATATTTCTCGCACCCCAAACTTACACCAAATTAGATGTTTTTGGTGTTTGTGCAAAAATTAGTCAAAATTGCTCATACACTTAAAGGGAAAGTGGAGCAGTTTTTCAAAAATCAAGATGTCACATCAGTCGTACTTTGTGTCATTCAGCATTTAATGCACCTCTAATCTCAAAATCCCTCATAAATGCGCCAGTCATGATTAGCCGCCTTTTTCAAAATCCCTCATAAATGCCATCCTTTCAACTTCCCATTTTTTTTATTTTTTGACTGTATTTTTTCTTTATCAGTGCAAATTTTGAACCTAACCTATAAATATTCATCATCACCTACACTCCCTCCTACCAACTCTCCTCTCTCAGTCTCTCGTCTCTCTCTCTCTCCCCGACTCTCACCCTCTCTCTCTCTACCTTCATCTTCTCTATTCTTCTTCATTTTCTATATATATATATATATATAAGTTTATGGGTCCTAAGAAAGCATCAACATCTACACAAGACGAAATGGTATGATTTCTCAACTTTTAATCTCTTTAATTTTCTGAATTCTTGTTCCTTTTTCGTCATTTTCAGTGTTTTTCGTTTTTACAAAACCCGGATTCGTTTTATCCTTGATTTTTCATGTTTCGATGATCCGTTTTCTATATCGTTTGTTGGGTTGTGTTCTATTCATGATTTCGAATCTTTTAAATCCAACATTTCAACGATCAATGCTTTCTTTGTTACAAATCTGAATTTTTGGTTTCAAAACTTTTCAAATTTTTCGGTTCTTCTTTTATTCATTGTGCTTTCATCATTGATTTGTTCATGTTTTTGTTTACTTTTTTAGATTCCTTGTTGTCATGCGGTCATTTTGATATATTATTTGTCTATTTTGGTGAAGTTTCATGATTTTCGTGTTCTTGGTGTTCTTCGAGCATTCAAGGGTCGTTCTTCGTGTTCTTCGTCATTCTTGCATGTTTTGGTCTCTAAAAATTTTCTATCTTGTTTTCAAAAATTTGAACTTTTTGATTTTCATTTCTTTCATTTGAATACTTGTTGTTTTGTTTTTGCTAAGTAAAAATTTTCATACGATATGCGCCCATGTACTTTTTTATGCGCCTATTTTTCATGCGCCTGAATGCTTTCTGCGCCTCTCCTTGTATATGCGCTTAAATTATTCTGCGCCTAAAACCTTATGCGCCTAACTTTGTACTTAGTCAAATTTCGTTGTTTTAATTTTTCCTTAGTATTCACATAGAGCCATAATATGCGCCTTGTAACTCTATGCGCCTTATATATTTCATGCGCCTAATTCAATCATGCGCCTTGAATCTCTAATTTTGTGCGCCTGATTCAATTATGCGCCTATCTATTCTTTATGCGCCTATGTTACTTTGATCATTTTATGTTTCTATGCGCCTTTGTCACTTCTAACATCAATTATCTTGTTTTTCAGGACCTTGCAAATTTCAAATTAGAAGAAACTCTTGATCTATTAGAGCTATCTGGTGAAGTGATTGGAAGAGACATAATAGAGACCCTGCGCGTAGCTGGTCTGCTCCCTTTATTCACCATGGACCAAACTTTTTATTCTGCACTCCTCGTGGATGAGTTCTTTTCCACTGCTGTTCTAGTGGAAATTGATGTAAATGGGCGCACTCACTACCGGATTGAGGCTCGCGTTCAAAATGTTGACGTCCACATTTCCTCATCTGTGATTCGACACTTGCTCAGTTTTCCATCTACGGGTGAAGATCGGATTATTGGGCGTCCGATGACTTACTCTATTGATGATCAGAACAAGATGGCTGCCTCACTTCTAAATATTCCCACGCTTCAAAATAATATCAAAAACACCGAAATTCGAGATGGTGGAGAACTCTTGACTCACATCGCGCACTTGGTGGGAACTTCAATTGTTTTCAAAACCGGGAACGTGAACCGATTCACGGTGGAACAATGGGAATATACAGCTGCCATCATGGCCAAGGAGAAGCTTCACTGGCCTCACATTCTGTTCAAGACGTTGCGTGAGCAGATTGATAAATTTGTGAAGAACAAGAGTGATGGAAAGACCCGATTCCGCTCACACTGCCTTCTTCTCACAAAACTTTTTCTAACTTACCCTGAGTTAGTTAAGTTTTTGAATGAGAATCCTGAGTATAAGATCAATGATGTTCCAACGTTTGGTAAAGCGAATTTGGACCTCAAGAAGCGCAGAAAGAAGCCTACGAAGCGCGCCAAGGGAATTCAAATCAAATCTGTTGAAGGCTTAGTTGATGAAGACACAGAGTCAGATGATGCGCCGGCTCTTAAAGGCGCACCATTAATAAAGAGCGCAGTGAAGGCAAGCGCTAGACAAAGCGCTGATCCCTTGCTGGGCGCAGAGAAAAGCAAAGGAAAAAAGGTGGTTGATGACCCTCCTCGTGCGCCTATCAAACGTACCAGATTTGAATCTGATGAAGAGCGTGATCTAAGGCTAGCGCAGGAAGCCAGCAGACTTGAGGCTCAAAGAAAAAGAGATGAAGATTTTCAAGCCAAACAAGCTGCTGAGTCAGAGAAGCTAGAGCGCATGAAAGGCGCTGGATCAAGTGCTGATATTGAGAAAGGGCCTTCTGTTCCCGCGCCTACCCAGCGCGCGCCTACTCAACGCGCCCCCACTCCCCGTGGACCTCCGTTCAAATTTCAACAGACCAAAGTGTCCAGAGTACAACTCCTCTCTGATTTTTTTGGCGATGACATTTCAGATATAGAGGAACCAGTTCAGGGGGAGCAAGAGACCATCCCTCAGTGCACTCCTTCTCCTGTTGCGCCTCCACCTCCTTCTGGACCAGATCAAATCACAACGGAAACTGTTGATGTTGAAACAGTTGTTGTTGAAACTGTTGATGTTGAAACTGAAGATGAATTTGAGTCTCCTACTCATTCACCTCCTCTTGCGCCTCCATCTCCTATTGCGCCCCTTCAAGATAATGCGCCCCTATCTACCCCTGCGCCTCCTCCATCTGCCCCCGATTTGAGCGAGGTACTCTTCATTCTTCATTCTTTACAGCAGGGGCAAGCAAATTTAGAGCAAGGACAGTCACTTATAAAGTCTCAATTTGAGCTTCTTACTTCCTTACTCACTGATCAATCTGAAGAGATCGCTGCCATTAAGGGGGAGATGAACTCTCTCAAGGAAAAACTTTCTGCTCGTTCTCCTCCTCCGGCGCAGACTCAGGTTCAAACTCATACTGATCAGGCGCAAACCACCGCTTCTGCGCCTACTTTCATACCTCAGTCTGCTGCGTCTCAATCCAACATGAACGTGCTAGTATCTAAGTTAGATGTCCTGAAAGAATTGGTCGTCACTCACTTTACTGCTGCTCACTCTAGCTCTGACAGACGCGCCGAACATATTTCTTCTGATATTATCATGGTTCAAAATGCCATTGAAGCTCACATTCAAATCTTAGAAGAAAATATTTCACAGCAGCAGCAAATCACTCAGCGCTCCATTGATGAATACCAAAACATCAATGTGAATCACTTAAGTTACATTAGAGACGGTATCACTGCCACTCACTCCAGTGTCACTGACACTCAAGGATTAGCGAACCGTAGTCATCAGCTCGCTAAACAGATTCAGCGCTCTGTTTCTGAGATCATTGAAGGATTGAAGGAAGATGATGCGCCTCCCAACCCTTAGTTTCTATTTTTTTGATTATGTTATTAGAACCTTTTTGTAATAGAATCAACTCTTTTGTGTTAGCGATTTTATGCTTACTTGTTTTAGCACCTTTTTGCTTTTGTTCTATTCGAAACTTGTAATTTGTAACTCTTACACCCCAAGTTTTAATGAGAACAATGCATCACTTATTATCAAACCTTGTTCACTCAAACTCCTTGTTTGTAGAACAATGAATATTGTTTAAATTCATATGCATCATATTGAATTGTTTCATACTTTCATGCATTAAGTTTAAACTTGGTTTAAACACATTTCAAAACTAAAAATCATATATCATTTTGAATGTGTTAAACTGTTGTTTCTATCTTTCAATATGTAATTCTTTATTCTTATTGGATTAGATTAGAAATCTATATTTTGGACTAGTGTGTGCATTAACTTGAGACATGAATTACCAATTTCATTCATTTGGACATGTTTTTATCAAGTATAATGTTTGTCCTTGATATAGTAGGTAATGGCATCAATCAAATAGGGGGAGATTGTTGGGTATGCCCACATATATCTCAGTTTTAATGTAATAGGATTTATTAGATTTGATTGATCCATCACCTAAGTTTTATTTCATGGACTTTAGACCCTCATGTAAGAAGTATTTATACTTCATTTTTTTAGGTTGTCCATTGTTATAGAATAGGCTTAGAAATAGGGCAAGAAGATCAAGATTCAAAAAAAATCACTCAGTGAGTTTGAGCCGCGCATATGCGCCCTCTGTGCTATGCGCCATGCGCCTTTCTTCATTCGCGCCATGCGCCTTTCTTCATTCGTGCCATGCGCCTCTCAGAAACGCGCACATAAGGATTTCTTCCTAGCTATGTTACGCGCCTCTACGCCCCTTGATTTAAGCGCACACTTACTGTGCGCCTCTTGGCTCAATGCGCCTCTTGGCTCAAACGCGCCTCAAAGTGTTTATTCAACACTCAGTGATTTATTGAAGATTCAAAGACTTGAAGAGAATTCAAATTACGCCAATGATCCAACGGTGGTTAAAAGATACATATGCGCCTAATCTATTGACACGTGTCCTCAACGGTCACATTTATGTTGAGTGTCAAAATGGCCATAATATATGCATGCTCCAATCAACGAGCGACAGCACATCTTATCCACAAGGATCTCCAACGGCTAGTTTTTTGAAGTTCACTATAAATACCCCATAACTTCAACATTTTGAAGTTGCTGAGTTTTGCTAAGAATTTCAAGAATTTCTCTCTCAAAGCATTTGTTGAAGATTTGAAGATTGCCTTCGTTTTTCCAGATTTCCTCAAGAACATCTTCATACTTTCATCCTTAGCCCAAATCTTCAAGCTATAACACTTTAGTTTCATTGTGCTCTAAATCATAAAGATCTAAAGAGCGTTGATCCTAAATTCACACACGCACCTCTTTAAGTTTGATCATTTAGATCAATCTTTTAGAGATACACCGGTTATTGTTTTGGATTTGTTCATTCATAGAAAATTAGATCTTGAGTTAGTGTAGGAGCTCAAAAGTTGTAATTTGTAACACTCTCTCATTATATAAGATCTCCATTAGAAATCCAAGACTAACCATCTTGGTAGAGGACGTAGATCTTTCATTGATCGAACCTCTCCAAATAGCTTGTGTTATTATCTTGTCATTTCTTTCAAGTTATTATTTTCACTCACTATTTGCTTGTTTACTCATTGTAGATTGATTGAACTGAATTGTGTTGTGTTGTTATATCATTTGCCTTAGTTCCTTATTTCAACCACTTTGAGCCAAAATACTTAGAGTGTGTGTGCGCCCCTTTATCACACTTTGCGCCTGTTTTCATTACTAAATTCCGCTGTGCATTTCACTCACTCACTTAGGCGCATTTCATAACGCTTACTTGATAAAGTGCGCATTTGCAATTGAGTTTTTCAAGGGTACGAAAAGAATTTTAAAACAGCTATTCACCCCCCCCCCTCTAGCTATTTTTCATACCCTTGTTGCCCTTTGGGACCAACAAATACAAATCAGTATAACAATGGCACGTAATGTGTCCATGTAACACAATCAAGCCAAATTAGAGTCTATTAATAACATACCCCAACCAAGTAGTAGGGTAAGTCATTCTATGTCACTTTGTCATATGCCATATTTGCACGTACATATTCATATAACCTTTAACACACTAATGTATCTATCACGATACTCTTACTTCCAAGTAGAGCCCAACATCTTAGACTCCAAGCACGTAGTCGAATAGGTCGTATTGTACCTAGTCACAATCATATCTCGCGTATATTTATCGCTAATAATCGAATACATTTTCCAACACATATTGTGTTTTATAATCATTGTTTTATGAATTATCTTCATATTACACTAGTCCCTCTTTCTTTAGGAACCTATCTCAGGAACAAGATATCTTCTTTATAATTTATATACTTCATTGAGTATATGCACGATTAAAACCAATTACTAGCACATTAGTGCTTGTTCATAGCACTTTCAATACACACGTATTAGATTTAAGTATGTCTTAGAGTTGTTCATTCTCTATCTAGTTCTATATTCCAACACTTTGGTTATTCATATCATGTATCAAGTAATCAACAAGTCACATTCTATCAAGTAGTTATATGCAAGATTTGCACATACACACTAAGGATAGTTCTAACACGTTAGTGCTTGTTCATAGCACTTTTCAAGTTCATTACCATACACACGTATTGGTTTCAAGTCATGTACAAGATTTTATCATCTTACATTCAAGTTCTCAATCCAATTCTTTGGATGTTCAAGACATGTACAAGAATTAATTATCTTATACTCAAGTTATTATTCCAATATTTGGATATTCAAGTCATGTACAAGATTTAATTGTCTTATACTTCAAGTTCAAGCTAAGTAGATGAGTTATACATCTCATACTTACTAGTTCTTAATCCTATACTTTGGATGTTCAAGCTCAAGACATTGTTCTAGTGCCTTTAAGGTACACAAACATTGATTCAAGACATATATAACACATTAGTGCTTGTTTATATCACTTTCAAGACATATAAAAGAGTTGTTACTCTTAGGCTCAAATTCTCTCTTCAAATCATTGAATAATCATGTTCAAGACTCACATCTGATGCCCCTAAGGTATCACAACACTTGCTAGGACATCTTATACTAAGGCTATATACCTCAATTGGGATTATTTCCAACTTATACAAACTTTAAACAAGCTTTTTATTTTTCAGGGCATCCGGGCGGGAGTTCAAAATGGACCAGGCGGCCGCACACTAGCAGGTGAATCCTTTGAAAAACATTCCAGAAAGATGGGCGGTCGCCCAGGAAATATTGTGCGGTCGCACCCTAGACGATTTCAGCAAATGCTCAATTCTTTCCCTGGTTAAGAATTCTCCGTCCCAAGCGTAGGAGTAAATTTCTATTAACATTCTAACATCCAAGCAATACCCAGGAGTATACTAACAAGTTCAAAATATTACTTTCAAGTTTATTTCATTCTTTTTACCGTCCCACAAATAATAGGACAATTGTCTTTTATTCCAATTAAATATTTCACCATCCCAAAAGTATAAGTATAATTTCCTAATATACTAATATAATCATTTAGGGATACTTCCATTCATTTCCCCGTATCACAAATAATGATACAATCTTTCTAATAATATTTAAATCAAGTTACTATTTTACCGTCTCACGAATAGGAGTATAATTTTCTTAAAACTTACAAACCCATTTAGGTGTAAGGATGCTTCCTTTCTTTACACACACAGTCCAACAATACTCCCTTAGTCCCAATTTTACAAGTATCACAAAATTCATTCAAATCACGAAATTAACAAGTACAAGTATCAAGAATAACACATAGGCATGTTATTACAAGCAAGGGGGAGCTAGTGACTTACCTAGTCCGAAATCAAATTCACCCAAACTAATTTCTGTTCGGCAGGAAATGCTCTACTCACCGCCCTGATCATCTATGCGAAGTCGGATTTTCGAACAGAGGCATAATTAAGCGAGAGGAGTCGAGAATAGGGTAAACCCTAACTTTTCTTTTATGAAACAGAGAGAATGTACGAGAATGATTTTGGGGAATAACAATCAGAGAAGGCAACCCCATTTTTATCCTTTCAACTTTCAAAGATTTGCAATTAGGACCCTCAAGTTTCAACTTTGACAATTAAGCCCCTGAACTTTATTTTTCACAAATGACCCTAATGTTCCAACTTTGAATACTTAGGACTTAAACTTGCTCAATTAGTTAAATAATTAACTCAATTAAAATAGCATATAATTATGCAAGTCAAGAATTGAACAGGAATTAGGACGGGCGTTACATCATGACTATGAGATATGGTAAATGGATGTCAAAACAGCATTCCTTAACGGGAACTTACTTAAGGATGTGTATATGACATAACCTGAAGGTTTTGTAAATCCAAAAAATTCTAATAAGGTATGCAAGTTGCAGAAATCCATCTATGGATTGAAGCAAGCCTCAAGGAGTTGGAATCTTCGATTTGATGAATCGGTCAAAGAGTTTGGCTTCATCAAGAACGAAGATGAACCTTGTGTATACAAGAAAATTAGTGGGAGCGTAGTGATATTTCTAGTGCTATATGTTGATGACACATTGATCATTGGAAACGATGTTCCTACACTTCAGTCTGTCAAGACTTTGTTAGGAAAATGCTTTTCAATGAAAGATATGGGTGAAGCCGCATACATCCTTGGAATTAAGATCTATCGTGATAGATCTAAAAGACTGATTGGTTTAAGTCAAAGTACATACATTGACAAGGTTCTTAAAAGATTCCAAATGGAAAACTCTAAGAGAGGTAACCTGCCAGTGTTACATGGTAAACATCTTAGCAAGACTCAGTGTCCTAAGACAACTGATGAGCGAGAACACATGAATGAAATCCCATATGCTTTTGCAATTGGATCCATTATGTATGCCATGATATGTACTAGACCTGATGTCTCGTATGCTTTGAGCATGACGAGAAGATACCAGTCAGATCCTGGTGAGAGTCACTGGATGGCTGTCAAGGCGATTCTTAAGTACTTGAGAATGACTAAAGATTCGTTCTTGATATATGGAGTTTTGGAAGATGATCTTGTTGTAAAGGGTTACACAGATGCAAGCTTCAAAACTGATAATGATGACTATAGATCGCAATCTGGTTTTGTGTTTATGCTAAACGGTGGTGCTGTAAGCTCGAAGAGTTCTAAGTAAAGTACAGTAGTGGACTCTACAACAGAAGCTGAGTATTTAGCTGCATTTAATGCTGCTAAAGAGGCAGTTTGGATCAAGAAATTCATAACTGAATTAGAGGTGGTTCCTAGCATTGCTAATCCAATAGAACTTTATTGCGACAATAATGGTGCTATTACTCAAGCAAAAGAACCAAGAGAACATCAAAGATCTAAACACATACTTAGGCGTTTTTATCTCATTCGAGAAATTATGGAGAGGGAGGACGTAAAGATATGCAGAGTACCAACAGATGATAACATATATGATCCGCTAACAAAGGGACTTCCTCAAGCTAAACATGATGGTCATGTTAGGTCCATGGGTATTAGATACATTAGTGATTGGGCCTAGTGCAAGTGGGAGATTGTTGGTGTATATACCCTAGGCATATTATTTGGCACATTGTTTGACAATGTTTGTTATCACTTTTCATTTATATAAAGAGATGTTTTGGATTATTAATTGTTGTTTCATGTTTTGTTATAATAATCCCCGTCCCTAGTACTTATAAAGAACTAGTATAAGTTTAATTAGATAATCATATTGATGATTATGTGTATATGATACAAGTTAAACTTATGGGTATATGTTGGTGAACATATACTAGACATGACCCAAAGATGAGGTTTATGTCATGGTCATAATGTCATAATTAAACCTCTAAATAGTTATATCATTGAATCCCTAGACCTGAGATTATTACGATCTTCCACATAGTGGAGATCATGTTTGACATATTCAAACATTACTCTTAACCAAGTAATTATAAAAGATATGATTGACATGATCAAAGCCATGTAGGGAAGTCTAATAAGTCAAGATGAGATTTGTCTCTCTTTATGAGAGATGTTAGGCTTGGGCCCCTCGATGAATAGTATTGATGAAATGCATGGCCGTGCTCAAATGAATTGATATGATCAATATCATTTGTGTTATCAAAAATATTTGGAATCGAGAAAAGTATTGGGCATTGTAAGTTGACCATTGACCATAGCTTACGCTCAATGACATTGTGGACAAAAAGGATTATGATATGTTCTATAAATGATTCATGAACTTTGACAAGTTATATTAATTGGGTAGTTATGATGGCTTGCTAGAGTCCGCTCATGATTTATGTTATCAAATGGTTTTGATCACATTGGCAACTTAATATAATCCTATGGGGTCACACACAAAAGAAGGAATTGTTAAAAGGGCAAATAGGCAGGATTTTGGTCTGGCACGACCGTGCCGCTTATGAAGCTCGACCGTGCCGATTATGAAGCACGACCGTGCCGATTATGAAGCACGACCGTGCCAATAATTGACCAAGGTATGTCACTAGCGGACCTAATGGCACGACCGTGCCAGTTATAGGGCACGACCGTGCCAGAGCTGCCTTGGCCGAAAGGCTGCAGTTTAATTGGGTGACGGGATTTAGGTCTTTTAGGTCATTAAGGGTTAATGACTATGGACTATAAATATATCTTTTCATCAGCCATTAAACATATGAAACCTAGTAGTTTGGAGAAACAATTCTTGATCAAAGATTGAGAATCAAAGATCAAGAACCCTATTTTCATATAGCCTCCATAATAGAAGTGTGTTCTATTGGGTCTAGCAATCCAGATCAAGAAGGTGTTCTTGATATTCGTTCACGTGTGGATAAACATAGAGGGCGTTGGTCTCAACTCCTTCAAGTTCGTGATCCAAGAGTTTAGGTCGTGTTCCTGCGGTCGTGATTCAAAGAAGCACGAAGAACAAAGATGAAGATCTGAAAACTTTAAAGCATCACCACGGTTAGTATTCTAAATTCACCTCTGTATTAATTTAATCATCTTGAATGGATCTAGGCTTTTGGGTTTATTTTGCTGCGCATGATTGTGTAAAACCCAACAAATAAATGATACATAAACTGCCACATCATCTCCTCTGAGACAATTTCAGGTATGTCCCATCTCGTTTAATGGTCATCATGTGTTTCTGCACTCTTCGCCACACTATTTATGTCAAAGACATCCCCATCCATTACTCTATCACATCAAACTTACGAACAAATTAGGGACTGCCATGTGTCCCTTCTATACCTTTCTCACCAATCCATTCGTATCATACTCACACAAAAACCAAACAACAAATACTAACCGTATCCCGTCACCTCAAAGGACACTGCATTAACCATAATCCTAAGGCATTCCATACCTTTATATTCAACCAATATCTCTCACGTGATTTTTACTCACACCCTGAGATCACACTCGACTAAGTTAACAATGTTCTCGTTTTTCAGGCACCTCATACACAAAGCCAAGATCATCCTAAGATGACCCCATTTTTCGTGGTGTCATCACCTGCACCTCTATCTTCTTACACCTCCTACCACAACTACGTGCCACAAAAACCACCCATCTCCCATCATCACCTCCACCCCACCTACCGCAATCACTTATTAATAACAATTCTCACCATTAACTACCACCATAACCTCTCACTCCAACTTCGCACCAACCACTACCTTTTTCCACCACCTCCCATCACCAATCTCCACCACCACCTACCACCTCTAACTGACTACCACTTACTACTACTATCATCCTCACCAGCTCTACCAACTCCACCATCACTTAACACCATCCAATCACAACTTCCCACCACCAACTCCCAGTAGTACTGCACATTACCAACTACCACCACCACTAAGCACCAAGTGCAACCACTTCCACCACCACTTACCAAATGCCACCATTAACTACTACTAACAACTCCCCCACCACCTCTTGTAGCCAATTTCCACCACAACCTCCCACCAACACTTCCCACCGCCAACTGCCAGTACATCCTTCTACTACCATCTCACACCTCCATTACTAACTGCAACCACTTTTACCACCACCACATCCAACCACTAACTGGCAAACCACCTCGCACTACAACCTCCCAAAACCATCTTGCACTAAAACCTCCCGCCACCAACTCCCACCAATAATTCCCATTACCTCCCTTTACCCCCTCCCTCCACCACCGCTTATCGCCAACTACCCTCACCTCCACCACCTACCACAACTACCTAACACCACCAACTCAAACCACTGACTCTCACCAACAATTTCCATCACCTCCCCCACCTCTAATCAACACCAATATATATCCTTTCAATAACCTCCTATCACAAACGGCCATTTCCTCCACCAACTTCTATGACCAATTTCCTCAACCACCTCCTATTACCTCCCATCATCAACTGCCCTCGTCACCTGTTACCTTCATCAGCTAATACCAATTGCCACAACACATGCGGCCTCCCACTACCAATATCACTTGTCACTAAATGTTGCAATCACCTCCCACTACTAACTCTACCACCTTCCACCCTACCTCCCTCGACCACCAAGAACTACTATGTTTCATTACCACCTTCCGAGCACTATCTCCAAACAAGAAATCCCACTTCTAATTGCCATTACCATTTCTGTCCATCACCTCCCACCATGTTCTCCCACCACCAACACCACCACCCGCTACCAAGAACAAACAACACCCTCCACCACTTCCCACCTCCAACTTCTACCACCTCCATTCACAACCTTCTACGAAAAATTCCAACTACTACCTCACACAAGCACCTTACACCACTTCCCATCACCAATTGTCACCACTATATTCAACAACCACCTCAAACTACCACCCAATGCCATCTACTTCCACCATTACTTTTCCTCATCACCACCCACTACCAACTCAAATCAGCACTTCCTACCACCACCTACTTCCACCTCCATCAACGTTTCCCATCACCTTCCACTAACACCTCCCTCCACCACTTCCTACGACTACCCGCCACCAACTACATCACCCACCACCAACTACCATCACATTCCAGAGTAAATCGCCTCCACCACCTCACAAAATCACCTCCTACCACCATGTCCACCACTTCCCACTACCATCACGTCTTGGCCATATCTCCCACCACCAACTTATACCACCACATCCTACCTCTACTCCACTCCACTCAACTCCTACCAACAATTCCCACTACAACCTCCGATCACTGCCACTGACCACCAATATCTCTTGCTATAAGCTGTAACCACCACCTCCTACCACTATATCCCGCCATTAATTGTTATCTTCTCCACCATCACCTCTCACCACTTCACACCACCACCTCCTACAACTACCCACCACTACACCCCACAACTAATCTCCACCACTATCTCCCGCTACCAACTTCCACCACCTGCCATCACCATCTCCCGCCACTAACTTCCACCACCTCCTATCACGATCTCCCATCACCAATTTCCATCACATCCTTTCACCACAAACTTCAAAATGACCTCCCATCACCAACCCTCAGCACCACCTCTAGTACCTCACTCCATCACCTCTCACCTCCAACACCCAATACCACCGGCCATCACTACCTCCAACCAACAACTCTCATTACCGCCAACTGTGATCACGACCCCTGGTCACCTCCCACAAACAATCCCAGCACCTCCAACCACCACCTCCCACAAGTGGGAAGTGACATTTATTGGCTTTAAACAAGTAAATATATGATGAATGAAAATTCCAGTTGTTCTAAAGTGAGAAATGAAATATCTCACTTGAGCATCTAATTGATATATACTCCCTCCGTCCCACCTCACTTGACACCCACGAAGTGGGCACAATAATTAAGGATAATGAATAAAATAAGGAAAATGTGTGGTAGAAAATGAAGAGAGAGAATAAGTGTGGTAAATAGTAGTATTGGTTGAATAAATTGAGTGGTGGAAAATGAAGAGAGTGAATGAGTGGTGGGGTAGAGTGAATATAAAATTATAAAAAGTATGTTATTTTGGGAAGTGTCAAGTGAGCTGGGACAACCCAAAATGGAAATAAGTGTCAAGTAAGCTGGGACGGAGGGAGTATGTCTCAAATATGAATAAATGAGAAATGAACGGTTGTTTAAAAGGGAGAATGAGATTTATTTTTATGAGCAATTGGAATGAGTAATAGAATTTTGTTCACACAACTGAGAAATTTAGTTCTCATGTTCTCATGCTATATCCAAATTTCAATAGCCCTTTCATTACGATGGACAGAGTAAATGAGTCAAGGGATTTTTTGAGCATTATGCCAAATAAATGACTTTTGCATTACCCGGGATAATATGGGAAATGATCCCTTGGTTTAGGGCCAAATGTAGTAAATGAATACAGTATAGACAACTGTTTCATTTCATGTTCACGTGACATACAAATTTCAATCGGGTATGCAGTTAAAAAGTAGAATTCACAATAACAAGTGCATGTGAGCCATGCAACAGTGCCCGGACGAACCATATTTTGTCAATTGCACCTCATCACAACTTATTTCTTGACAAACTAACCAATTCTGTGGCCAACAAATAACCCGTGTATACTTCCATCAGAAAAGAAAACACAATAATTAATACTCATCATAAACACAAAAAGGTACCAAGTACAAAACATCCATTACAAGAGAAATAGAGAGGAATTGAGTGAGTCTTTTTTTTTTTTTCTTCCTCTTCAATGAAGAAACAAGGTTGTGACATTGAAGCAATAGGCATCAATTACACAATCCACTCTTCAAAAAAATCACAATCCAAACTGATCAACAATGCACCCAACCTTCCTGATCACGCCGAAAAACGGGTCTTAAAGGACGTGAATTGCCGAGCAAAAGCATGGGAAATTCTTGCCATTGTCGGACCAAGTGGCGCAGGAAAGTCATCCTTACTGGAAATCCTAGCCGGAAAACTTACACCCCAAACCGGGTCAATCTACGTTAACCAGAAACCGGTCGACAAGCCTAAGTTCAAGAAAATGATCGGCTACGTCACACAAAAAGACACCCTTTTCCCTCTTCTTACCGTTGAAGAAACCCTCATTTTCACAGCCAAGCTCCGGCTAAACCTCCCGGAGACCCAAATGAGGTCCCGGGTGAAGGTCCTAATCCAAGAACTTGGATTAACTCACGTCGCCGGAGCAAGAGTCGGGGACGAAAGAGTGAGGGGGATCTCCGGCGGGGAAAGAAGGCGAGTCTCGATCGGAGTTGAAGTTATACATGACCCGAAAGTGGTGATTCTTGATGAACCCACTTCCGGTCTTGATAGTAACTCAGCTTTACAGATCATAGATATGCTCAAAACAATGGCGGATACACGTGGACGTACCATAATCCTCAGCATTCATCAGCCCGGGTTCAGAATCGTCAAGCTCTTTAGCTCACTTCTTTTACTAGCTAATGGCTCGGTTCTTCACCACGGCTCGGTTGATCAGCTCGGATACACGTTACGACTCATGAGTTTGGAAATCCCTCTTCAAGTCAATATAGTCGAATTCGCAATCGACTCCATTGATACAATTCAAGAGCAACAATCTTTAACACAAGTTCTTCAAGAAATATCACCACCCCATGAAAATGTGACTAAGGCAAGTAGAAAGTCCATCACTCTTCAACAGCTCTTTCAACAATCAAAAGTGATTGATCTGATAGAAGAAGATGATGATGATGATGAAGAAAACAATGTTGTGGTGAAGATTGATGTGGATTATGAAAATGAAAATGAAAACGAAAACGGGTTTGCGAATTCAAGATTCTTCGAAACCCTAATCTTGACACACCGGTTTTGGAAGAACGTATACAGAACAAAGGAGTTATTTGCTTGCCGGACATTCCAAATGCTTGTCTCTGGGATGGTTTTGGGGTCTATTTTCTACGATCTGAGAGTTGATTTGGTCGGAGCAGGGGAAAGGGTAGGCCTTTTCGCATTTATCTTGACTTTTTTATTATCCAGCACGATCGAAGCGTTACCGATCTTTTTGCAGGAAAGGGAAATATTGATGAAGGAGACTGGTTGTGGGAGTTATAGAGTATCATCTTATGCCATAGCTAATGGTTTAGTTTACTTGCCATTTCTACTCATATTGGCATTGTTATTCTCTACACCATTATATTGGCTTGTAGGTTTAAACAGAAGCTTTTCCGCTTTCATGAACTTCTTACTTCTGATCTGGTTGATTCTCTACACGGCGAATTCGGTTGTTATATGTTTCAGTGCATTAGTTCCTAACTTCATTGTCGGGAACTCGGTTATCTCCGGCGTGATGGGGTCGTTCTTTTTGTTTTCCGGTTACTTTGTTTCCAAGAATGAGATGCCTAATTATTGGGTTTTTATGCATTATATATCGTTATTCAAGTACCCTTTTGAAGGGTTTTTGATAAACGAGTTCACCGGGTCGTCGGAGAGATGCTTGGAATCCATGTTTGGGAAGTGTGCCGTCACCGGAACGGAGTTGCTCCGGGAACAAGGGTACGGAGGAGAGGAAAACTGGTGGAGGAATGTTGTGATCATGGTTTGTTTTATTTTGCTTTACAGGTTCTTTGCTTATGTGTTTCTAAGGTGTAGATGTTCTCAAAGGGGACTTAAATGACCCATCTCTCTTGTTCTTTTCAATTTCTTTTTTCTTTTTTAATTTCTTTTTCTTGTTTTTTTTTTTTTTCCTTCTATATTTCCTTTGTCCAAATGCATTATTGTATCATACATGAATATTTGAAATGTAACAAGTCAATAAATAAACCCCCTTCTTTATATCCTATATACGAAAATTTAAATGTAGCTTCATGTTTTCAGATTTTGTAGTAAATGTTGCCTCGTCTCATTTATTTTAGTTTAACACGTTTGAATCTCTACCATTTTGATTTTCAAGTGAAAGAGTTAATTTATATACCATCATCTCAACTTTGGACGATGAGTAGTAAAAGATGATGTAGTTGAAAGTCACGACATTCAAACAAAGGTTCTGATCATATTTGGATAATTTTATTAAGGGTGATACGCCATCCGTTCTAAAATGAATTTTTCACTTTTTTTTTCTCTTACTACTACGAATAAAATTTAGGCAACAAAATGATGTTTTCACTTTTTTTGATATTGCTACGATTAAAATTTGAACAATAATTTTAGGTAAACATATTTCGAATAATGAAAATCTAAAACTTGTTATTGATACAACCTTAAAAGTAGTTACCGAAAACAGTTTTAAACTTTTATTGAGCTAATTAACTTAACTTAATATTATTGTTTAAAGATCATTCTTTTGAGAGTGACTGAGTATTTTTTGAGAGTGACATAGTATTTTTTTTATTTTTTTTACTTACTTTTGCTTTCAACAAGAAGGATGACGCATTTGTAAAAATATAAATTTAGACTGTACAAGTTGTCCCAAATTCATTCCTTGCCACCCATTTAACCCTTATGATTGTTGTTGTTTGTAGTGAAGATCACGGGAGCTGATTATTCACGGGAGGTGTCGAACATGAAAACGCTGTCCGAATTTTAACAAGCTGTTGTCGTGACACAACTCAACTGGGCAAACAGTGACAAAGTTTTTTGTGCTTTTGATCACGAGCTTTGACATTCTTGTCACATTCACAAGCTCTTGTAAATACCCACATCTATTTTAATGTACGTTATTGTACTAGCTATAGTTTGAAAGATGTGCCATGCAGTGATAAGCAAGAATATTGATTGAAAAACAAAATAAGCTGCCCTAGAATGATCTTAGCTTATTAAAATTAAGTCATCATATTTTAAAAAAAAACTTTGTTAAAAGATAGAATTAAGCCATCATTTTTTAAAAGCGAAGTAACGGAAATCGAGTCTTGTGTGATGGCCAACGCTCTGGTGCTTACGGTTGCTTGACAATCTTCTTTAAGATTAAACGATTTTATAGTTTCTAATAGAAGCACTTCAAACCAGTAAATTTGCGAACAAGGGTGTTTAGAACTTTAGAACTTTGGAAGGAAGAAGAGAATACTTCAATATGCTCTTCAACTGAGAATTGGATGCTTGGTGTGAATTGAAGTGGCAGACTGGGTGGGTGCAGTTATATAGATTCTGAAGAGGTGCAGGTGCCTTTCAGAGAATAGGTGTAATTCCGCCCGGATCGGATTGAACAAATTCAGAGAACTGGTCCGATCTAGTGCCAACGGGTACGCTGTACCGACCTGCACACATACGAAGGTTTGCGGACTGTCCAAATACACGCACGGATCTAATCTGCAGACTGGCCCGCTCCAACCTCCAACTCGACCGAACCGAGTCATCCAAGCCGAACCACATCTAATCCGGTTCACCCGAACCGCACTGAACCATGCACGCGAGCTGAGCCACCTTCCTGGTTGAGATGGTCAAAAGTTCAAGGCTCCACAGCTCACAGCGCGCATCTGCAAAGCGCAAAGTGCTCCCTAAAACACCCAATGCGCTCTTTGTGCTGGCTCGTATGGTGCTTACCACCATTCTCGTGGTTCAATTTTGAGCTAGACCAAAATTAGCATAACTACTGACCACTAACTTGCATGGTTGGCCAATGGACCACTTAACTTGAAAGCTCACGCTTGATTGGTACTTCTTTAGATGAGTTCTATTAAATATACTCATTTTTCTAGCCAATATGGAATGTATGACATTTCATATTCCCTAAACTCTTCAAATCCCTTTACTAGGGTACACACTTTGAATATTAATTTCTCATTCACCAAGAGATGGTTTTGAGAAAATAAATGCATTTATTTTAATTTACTCACAATATAGATTATAATTTTGTAACTTGTTTCATTTTCTATTAAATGAAACCCACTTAAATATTGAGTCAAATTTAAGTTAAACCTAATTTCACAAACCCATTTTTAACAAATAATTATGTATATTAAATCAATTATTGATTGGAAAAACTAGACTACGGTGGAATGATCATTAAAAAAAATGTAGGAGTAATTTATTGAGGTAAATAATACTCCCTCTGTCTCAAAATAAATTTTTGATGGATTTTATGAACAGAAATTAAGGAAAGATGTTGAAAAAGTAGGTGGTGGAGTGGGAAGGAAAGCGAAATTGTGGTAGAGAATAGTAAGTAAATATTTGTTTTGAGTGGGAAGCAGAGATAAAGTAGAGAGAATATTTTTCTTTTTGAGTAAGTTTGAGTTTCCAATAGAATGCCTAAAATAGCAAAATGAGAAGTTTGTTTTGAAACAAAGTATGAGAAAACCATGTAGATTTATAGTCCCTCCATCTCAAATGAAGTTCTTTTTTGTTAGAAAAAAAAAAGGAAGAAAAATCCTAAAATGATTTCCAAGCAATATGTTATTTTATTATATATTTGAAAAACTAAAAGTTTTAAAAGTGGATAACAAATTATATTTCTATGCCTATTAAATATGATAAAACTACATTTTTTTTTTAATGTCTATTTAATTCTCCATTCATTTCAAAATATTTGTCCTTTTTTAAGTGAAAATTTGTTACAAAATATTTGAGATTTTACTATTATCAAGACACACTTATCCTTTTATCTCATTCATATACCCTTATTAATGATTGTGAAGTACACTTGTATAAGTATTTAATTACATAGAAAATTGAATTATTTTAAGGGTAATTGAGTCTTTTTAATGTGCATTCATTATATTTCTTAATATGTGTGAAATAATCTGATGGAGGATTTTTCTCTTTCAATAAAACCTAGCAAGTGCACTAGTTATCGATGTAACATTGAAATATAAATAAAAAGGGTTTGGTTTGATTGTTGATTCTTACTCTACAAATGCAAAAATTAAGACTTATACTTAAGAAAACGATTTAAAGTAAGATGTTAATTTAGATTAAGAGAAAGATTCACGGAGTGAGTTCACAAATATCTTCACTCTATACAATGCTAATAATAAAGGGATTGATCTTATTCAAGAGTTCATTCACTAAATTAAGGATTGAGATGGTTTGTTGTGCGATTTGCAATCCTAATATTTCTCTTTTATTATACTTTCAGTTACGTCCATATTTTAGTGGTTATGCCCTATGGGATAGACTTTTATGTAATGTGTTAGTACCCGGTCTGAAAAATGAGTTGTTAGACATTCCAGAACTCACAGGGACTTCACAGGTATTCAGAAACTGCGCAGGACTTCCAGAATTTCCAAAAAAGCTCAGATAAGGAGATAGATGCGTCTGATCAGATTAGACTCAAAGATAAACGTCATCTAGTTTTTTTCAGAGTCCAGATCTGGCCAGAACCTTGGGAACCACGCCAAACTTCATACCTGGCCGGGCGGCCAGTCTTGGTTCGTCCGCGCGGCCATTTCTTCCGGCCCAAAACCCCTATAAATACAGCCCTCCTCAGCCCTAGTTGGACACATCTTTCACATACGGGAAAACCCTAGCAGCAGCTATTCCCAACCTCTTTCTCTCCCTCTCAACACCCTCTAAAACCCTCTCTTTCATATCTCTTTGATCATCAAAGAGATCCAACACCACTATCAATCAAACGGAGTGAAGATTCAACTTTCGAAGCCTCTCTATCGGTTGGGTAACGCGTTCTTACTACTTTAATTGCTTAGATCTAGTTTTATTCATTCATATATTTCTAGATCTAGGGTTTTGTTCATCGTTCTTATTCTTGACCTATGATGATCTAGGGTTTCCACGAAACCCGCTCTAGATCTAGGTCACATATTACTTACATAATGCTATATTTAGGGTAACGATCTTCATGTTTTACATGTTCATTCATATGTTTTCATGATGTTCTTATTATTATGCTAGATCTAAAACTTATTCTATGTAACATATTAGATCTAGGGTTTTAATCCGTATTTATGTGCACATAACATAGCCGATGATGATCCTAGGGTTTCATCAAACCCTAATATGATCTAGGAACTACTTCTAACCCTAATCTTCCCCCTCTTTATGCATGATCCCGCTTCATCTTTCTATTCTACATTCATCAATGAACTACACTGACCTGAGCTTCTCACATTGAGAAGAACGTAGGCAATCTTCGGATCCGGTCTCAAACACTAACACACACACACACACATTGATCATGATAGAAAGACCGATTCATCGGGCAATAGGAGTGATCACATGCATATTTTTCTCTTATTGTAACTTGACCCCCGAACCCAATTATTCTCATAATCAGTTTTTCCAATGTTTTAAATACAAATAAAACGGCGTGGCGACTCCCAATTTTGATCACGCGTATTCACAGTGGCGACTCTGGTGGGGAACTGTTTTTGAAAACCTTTTTCAAAACTTATGAGGGTCTGACTTTCGTTATCTCATGATTTTGTGTTTGTTTTTACGGCCCCGCGCACCATTCCTTTCTTTTCAAAACTGTAAATCTGCATATTTTCACGTTTTCTGTGATGTACATCCGTACGCCTCTCTAGGGACCGTCCGCCTCCCCTTCATCCGTACGGATCCCCTCTCCTTGAAACTGAATCTAACGATTTCTTGCAGGTTTTTGTATTCATAGTATGCTGTAAATATTCTAGATCTGCTCTGGTTGTATTTGTTTCATACTTAGTTACTATTACTATGAATTGTCATGCTAGCAGACTTCTCTCATGCATTGCATTTCATCATAAAAATCGTATTCAAATCGCACACTACCACTAGTCCGTGTCACACTGTACACCCTACTTCGGATAATCCGCTGAGTGCACAGATTTTGGCGATCCTGTCGCATCTTTCTTCGTGGCACCCGGGTTATCTAACTCACCGTGTACGCTTGCGAGCGGTTGAGGTTAAACCTTGTCAGTGTCTAAACCATGCACCTTGATCAAGTTAAGAACACTTATCAAAAAAGATATCTCAAATCATCCTAACTTTCATCATTCATTATATTGCATGAGTCTACCTTGGACCAAACCTAGTCAACCTTTGACCTTCTTAGGTCAACTTACTTACCACCTTTCCGCCTAGGTCAAACTTTGGCCAACTTTGGTCAACTAACCTACCTCTAACCTATATAGGCTTTCCCGTCACTTTGACCCATCTAGGTCAAACCCATCATCGACCTGCCTAGGTCAACCCGTCACCTTGACCCGTCTAGGTCAAACCCATCATCGACCCGTCTAGGTCAACCTGTCATCTTAGGTCAATGTTTTATGTCTACAAACTAGTCAATCCTTGCTTACTTAAGCCAACGGTCGTCTTACCTAGGTCCCTCCACCTTTACTTAACCAAGGAGCGAGTCATCTCCCTTTCTTTTTAAGCTCTACGGTCATCTTCTAATACTTATGGTTTTCAAAAAAAAAAAGAATATAAAAAAATCATTGACCTATTACGGTCACTCTCTCTTTTGTCTTACTTAACTCGAACTACGGTGACCCGAGCCTCTCATCGTGAGGGACCTCTCTCTCATGGTAAAATAAACGTAGGCAGCTCCGACCCGGTCAAAACTTTTATCCTTTTCATTCAAAGTACATTTTAAAAAATACGGAGATCGAGTCTTTTCACAAAAATTGATTTTTATAACGATGGCTTATCATTAACTATGAATCTAATTTAATTCAAAGACTTAATCCCTCCAAAAACATTACAGAATCATGCATCATGTCTGCTGAAAGGAATATCAAGGTTGAAACCGAAGGTGCTACCCAAGATCTGGAAACGACTTTCTACCCGAACGCCATTCTCAATGAACAAGCAGTCCATCTCAACACTGTTCTCAACCAACAAACATCTCACTTCGAGACCATCCACAATCAGCAAGCAACCCTTTTCCGGACCGCTCTCAATGAGCAAGAGGCCTGCTTTGAGACTATCTTCCTCAAGCAAGCAGACTGCTTTCAGAAAGTGATGTATAAGGCTATGAAGGGCAGCGAGGAGCGTCTCCGGGCTGATATCTATGGCATCTACGAGTATCTTAACCGCACTCTTCCTCCTGGTCAGTTTCAAAACCCCTATGCTCCTTAAATGTTTGGGCCACCACATCAAACTTTCCCCGTTGGGGTACCGCCTGTGACTACCCACCAGCAAAGGATGCCAGTACTTAAACCACCCCCAAAGATGGTTCGTGATAAGAAGGCTGATGAAAGCGAGTATGATGACTTGGGTATGCTGCAAGTCAAGATCTTCAAAGGTCTGGTTCGAGCCGGCAAGCTGTCCCCTTTACTCCACTACAAACCAATCGTTGCGAGAGAAGACTTGGACCCCTCCAAATATTTCAAATTCACCAATATATTAGACATGACACCGAGGATTGCAAACATCTGATAAGGAAGAACCAAAGCCTCATTGATGACAGGACCATCATTCGCCAAAGGAACGCATGGGCATGAGCAAGAAAAATGGAAACTACACCGGGGCTACCTCCTTCAACAAAAAAAAATAAAAAAATAAAGAGTAAAAAAAAAAGTCATTCAGTCTTCGTAGGTTCTAGAGTGTCTTTTATTTTAGTCATAGTTCGCCGCGGACATTAGTCTTTTATTTTACTAGCAAAAGTCCACTTTGGACACCAGTTAGATTGTTAAATTCCACCTCGGACTAGTCAGTTTGAGTCTTTAGTCGCAATAAAAAAGTCTTTATTTCTTTTCTCTCCAGACTTGAGACATAATCTTGCATACATAAATCAATTGCACGAAAATTATATTAATCTTAATTCTCAATTGCTATATCTTTATATGACGAATTAAATCTACTCATTAATGAAGACTCATTAAAAGATAAATGGACCCACAAACCATCATACGAATAAACAAATAATCTCAAAATAACAAACGATTTGATCAACGAGGTACCCCCTTTTTATATATACTCTCTCTGTGTACACCCCCTCTTTATATTCTCCCTATGTGCACCCACTGTGCACACCCCCTCTTTATATTCTCCCTATGTGCACCCAATGTGTACACTCTCTCTACATATTATCCCTATGTGCACCCACTGTGTACACTCTCTCTACATACTTTCCCTATATACACCCATTGCATACATTCCCTTTATACAGACCCACTGTGTACACCCACTAAGAACACCCTCTCTTTATATACTCCTCATATACACTTCCACCTTCCCATGTCCATGAAGAAGACGACGACTGCAGAGCTGCTCACCATCGAAGAAGCGTCCGCACAATCATAGAGCTTGTCCGTTCCCGTCACAACTACAACATGACGATGCACTGGGGCTGTCTGTCCTCCTCGAAGATGTCAATGAAATGCAAGGGGCTATTCAAACCCCCTCTACGAGCATTACCTCCCAAAGACGAAAGCGAACTAGGGGCTCATCTTTCCCAACGTTTCATATGTATATATATATATAAAGAGCTTGCTAGGTCGAAACGCACAACGGGTGGCTTAGGAAAAAATTAGAGCAATTACACAAAAAAGAAGCCCGCTAGGTAGAAAACCCGCAAGGGCGGCCTAGGAAAAAACAAGGGTGTGCACAAAGAAATAAATCAAAGAAAAGAAAAATAGAAGGGGCTATCATCATAGAAAGTAAAAGTCCCCTTTTTCTTTCACTTCACATTTTCTATTTTTCTCTTTTTTTAAAGAAGCTCAACACGACAACAGCAGTCCGAAGCAACAAGCAAACGAAGCAGTCCAAAGCAACAAGCAACAATGGAGAAGACCACCACTCAAACCCGGTATCATCATCAATCGGGCAACCACTCAAAACCAAACACAACCCACCTTGGGCCAACTTTATGTCGAAGATTATGCCCTAGGACCTTAAGAAAGGCCTTACATTGCATCATGTTCTCATTTGTTATGGAGATAACAACCCTGGACTATTATATGTTTTACATGTTTATTATAATAATCCCCATCCCTAGTACTTATGAAGGAATAGTATAAGTTTAATCGATGATCATGTGATGATCATGTGTATGTGATACAAATTAAGCTTATGGGTACTTGTTGGAGAACAAGTACTGGACTTGACCCACCTATGAGATTTATGTCATGGTCAGATGTCATAATTAAATTTCATATAGTTATATCATTTGAATCCTTAGACCTGAGATTATCATGGTCTTCCACATGATGAACATTATGTTTGACATACTCAAACGCTAGCCCTAACCGGGTGGTTATAAAGGCTATGATTGGCATAAAAGAATTCATGTAGGGAAGAATGATAAGTCAAGATGGGATTTGTCCCTCTCTCAAGAGAGATATCTGCTTGGCCTCTCGATGAGTGATATTGATGATAGTGTACGGCCGTACCCAAATGAATTGAAGTGTTCAATATCATTTTGTCATATCAATCTACTCGGGATCGAGAAAGCATTGGACAACATAAGTTGACGTGAACCATGACTTATGTCCAATATGATATCGCGTGACAAAAGGATTGTGATATGTTCTATAAAGATGAACGAACGTCGTTAAGTTATATTAATTGGGTAGTTATGATGGCTTACTAGAGTCCGCTCATGATTTATGGGTTTGACCTTGGTCGGACCCATTACCAACTTAATATAATCCTATGGGGTCACACACAAAAGGACGAATCAAGAAAAAGGCTAAAATTGGAAAAAGCTAAAAATCTGGCAGGTTCGGCCCAGATGGCACGACCGTGCCGCTCTGTGCACACGACCGTGCCAGATAATAAGCTCGACCGTGCCACAATGCTCCAAAAGAGATACAGTTGGCATAAGTGGCACGGCCGTGCCACTTTGTGAGCACGACCGTGCCAGAACCCCTGAAGTTAGTTTTTGGCCAGTTTAATTGGGTGACGGGATTTAGGTCTTCTAGGTCATTAAGGGTTAATGACTAGGGACTATAAATACATCTTTTCATCAGCCATTAAACTAATGCAACCTAGTATGTTTGAGAAACATAATTCTTGATCCAAGATTGTGAATCAAAGATCAAAACGCATAAAATTCATATAGCCTTTCAAGATTAGAAAAGTGTTTTCTAATGGGTCTAGCAATCTAGATCTATAATGGTTCTAGATATTCGTCCGCGTGTGGATACACATAGAGGATGTTTGCTTTAACATCTCAAGTTCGTGTTCATGTGATCGTGATCCAATGAACACGAAGAACGAGGAGATCAAATCTTAAAGCTTGAAGACTTGAAGATTTGAAGATCAAAAAATTTAAACGATCTACAACGGTTAGTATTCTAAATTCATCTTGCAATTAATTTAATCATCATGAATGGATCTTGGGTCTTAGGGTTTTGTTGATTTTATATTGTCATCTTTCGCTGCGCATGTTGCCTCAAAACCCAACAGTGGTATCAGAGCCCCGTTCATGTATGGTTATTTTAATATTATCATGTTTGATATATGATTTGATTGTATGATCTAGCATGATAGAATTTAAAATAAGGGATTTATGTGAATTGTTTGGTGAAACAATTATATATTTGATATAGTATGATTATGAACAAGGTTTTCAAGTTGCATGATTAATATGATTAATCTATTTATCGGATCATCAATATTTTTAATTGGATTATTGAATTGATGATTCTTGATCTTGAAGAACAAATTGTTTGTTCTTAGGGTTTGATGTTTATGATAATTTGATTATCATAAATAATTAAATTTTTAAAGGATCAAGATTTGATAAATTGCGATCGTGCGGTTCGCGTGCAATACACGTTTTGTGCAGAATTTTCGTCCAGAATTTTCGTGCAGATTACATCCGTGCAATGCACGTGCAATGCACGAATTCGTGCAGATTTTTCGTGCAGTTCGCGTACAGTGCCGATTTCTGAATTTGTGTTTTTCAGACTTGGAGATGCATAGTAGAATACGTATTGTTCATGGAATTGGATTCTATGAAGTGATGCATTCTTAATAGAGTTGGACTCTATGAAAAAATTCATTATTCAATAAGTATTGTACCTAGAGTGGGACTCTATGAAAATCTGAAATTCATAGTTATATTCACATAGTATTTGTTCATTAATTAATTTGATTAATTATACATTTGTTATGCGCGTTGCTATATGATAGAACCTTCTTGAAAAATTTAAGTCATGTGCCAATCCATTATTAAAACACATGTGAGTACACCGGGTATTTTTATGCAGGCTCTAACCATCGCGAGGCGCATTAATTCTATCAGTGTATGAGCATGATGAGTGAAAGAGTGGTTCCTATGCGTTTAACGTGGCTTGACTTAATTAGGCTATCATAAGAGTTATGGGCCTAAGACACATATGAGATTAAAACATATTTGACATAAGATGTCTAACAATCTCATAAAAGATCTAAGAGTCACATATGATGTGATTGATAAAAAGTTATCTACCTAAATAGCTTGGTCTTATGCATCTTGCCCTCGCGGACGTAAGATCAAGTGAAAATGGATCTTAGCTATAATCTTTAGGTAGCTTAGTTGGTTGAGATGTTAGTCTTTGCGTCAGAGATCCATTAAGGGTCTTCGTGAGGTTTTGAGTATGTATGAGAGGTCTTCGGGTCAATTGATTAATTTGGAGAAGAGCGGTTTTTATGTGGGTGCTAAAAGGCGACAGTTCGAGATAGAAAATATTCGAAGATGGTCGGGTTGCACGCACCAGCAGTTTCCGCTCAAATATCTGGGGATCCCGTTGTTCAAAGGTAGAGTCAAGAGGGTACACTTTGCGGAGCTAGAAGCAAAGATGATGAAAAGGGTGGATGGTTGGAAAGCACGGCTTCTGTCATTTGGTGGGAAGGTAACTCTCATCAAATCTGTACTTTCTAGCATTCCTATTTATTCTTTGGGTGTGCTTAAGGTTCCTAAGGTTGTAACTCGTAAGTTGGAAAGCATTATGTCCAACTTCTTATGGAGCAGTGGAGGTGAAAAAAGGGCTCATTGGGTTTCTTGGGATGTGGTTTGTAGACCTATCCAGGAAGGTGGTTTGGGAATTCGGAGGGTGGGGGATATGAATCAGGCTATGTTAGCCAAGTTGGCGTGGGTGGCCACCAGAGGCAATTCCCTATGGTCACAATGGGTCCGTGTCAAGTATAAATGTCAACCTGCAGCCTCTAGTTCGCATGTGTGGCAAGCTGCATCGTCATATTTACATCAGTTGGATGATTGCAGTCGTTGGGTTGTTGGCAGAGGAGATATCAGATTTTGGACTGATAATTGGTGTGGGGTTCGACTTGGGGGCCCGCTTCCTGAAGATCAACTTTTGACAGTGAGAGATGGTATTCAGGTTTTAGAGGACATGCTTCAGTTTATCCCGCAGGATCTACATGCCAATGTTCGTAGGGTGCATATTGATGAGCATAGTGAGGATCGTCCGGTCTTCATTCTTACAAAAATGGGAACTTTTGAGACAGCTGCATGGTGGGATTATATTCGGGTCCGCAGCCCTTTGGTGGAATGGGGTGCTAAGGTTTGGCATCCCAACATCCCTACAAAGGTCAGTGGTTTCTGGTGGAGGGCTATGCACAATGGTCTTCCGGTGGATGCAAAATTGGAGTCTCGGGGCTTCAATATCCCATCTCGATGTGTGTGCTGTCCTGGAGGTGGTCATAGGGAGACTCTTAATCATTTACTTCTACAGTCGGTGATTGCGCAGTCTGTTTGGAGGCATTGGGTTAGTCTTTTCCCTTTGACTCATAATTATATTGATTTACATCATTTGTGGACTGTTTGGTGTGGCGGACAGTCAAAGCGCCGACAGGTTGGTTTAGTTCGTATGGGTATTATGCTTTTTACTTGTTGGGAGATTTGGAAAGCAAGGTGTAAATCGATTTTCGAAGGAACTGTTATGAATAGTGCCAAAATTGTGGATGGGGTTAAAAATGCTCTTATTGAGATGTGCTCATTCCTAGTCCCGAAAGGGGCTCCTAGTGGGAATGACCGTGACTTGTTGGAGAGCTTAGGCCTCAAAGTGGCAGAGCATAAGTTTAGGCGGCAGAGGCTGTTGAGATGGGAGCCTTCCCGCTCTCATGTTTTTACTTTGAATACGGATGGTTCCGCGATAAACGGCCAGTGCACGGGTGGTGGTATTATAAGGGATGGTATCGGGCTTTTGTTTGTGCCTTTTCACACTACTACGGAGATGGAACCAACATGAAGGCGGAGATCTTTGCTTTACGTGATGGCCTGCGCTTATGTCATTCTTGGGGTTTACTTTCTGTTCAGGTAAACTCAGATTCCTTAGTAGCTGTGAATATTTTAAAAGGGCGAAATAATTGTCCGTGGCAATACACGTATGAATTGCGGGAATGTGAAAGTTTGATTGGAGGGTATGAGTTACGTCATGTTCTTCGTCAAGCAAATGGGGTTGCGGATAGATTGGCTTTTGAAGCTCATATTCATAAAACGGTTTGGACATATGGATCGTCAAGGGAGCTTCCACGGAGTGTCTTGGACGCGTTACGTTTTGATGAAAGTGGATACTATGTTGAGCGTCGATAATTATTTGATGTTGTTGGTGTTTGCTGCGGCTTGGTTATGGTGTTTGGTTCTGTGGAATAGTTTCTTGAGTGCAAGGAAGGCATACGGACTCGTTTCGGTTGTAAAAGAGGCAGACGGGCCCGTGTCTTGGACTTTTGATGGATCATTGGGCTCATTTGAATTTATTAGGATTATTCTTTGGTTTAATTTTTTCAGGCTTTTATTTTTTAGATGGTTTTACCTTTTGAGGAGTTGGTTTATTTTTTGGATTTCGAGGTCCGGCTCCATATCCGGCAATGAGTCGGGTGGTTGTCCCCCTCTTGTACTTATATTTTATAATTAATAAAATCTTCCCAGGTGCCGCCCTGGTTTAAAAAAAAAAAAAAAAAAAAAAAAAAATGGATCTTAGCCCACTTAAAATTATATTATACAATTGTTGTATTTGAAGGTTATATAATTTAGTGGGAGTATTTATGAAATACAAATAATTTATCTCTTAAATGATTGGTATGAAATATAGGCGTATATTTATTTGTATATTTGTGTAGAATGTAATATTATGATTTAATTATGTTTGTTACTGCGATCTGTTCTTGAAAGAAAAAAGTTAAATAAGAATAAAATTAATTTCTTTGTTTGGATCATGAGCTTAAGAATTGTTCTAAAGCAAGAACTGAAATTATATATTCTTAATAATCCTAAGTAACCTAAATTTCAATATTAATTTGATTAATATGTTCCGTAGGATCATCAAAATTTAATTTTATTAACTTGTTGATGATCTTAGATTCATGAATAAATTATTTATTCTGGGTTTTAGTAATCATGATGATTCGATCACCATGAACACCAAATCCTGATTGAATCTAGGAAAGCAATTTTAAGGTAAATTTTGAAAATTTAAAATCTACCGCTTTTATGATAAACATTTTGACTTGAATTTAATTGTCAGATGGCGGGTTTTAGAAACCGTGTTTCCTGAAATTAAATGTCAAGTTCAAAAACTATTTTAGGTTGAATCTAGTTTCAGATGGCTGGTTTGCGAAACCGTGCTTCCTGAAAAGTGATGTCAATTCAGAATTCAGAAAATTGAAATCAGAATCCTGGAGTGTTCTTGATTGCTGAAATCAATTAAATTGATGAGACATGAAATTTAGAAACAAGACTACAGACTCATACGGAAATGTGGATGCCTTTTGGCTTAGTTTCGCCCGTATGGATTGTTCTTTAAATCTCTGAATGATGTACGGAATTGTGGATGCCTTTTGGCTTAGTTTCAGCCGTACAGTTTGTGCTCTCAATATCTGAACTAAAGTGCGGAAAGATGATGATCTAAGTCGAAAATTTGATTTTTGACTTAATGAATTTCTAAAAGAAAAGAGGATTAAAAAGATAAATGTAAGACAAATATTGTCAAACCTAAAGGAAATAATTGTGGCTAAAGTTATAACTCTAAATAATGCAAATTTGTAATATGGCAATTGGATTGACCATTTAAAATTGCAATCTAAATTCTGGATGATCAAAGAAAGTGAATGGTAGTGAGACTACCACTCGGACATTTATGTTATAAAATTAATCTTTCTAATTTTAATTATTAGGTATTGGATACCGGATATGGATCTCACATTTGTATAAATGTGCAACAAATAGTAAATAGAAAGGCTACTTCTGAATGGTAAAGTGAATCTATGAATGGTAATGATGCAAGAGTTGCAACATTGTTCGTAGAACACTTATGAAGTGACTTTACTCATTAAGTAGAAGTATTATTTTGTTATAAGATAATGAAGGATATTAATTTCTTATTGAGAATAAGAAAATACTTTATTTATTATGATTTGCTTTATCGTATTGATAAATCATATAAATAAATCTAATATCCTAAATCTTGAAGAACAAGATAATATATATAAGGCTTTAACATAAATAATTAAATTCTTAAGGCATTATTGTTTTGATCAAATAAATGAGAAACGCATATCTAAAATTCTATGGGACGGAGTTTTAAAGTCATATGATTTTGAATCACGTGATTTATGCAAATCTTATTTACTTGGACATATACATCTTTTACTAGGAGTGGTAAAAGGCTAACATCTTATTAGACCTAATACATGTTGATGTATATGGCCCATTAAGTAGCAATGCTAAAAGAGTATTTTGGTATTACTTGGTAAAACTATTCAAATATTCCGATTCGATCGAGATGATGAATAATTGAACCAAGAATTTGACAGTCATCTTTAAATTGTCAAATTATTTCACAATTAACTCCACCAAGAACACCATTTTGAATGATGTGTCTAAATGGAGGAATTGAACCTTATTGGATATGGTTCACTAGATGATAAAAGTCAAATTGATCTTCCATTATTTAATTTTAGGGTTATACATTGGAAACCGCTATAGTTACACTAATTTGAGTTCCATCAAAATAAGTTCAAAGGTGTCATATATGATATGGAATGAAAGAAAACTTGGTTTGTCTTTCATGAAGATTTAAGAAAGTGGGACTTTTGCGAAAAGACTTGTTTGGAACAAGCTCACACTTAAATTTAATAAATGTATTTTCATGGGATGTCCTACGGAAACTTGAGAACATTATTTTACGTATAAGAAACAAATTGTTTGTTGCTTATGATGGTAATTTTCTAGATAAATAGTTTATCTCTAAAAAAACCAGTGGGAGTAAAATATACCTCGAATGGTTTGAGACCTAGAAAATTACATTGAACCCTTGATAGAAATTGAACAAAGATTTACAAGGAGTTGTGAAAATTCGTTCAAGTTACACAAGTTACTTGCATATATGATAGGATACAATCTATAACAAGAAATACTGGATTTCTCAAAATAGAATGTATTGAGGTAAATTTCATTGAGAATGACATATTTACCACCTATCAAAATGCGAAGTCCGCTCCGTATTTAGATTAATGGCTTTGAGTCATAGAATCTAAAAGGCAATCCATATTGTATAATCAAGTTTGGAACTTGATCGTTCTAACCTAAGGTGTAAAAACCAAAGCATGGAGTTGAGTTTTCTTGGAGAAAACTAATATGGGTAGCAAGGAACAAACTCTTCAAGCAAGACTAAGTGTGAAAGGTTGACTCATATTTCAACTATGATAAAACTTTCTTACTCGTAGTCATGTTTTAAGACATTAAAAATTCTCATTGTCATATCCTCATATTTGGAATATGAAATTTGACAAATGAATATCAAAACAGAGTTCCTTAACGGGAATTAACTTAAGGATGTATTGGATACAACCTAAAGGTTTTGATAGTCTAGAAAATTCTAATAAAGTATGTTAGTTGCGGAAATCCATGTGATGGATTGAAGCAAGCTTGTTGGAGTTGAAACAATCATCTTGATGAAGTGTTCAAATCATTTGAAATTCATCAAAGATGAAACTTGTGTTTGCTAAGAAATTAGTGGGAGCATAGTCTAATTCCTAGTCTTGTATATGTGGTTGACATATAATTCATGTTGAAAGAATTTCTCAATGAAAGACTTAGGAAGAAGCCGCTTACATCCTTGGAATTAATATATATTGATATAGATCTAAGAAGTTGATTAGTTTGTGTCAAAGTACTTGTACAGACAGAGCACTGAATTGTTCAGTATGCAAGATTATTGGAGAAGAACTTGCAAGGTTATCTAATGACAATATTCTTGGCAAGACTTAGTCTTAGTGGAAGACTAATGAGCAAGAATACATGATTAGGATTCCGTATGATTCGGCAATTGGATCTATTTTGTATGTCATATTATGTACTTAGACGGGATAACTCGTATACTCGGAGTATGATGAGAACAAACTAATCATATCCTATTGAAAGTCATTAGATAGTGGTCAAGAATATCCTTATGTACTTGAGAAGAACTAAGGATACATTCTTGATGGTTGTTGACATGTGAGATGATCTAGTAAATGGTTACATAGATGCATGCTTTCACATCGACAAAGGAAATTTAAATCGCAGTATAAACATATGTTTAAGGTAAGTGTGAGAGCCCGCGCTCGAACTGTGATCCGCGCTTGTGTTCTCATAATGGTTACCCTACTCGAGTTTTAAAAAGAAGAGTCGCCACCTCATTTTATTTTAGGAAAATAGAGATAAAACCTTTTTGATTGAAAAGAGAAGTGGGTTCGGGGGCTAAGTTACGAGAGGAGAAGGTGTTAGGCACTCCGCTCGCCCTTTCGGTCTCTAACATGCTTCCGCCTACGCTTGATTTTAATTTTCCCTTTTGAAAATGCCTTTTATGCCCTAACTTTGAAAAATGTGTATGTTTATGTACAAGGAGTCTCTTAGTCTAGGCACGTTCATTTTGATTTGCAATCGGGAATCGGTTTGAGTGGATTTCCCGATTGGTTTTCGAAAATGGTTTGAACACGTCAAGAAAGAAAACATCCACGGGGAGGGGGATTATGCACATTCGGGAATATACAAATTATGAAAATGGGAGACAAATCCCATAATAAATGTCCGTGCCAAAATAGGAAGGTGCTGTGATGGTAATCGTCGTCCGTCCCCGAGTCAATATACCTGTCCTAAAATTATCCAAATCCAAAACTAAAAATTGGGGATTGCTCCCTGAATTTTATAGATCCTTATTGAGTTTTATGGATTTTTTGGATTAGTTTTAGACACCAAACATTAGCAAGAAAGTCATGTACAAGAAACAGTCCAGCACAGCAAAACAGTAACCATGGCATGTTCATCACCAATTTCACCTATCTTAACTCATGAATCTGAAGAAACTCAAAGCATGAAAGTTTAATACCACGTCCAAAATATGAATTTCCCAAAATTTTGAGTTCATAAGATGAGTTTAAGTTGTCCAAATGGTCTCTGACATTTCGATGTCAGAGACTGGAAGTGCAGAAACTGAAGTTTGAAGGGTGAAACAAGTGAGTAAAAAGAGCACTTCCAATAGTCCAAAAAATGTTTCAAAAATAATTTCAAGTTCCCGAGTTTGTTTAGAATAAAGTTTATGTTTTGACATTTGTCCAAAAACCAGGTTTTCATTGAGTTTAGAGCACAAGAACAGAGCATGAGGCACAGGAAGACAAGCAGGACAGAACATCTGTAACTCAAAACTATACATGAAAACATGACCTACACATGGAATATGGAAATGAAACTTAACGAGCATAAACTTCAACACATGAGGAACAACTTTGATGTTTTGACTCAGACCCAGAAACCACTTTAAGATAGAGTTTTAAAAGCATGAAAAACGTTGGTCTGAGCAGAGTATGGAAAAACTGGAAGTTTAAGCCATGAAAATGGGTTTCAAAACATGACCAAAACTCAAAACCAAGTTATGAAACTCATCGAACTTATTATTTGGCATGCTTAGAACATTACCCAAGATCCACTTTGCATTAAAAACCAAGTTTTGCATGAATGTGCATAGAAATGAAAAGAGAGGACAGATTTACGGATTTTGAAAAAAATGAGAATTTACATGGAAATCTTCAAAGAAATGAACATGTTAATGTTGGAATAAAATATTCGACCAGTTCAGATTAAACAGATTTAATCAATTAAAGGGGCAATCACGAATTCAATAGCAATACAGATTATAGCCAAAAGCATAACAGAAATAGCAACAGAACGCGTACCAGGAAAAAGGCAAACAGGAAAACAAAAGGGAGTCAGAATACTTATCAGATCGAGTCGCCTGTATGAAGACTCTCCTAAGAGAATTTATTGCCCCCTTACTGATGCGACAAAGAGTTACGGCAAAATCCTCCGAGGATAAAACGATCTCAGCAAACGTACCAAGAAATCTCGCACGAACAGGTACAGATGCACTTGCGCCTGCTGTCCCACTTCGCCTGAATCTCCCGCTCAGATCAATCACAGAAACAGTGTATGGAAAAGACAGATTTCGGGTTGCAAAAATCAGAAGATATTTTTGCGTTAGTAAATCTGAAACCGGGGCTGTTATTTTATACACGTATGAAGTCGGTTTATGGTTTTTTAGAAGGACTCTATAACCTACCCGAATTACAGTAGCTTATTCTTGAAGGAAAAGCAACTGCACAGTTAGAGTCCAGTTAGGAAACTGACGAGACTAACTGTTTCCGTTAGCAAAAAGGAAACTTCAAATGAATTTTGACTAAAAAGATACGCCCACGAACCGAACCATTCGCCCAAACGCCCTTAGCCCGTGCCCGGCCCGGCCGAGCGAGCGCGCGTGTGGGGAAAGGTTCAAGTCCACCTCACATTTAACTTGAACATGAGACTATGAAGTGCCTTGTAATTTAAGGCACTCCAACTTCCCATTCCTATTCCATGTGGGTTGGGACAAAAAGCCTTTTATATTCCCAAACAAAGGGGAGGTTTGGCTTTCTTATCCCATGTGGGATACCAACCAACCCATTTCATCTTTGAGAATTAAAGCACTTCAATGCCCATCTTTGAAATCTTAGAACCATGGATTAACTGCATAATTTGGCTTTCACCAAAACACACAATTTCCTCATGCTACATCATACAATGTATATCAACATTGACCATGGTCAAACTCAAAGGGACCCACAAATGGTACCCACCCAAAGTTGACCAAATGTCAAATTTTCAACAGTTAATGCTCATGAAAGCATGCAAACTTGAATGATCTGAATATTAACAACAAAGATCCATTATTTACATGTACATATTGCAAGTTTAGATGGAGAAAACATGAAGAATAAGGGAGACCTAGTCATTAGTTGACTAGGTCCTAAACTAATCACATAACCATCTACATTGCTAATGAGTTCAAGCTTATCTAGAGATTTTACCTATCTTGTGAGATGGGGTTGTGCTTCCTTTGTCTACCAAGGGAAGGCTTTCTTTTTTATTGTTGTTGATTTGAGTTGTTTGAGTTGATTGAGAGTTTGTAGGAGTTGTTGTTGAAGTTTGAGTTTGTAGGTTGATTTGAGTGAGTTTCTTGAAGTGTTTTGAGTGGGTTGTTTGAGGTGTAGGAGTGGTGGAGTGGTGGTTTTGTTGTGGGGGTAAAAGTGCAGCAAAAAAATGGAAAGAAGAGGATGGAATGGGGTCAGTAAATATGGAAAGGTTGTTGTGTAAAGAGAGGGAGTGGGGTGTATACTGGTAATGGCTCGGGTGGTCTAAAAAAAGTTGATGGAAATGATTGATTAAAGGGCCATCATATTGTCTTAAAAAATGCTCAGGAAAATAAATTGGAGTCAGCCACGTAGAAGGGGTGGGGGTGGCGTATGGTGCTTGTAATAAAATGAATAGTCACTCCTTGAAATCACATGGCATGCCTTTGTTGGTCCATACTTAATGAATAAGCCAATGTCATTTTGTACTAGCAACTAGCGAGCCACGTATAATCTCCATGCAAAATTGCTTGTGACATTCTCTTTTCGCTCCGCTTTTCGCTCCGCAACTGCTCTGATGTGCGTGCTCCGGTGTCCTGATTGTCCGTGAGCCCAACATGAAAGTTGCTTGCAATAATTTTCTTGTCACGCCAGTATATCTAAAATATGTTAATGAGTAATTAAATAACATAATAATATTTTAAATGCACAAAATGGTCAGTAAAAGGCTTTTTAGGGGTACGGGACCCGTTCAAAGTTTCGCGCGCGCGATTTTTTAGAATGTGCCCGTTTACTCGGTTTTGAGCCCTGATCACATTCTCAGACTCGGTTTTTCCATTCGATGCACCGATAAGGCGTACAGTAATCCCGAACGGCCAAATCTGGGGTTTTAGGTCAATTGTCGCGTTTAGACCGAATCAAGGGTTGGTTTTAGGGGTGCGAGATCGGGGTGTCTACAATAAGTGCTATTAGTTGGAATAGTTCCAGGCAAATACACTATAAATTATTCTACGAATAAAATTGGGTATTTAGTTACAAGAGTTGTAACTAAGGGAGTTGTTTGAATATAGATATTATTAGTATAACTAGAAATAGTTTCTAGTACTACTAATCCTATGGACCTTTATTGTGAAATAATGGTTATTTCACAAGCTAAGGTGCCAAAGGCTCATCTATGATCCAAACACACACTCAGACATTTCCGTCTCTACGAGAAATCGTTGACATGGGAGATGTCAAAATATGCAAAATACCTTATGATGATAACAAGGACAATCTTCCTACATAAGATCCTCCGCATGCTGTTATGATGGTCATAAGCTAAGCACAATGGTATTGGATACGCATTGATTGGGCCTAGTGCAAGTGGGAGATTGTTGGAGATTATGCTCTAGGCCCTTGAGAAAGGCCTTACGTTGCATCATGTTCTCATTTGTTATGGAGATAACAACCCTGGACTATTATATGTTTTACATGTTTATTATAATAATCCCCGTCCCTAGTACTTATGAAGGACTAGTATAAGTTTAATCGATGATCATGTGATGATCATGTGTATGTGATACAAATTAAGCTTATGGGTACTTGTTGGAAAACAAGTACTGGACTTGACCCACCTATGAGATTTATGTCATGGTCAGATGTCATAATTAAATCTCGTATAGTTATATCATTTGAATCCTTAGACCTGAGATTATCATGGTCTTCCACATGATGAACATTATGTTTGACATACTCAAACGCTAGCCCTAACCGGGTGGTTATAAAGGCTACGATTGGCATAATCGGATTCATGTAGGGAAGAATGATAAGTCAAGATGGGATTTGTCCCTCTCTCAAGAGAGATATCTGCTTGGCCTCTCGATAAGTGAGATTGATGATAGTGTACGGCCGTACCCAAATAAATTGAAGTGTTCAATATCATTTGCTCATATCAATCTACTCGGGATCGAGAAAGCATTGGACAACATAAGATGACGTGGACCATGACTTATGTCCAATATGATATCGTGTGACAAAAGGATTGTGATATGTTCTATAAGGATGAACGAACATCGTTAAGTTATATTAATTGGGTAGTCATGATGGCTTGCTAGAGTCCGCTCATGATTTATGGGTTTGACCTTGGTCGGTCTCATTACCAACTTAATATAATCATATGGGGTCACACACAAAAGGACGAATCAAGAAAAATGCTAAAATTGGAAAAAGCTGAAAATCTGGCAGGTTCGGCCCAGATGGCACGACCGTGCCGCTCTGTGCGCACGACCGTGCCAGATAATAAGCTCGACCGTGCCATAATGCGCCAAAAGAGATATCAGTCGGCATAAGTGGCACGGCCGTGCCACTTTGTGAGCATGACCGTGCCAGAACCCCTGAAGTCAGTTTTTGGCCAGTTTAATTGTGACGAGATTTAGGTCTTCTACGTCATTAAGGGTTAATGACTAGGGACTATAAATACATCTTTTCATCAGCCATTAAACTAATACAACCTGTAACGACCCCAAACCCGGACCCTATATTTTCCTATTATTATTTGAGTAATTGTGTGCATTACATTTACTTACATTTCATTATTTCTTGTCAAGTATGTGTTAGCTATTTTAATCTAGTAATGTGTCTAGCATTGTTAGGGTGTTCTTAATTAAGTTAGAATCTAAGGGAGCCTTAGTGTAAATATTAGTTCAAGGGTTATTTTGTTCCTAATCTTTGTTGAGGGGCTAGTATGGCTTTTGTTGGGTTAGTTTGAGTGGAAAATCCCAGCTTTTAGTTACTCATTTTCACTTTCCCCTTCTTCCTTGTGTTGTTGTTCTTTGGTGAGCTTGAGGGTGAAAGAGAGAGCCTCCATGTTGTTCCCCAAATCCATCACCATTTCTTACCCAAATCAAGAGGAGAGTTCAATTAGTTGTTCCTTGTGAAGAGTAGATTAAGATTAGCCAAGTCAAGATTCTTCATCTTTAATTTCTAGCTTGGAAGAGGTAAGTTACTACCCCTTTTTCCCTTTAGGTTGTTCATGCAATTCTTGATGAAATTCTTGGTGTTTCATGTTGTTTGTGATGGTTTATAACTACTTGGTAGTATGGTATTGTTTGGTAAGGAAAAATGTGGTGGAATTCATCTTTGTGTTGCTGGGTTTCTTGTCATGCTAGAAATGGTGGTACCTTAGGCTTTGGGGTGTTAGATCTTGTCCAAATCCAGAATTCTGCAGAAAAAGGGCCAATCCAACTTGGAAGCGCGCGCACCCCTTTTTAGAGGGCGTGTGCACCCTTATTACACCAATTGGATCAAATCAACTGATGGAAGGAGGAGCACGCACCCTTTTAAGGAGGCGCGCGCACCCTCCTTATTCCAAATCAGCCTAACAATTTGATGATGGGAGGCGCGCGCACCCTTTTGGTGAGGGCGTGCGAACCCTTGCTCTTTCTGAAACTCTTTTCTTTCTTTTAATCCCCGATTAGTCCTTAGCTGGTATTTCTTCAAATCCCTCTCTAGTCCTTGTCTCGTTGTGACCTCTCGAACTTCTCGGCTTCTCGATAGTAATTGCCTCGGTATTTATTAACACTTGGAATTGATATGAACCGTTAGTCTTACAGGATTAAGTCCAACGTGTGAACGATTGTATTTGGTATGAATAGGTAACCTTCTTGGCATTTGATGTGGTTTCATCTTGTAATGTGATGGTGGGATTTCCTACTTCGAAATCCTTTTGTTTGATTAATTATTGCACAAGGTTGTGGAACTCTTTATGAGAATTTTATCATCTTTATGACGTGTTTGGCATGATTCCCTCTTGTGGAATTATGTACAGTTTGTGCAATAGTTTAGAAAAGTCCAGCTGGTATGTTGTGTCGGGCAGTGTTAGGGATTATAATGGCACACGAGTCAAGTTCATTATAATGTCTCACTGGTCTTTGTTACCCACTATTTGGCCATAGTTGGGTCGGTCTTTTCCCATTGTGGAATTGTAGCCTTGTTTTGGGTTACTGCTTTGTGTCGTATTCCCCCCGTTGTTGTTCTTATTGCTGTTTGGTTCCGGAACCCCTTCTTCAAATATTGAAGATGATTGTTGTTGCGGTTGTTGAAGCTTCAGAGATTATATCCTTACGGAAAACCTTGACTCAGTATCCTTTGTAATGTGTTTAATTCCGTTGCGTGACTATGTGTTGGTTATGGATTATGTGTGTTCTATTACAATTGTTGACATGCCATGTAGTTGCATTAGTCTTACTGAGATTTTATCTCACCCCGTTCCCTTTTTAATTGTTTTCCTTAGGTCAAGGCGAGCCAGGAAATATGGCACTTTGAGCACGGAAAGGACGACTTGGTGAGTTGTTATGGGCAGGAGTTATGGTAGTAGGCATTATGTAAATGTGTTACTATGGGTAGTGTTCCCGAGACTTAATGTTTGGTGTAAGCGTTGCAAAAGTTTGTAAATATTTTAAACGTGGTATTCCCAGTTATGTGTTGGACTCTAGTATTATGTCTAGACAAAAGTATGTTCTTATTGTAATATAAAGCTTCCTTAAATTGTTTTAAGTTGTGTATTGTAGTCGCCCGCTCGTGACCCGGACGTGGGACCAAGTAGGACCACGTGTCGGGGTCGCAACAGTTCGTATCAGAGCTATGGTTTCTCCGAGCCTAGGTTTATAGATGGTCTAGAACGACTAAGTAACATGGGTGGGTAGTTGAGTTCGGAGTGAGTAACATTAGTTGATGTATGCAGGTACATAGTAAAAATGGTTCAAACAGATGGTGATGAGCAGGGTGGCCATGCTGAGCAAGGAAATATAAGAGAAGAAGCCTATGCAATGTTTCAAGGGATGTTTGAGGCTGCTATGAAAGCAATGAATGACAATAACAATCGTCGGGAGATACCAATAGAACCAAGAGCAAGATTGGAACAATTTTTGAAGATGAAACCTATAGAATACGAGGGAGAACCTGATGTTACAAAAGCTGAGAGGTGGATCGATGCAATGGAGAAAATATTTGAAGTGTTAGGAAGCACGGATGATGAAAAGGTTCGATTTGCTGCTTATAAAATGGTTGGAGCAGCGGAGCATTGGTGGAAGGGACTAAAAGCTAGTTGGGACGGGGCACAGGTGGCTTATACTTGGGAAAATTTTGTGAGGAAATTCAGAGAGCATTTCATCCCGAAGATGGACCAAGATAAGAAGGAAGTTGCATTCCTAAATCTGGAACAGGATATGATGACGGTGGCCCAATATGTAGCCAAATTCACGGAATTAGCTAGGCATTGCACTTATTTGGTGGCTACGGAAGAGAGGAAGATTTCGAGATTTGTAAAGGGTTTAAAGACTGTTATTCGAACTCAATTGGTGGCTCAGAAATTTTCAGATTTTCAGTATGCCGTAGATCGTGCTTATAGAGTGGAACATGACATAGTTGAGCATAAAAGGAAAACCAAAGGGACAAGTGTCGGGAAGCAAGTGGCTCAAGGAAGATCGCAGCCTCAGGGAGGTACTAATCGAGGTGGTCAAGGCATGTCATTTCAATTCCGGGGAGAGTCCCAGGGACAACCAAACTTCAGAAATCAAGGTAATAATTCGGGAGGTCAAAATAAGAAGATTTGTAATTTCTGTCAGAAGGAAGGGCATAGTGAAGAGAGATGTTGGAAAAGACAAGGAAAATGTATGAACTGTGGGCAACTCGGTCATTATCAGAGGGATTGCACTAGGGGAAAGAACCAACCAACAGGGAGTGGTACCGGGACACCACAGGGCCAGAAAAGAGATGCTGCGGGGAAACCGAAGGTGCAAGGAAGGGTATTCGCTCTTAATCAGCAGCAGGTCACCGATGCTTCTACAGTTATTGGAGGTACACTTTTGGTATCTAATTTGAGGGAACGTACACTTATAGATCATGGGTCTTCGCATTCTTACATTTCTAGGCACTTTGCTTCTTAGTTACATTTACCTACCGAGTCTTTATCTTATGTTCTAGAAGTGTCTACTCCTATGGGAGAATGTTTAATAACTGATATGGTGTTGAATGCTTGTGATGTGCATATATGTGATCATGTGTTACCTGCCGACTTAGTCATTCTTCCATTGCATGATTTTGATGTCATTTTGGGTATGGACTGGTTAAGTAGGTATTATGCCTCTGTGGATTGTCATAGGAAAGTTGTCAAATTTTCTGTTCCTGGTATAAGCGAGTTTACTTTTGAGGCCGTTCCCTGGGGTAGGGGTATTCGAGTTATTTCTTATTTGAACGTGTTGGGTTTCCTAGTAACATGCGCAGCGGAATTTAGCAATTAAAATTTTAAGAAACCCAAAGCCATGGATCCGTTCATATGATTAAATCAAATACAACAAGATGAATAGAGGAATAACTAACCCTTGATGACTATGAATTTTCTCTTGGTCTTTGGTGGAGAAACTTGAAGACTTGATCACGATCACAAAGCTTGAACACGAACTTTGAAGATGATGATTTTCACCCTCTAGCGGTATCCACACTTCGAACGAATATCAAAGGATCTTTGATCTTGGTTGCTAGACCAATATTATGAAACACACTTTCACAATATAATAAAAGAACTATATTGAATTTATTTGTGAATTATTTTGTTCCTCAATCAAGGATATCTTATAACAAAATAATATCTCTCTCAAACTCTTTGAGACTCACAAAATCACTTGTCAATATGGTCTGGCCGAATTGGGGTTTTTATACACAATTAAGACCTATTCCAAATAGGAATCTTGTGCCAAAAACCTTCCCAAATCGAATTAGGAATTTTCCTGTCGGCAGCACCAGGCGCCCACCTGTAAAGGGCCAGGCGCCCGCCTGAATGACCAGAAGGTCCCTGTCTTTCTGGAATTACTTCAGGCGCCCGCCTGGTCTGAACCAAGCGCCCGCTCGGTAGACCAAACAGCCCAGAATGTTTCCAAAATTCCTCCAAGGTCCTTTGACTCTAAATTCCAATATATTCCTCTTATTAAAGATTCGTTCTATTGTGTGTGACCCTCTAGGATTATACTAAGTTGGCAATGGGCTCAAACATGATCCCATAAGATATGATTAGGTTCTAGCAAACCGTCATACCTACCCAAATAGTATAACTAGATACAAGTTCGCAGTCCTTTAGAATATGTCACAATCCCTTTGTCCACGATGTCATTGAACACAAGTCATGGTCAAACAGTCAACTTGTTTTTGTTCAATACTTTCTCGATTCCGAATATGTTGATAATCCAAATGACATTGATCCAATCAATTCATTTGAGTCCGGCCGAACATTTCATCAACATCATTCCTACGAGAGGCCCAAGCTTGACATCTCTCCGTGGAGGGACAAATCCATTTAGCTTATTATTCTTCCCAACGGGAATCCGATTATGCCAATCATACCCTTTATAACTACCGTGTTAAGGTAGCGTTTGAATATGTCAAACACAATGTTCATCAAGTGGAAGACTATAATAACTTCATGTCTAAGGATTCAAATGACATAACTAATATGAGATATATGTTCGACATAGACCATGACATAAATCTCATACAGCGGGTCATGTCCAGTACCTTGTTCCAAACAAGTACCCATAAATCTAACATGATCATCTCATGATCATTTAGCCTTTATACTAGTGCTTAATAAGTACTAGGGACGGGGATTATTATAAGTAAGCATGAACAACAATAATAATCAAAACATCTCTTTATTGATATGAAATAAATGATAACAATTACAACGTTTATTAAACGTGCCTAGGGCACCACTACCAACAGAACGCTAGGAAGTTGCTGTCAAAGGGTTGTGCGGGGTATTTAGCTAGTGTCTTGGATACCACTAAAAAGTTGCCTGAGTTGAATGATGTGCATGTAGCTCGAGAGTTCCCTGATGTATTTTCTTCAGAATATGTGATGCTTCCCGATAGAGAAATAGAATTTTGTATTGACTTACTCCCAGGTACTTCTCCTATCTCGAAGGCACCTTACAGAATGGCCCCGGCGGAATTGAAAGAATTGAAATTGCAACTGCAAGAGTTACTTGATAAGGGGTTTATCCGACCGAGCGTCTCACCGTGGGGAGCTCCGGTACTATTTGTGAGAAAGAAAGATGGGTACCTTCGACTTTGTATTGACTACCGGAAATTAAATCAGGCTACTGTCAAGAATAAATATCCTTTACCGCACATTGATGATTTGTTTGACCAACTTCAGGGTTCGATTGTTTTCTCGAAACTGGATTTGAGGAGTGGGTATCACCAGCTAAAGATTCGTTCCGAGGATATTCCCAAGACCGCCTTTCGTACCCGTTATGGTAACAACGAGTTCCTTGTTATGCCATTTGGGTTGACCAATTCTCCGGCTGTGTTTATGGATTTGATGAATAGGGTGTTTAAACCTTACATTGACTCGTTTGTTGTGGTGTTTATTGATGATATTCTGGTTTACTCCAAATCGAGGGAGGAACACGAACTGCACTTGAGAAGAGTTTTATCTGTGCTCCGGGAAAAGCAACTGTTTGCGAAATTTAGCAAGTGCGATTTTTGGCTTGAAGAAGTTTCTTTCTTGGGCCATGTTGTTTCAAACAAGGGGATTTCTGTAGATCCATCCAAAATTGAAGCTATAGTGAAATGGAAGAGGCCTGAGACAGTAACAGAGATTCGTAGCTTCCTGGGCTTAGCCGGGTACTATCGCAGATTTATTGAGGGGTTTTCACGAATTGCTACACCGTTGACCCAGTTGACCCGGAAAAATGTCCCGTTTGTATGGAGTGAAAATGTCAGAATAGCTTTGAAGATTTGAAAAATAAGTTAACCACAGCTCCTATTATTGCGTTACCGAATGGGAATGACGATTTAGTAATTTACAGTGACGCTTCAAAAGAGGGTTTGGTTTGTGTTTTGATGCATAATGGGAAAGTGATTGCTTATGCTTCGAGGAAGTTGACCCCTAGTAAACAGAATTACCCTACTCATGATATGGAACTGGCTGCGATAGTCTTTGCGTTGCATAAATGGAAGCATTACCTTTACGGAGCGACGTTTGAGATTTTTACCGATCACAAGAGTTTGAAATACCTCTTCTCTAAAAAAGAATTGAACAACCGGAAGCGTAGGTGGATGGAGCTTCTAAAGGATTATGACTGCACAATTTCATACCATCTGGGCAAAGCAAATGTAGTAGCCGATGCGATCAGTCGAAAGTCTTATGTAGCATCAATGATGGTTCGTGAATGGAAATTGCTAGAGGATGCTCGGGATTGGTGTCCACAGGAATCAAAACATGGAGCTATCTTTGCGAATCTTAATGTATGTCCCACATTGATTCAACAGATAAAGGATGCTCATAAGGATGACCCAGAGTTGAAGAAAATTATGGATAGTGCTCGGGATAGACAATATGTGACACGCCCAAAGTCCCGGGATCCCCTAATAGAACCTCGAACCTGGTGCGCGTAACTAACAAGAAACAAGAAACTAACGGGAAGCAGGAACAATACCTGTTAGAAACAAACTGACATGATATATATACTCAAGAGTAAGGAGCTAAGATAGCTCACAACGAGTTCTAGACCAAGAAAATTAAAACTTCACATGGTTACATACAGCGGAAGACATGCCTAGCACATAATCTGGCATCAAGAGATGTCTAGAGACAACAAGTACTACACAAGTCTACCCCAACAAGCCCTGAGTTTAACAACTCATACAACATCGTCCTTACCAAAGTGTAAAAGGACACTAGTCTAAAAAAAGAACATCCTGCGGAGTACGTTCCCAGCTATGTCGAGCCTCACTGCGTACTATCCCCGGCTTTCCTGGGGGGGAAACAAATAAAGGGTGAGATAAATCTCAGTAAGCTATTAACATGCAACTACATGACATGTTATCACGAAATTCCAGTAGATACTCAAGTAATCATGTATCAAGTATCATCAAGTAACAAGTATAGGAGAGGCTAAGCCAACTCAACAAGTAATCAAGCTCAAGATATGATCAGGTAACAAGTAGTCAAGTAGTGTGAGAGGCTAGACCAACTCACCACGAAGCACATAGGCCTATCACGTATCATTACCTGAATCCTTCCTTATTTCTCCCAAGAATACCATTGTTGTTGATGCTTGTATATCTGATAACAACCACGATCAAGATCAAGAAACTGCTATGCAGTAAATAAGAAGACCCGGTAACCAGTGTCATTCACAAGAACAAGATTCACGAGGTGTTCACGAGTTTAGCATTCACTTATATCAGGCGTATTGCTCTAATACAGGATGCTAAGCCCTTACTATGGCCGGTAGTAAGGGAAAAATAGACCGAATGCATAGACCCACGATTATCACTTATGCCCCAGCCCTCGCAATAAGCGTGAACCTATACACCCCTCTGCACCAAATAAGCCAGCTGGACTCACACGAGAATGCACAAGTAGATGTTTACTTGAACTACGAGAATAGAACTAAGTCCCATATTAGTGGACCAGTCTTTATGCACCATGTAATCATGTATCATGTGCTCACGAGAATATGCATCATGTAATCATGTATTATGTGCTCACGAGAATATGCACCATGTAATCATGTATTATGTGCTCACGAGAATATGCACCATGTAATCATGTATCATGTGCTCACGAGAATACAAGTACACGTACGCAATCATTGCGAAAACAAATCAATCTAACAATGGCACGTAGAGTGTCCATATAACACGGTCACCCCAAGTTAGAGTCTATTAATAACAGACCTCAAACAAGTAGTAGGGTATATCATTCTATATCACCTTGTCACATGCCAAGTTTGCACGTACATATTCATATCACGTTTAACACATTAAAGTGTCTATCACGATACCCTTACTATCAAATAGATCCCAATACCTTAGACTCCAAATACATAATAGAATAGGTCACATTCATACCTAGTCACAGTCATATCTCACGTATATGTATCGTTAATAACCGAATACATTTTCCAACACACATTGTGTTCTGTAGTTATTCTTATTAACTTAAATCGTAGTATTCACGATTATATGAATTATCTTCATATTACACTAGTCCCTGTTTTCTTTAGGAACCCATTTCAAGACAAGATATCTTCTTTATTCTTTATATACTTCATTGAGTATATACACGATTAAAACCAATCACTAGCACTTTAGTGGTTATTCATAGCACTTCCAATATACACGTATCAAATTCAAATGTGTAGTAGAGTTAATTATTCTCTATCTAATTCCATATCCCAACTCTTTTGGTTATTCATACCATGTATCAAGTAATCAAGAAGCCACATTCTATCAAGTAACTATATACAAGATTTGCATATACACATCAAGGATCTTTCAAGTTTATTACCATACACATGTATTGGTTTCAAGGCATGTACAAGAATTAGTTGTCTTATACTCAAGTTACTGTCCCAACTTAAGACATTCAAGACATTTACAAGATTTTATCATCTTATATCCAAGTTCTCAATCCATTTCTTTGGATGGTTAAGCATGTACAAGAGTTAATTATCTTATACTTCCAGTTCAAGCTAGGAAGATAAACTATACATCTTTCACGTATTATTTTCCAATCCTTTTCTTAGGACATTCAAGCTCAAGACATTAGTTGGTGCCCCTAAGGTACACAAACATTAACTTCAAGACACATAAAAGAGAGTTACTACTCTTATACCCAAGTTATCATTTAATTATGATTCAATTCCACATTTCATTTGTTCACAAAGGGACTATTTTTCAGTACAAGAGTGTTCTACAACACTCATCTAGGCCATCTAGGCTAGTACCCTAAACCTAGACCAAGAATACTTCGAGTTCAAATTAAGTAAATGATCTATACAACTCATACTTACAAGTTCATAATCCCCTATATAGGATATTCAAGCTCAAGACACTAATTTGGTGCCCTCAAGGTGCACAAGCATAGGTTCCAAGACAAGCATAACACATAAGTGCTTGTTCATAGCACTTTCAAGACATAAAGAAGAGTTCTTCCTTTTATACTCAAGTTCTCATTTTAACTTAATGAGTAATCATGTTCAAGACTCACTTCTGATGCCCCTAAGGTATCACAACACTTGCTAGGACATCTTATACTAAGGATATATGCCTTAGGAGGGATAAGTTTTCATTTCAATTTAGATTTAAAACACTTTTATTGAAACAGGGGACCGAGCGGGAGCCTACAAGGGACCGGGCGGCCGCTCATCAAAGCCCTTTTAAAACCAAAACTTCTGATGAAATGGGCGGGCGCTCGAAGGACCACCAAGCGGGCGCCTGGTACAATTTTCAGCAAACCTCAAATTTCTTTCCAGACTTAGAATTCTTCGTCCCGAGCGTAGGAGTATAAACCCACTAACACTTTCTAACATTCAAGAGTGCATTTTAACATGCTCAGAACACTTCTATAAGGACACTTTATTAATTTATCACCGTCCCACAAGTAATAGAATAATTTTCTTTTATTCCAATTAAATATTTCACCGTCCCAAAAGTATAAGTATAATTTTCTAATATACTAATATAATCATTTAGGGATACTTCCATTCATTTTCCCGTACCACAAATAATGGTACAATTTTCCTAATAACATTTAAATCAAGTTAATATTTTACCGTCTCACGAGTAGGAGTATATTTTGTTTTTACTAACATTCTAATAACCCCAGGAGGAGTGCACTAATATTTTAACATTCCCAAAGTGCCTTAACAAGCTTAAAACATTATTCCAAATTTACTCTTACATTCACGTACAGTATATTTATACTCCCTTTGTCCCAAATTTACAAGTATCACAAAAATCACCCAAAACACAAAATTAGCAATTACAAGTATCAGGAATAACATATATGCATGTTATTACAAGTAAGGGGGAGTCAATAGCTTACCTAGTCCGAAATCAAGTTGACCCAAATTAATTTATGTTCGGCAGGAAACGCTCTATTCAGTGCCACGAATATTTATCCGGGATCAGAATCACGAACAGAGGGATAATTAATCGCGAGGAGTCGAGAATAGGAAGAATCCTAAACCAAGCTTTTTACCCAGAGAGAGTACGAGAAAGTTTGAGAATGAATTGCCTTTCTCAGGCAAACAACAAGATATACTTGGAACTTTCCAAGAATTGCAACTAGGCCCCTCAAGTTCTAACTTTGACAAAAAGGCCCCTAAACTTTCAACTTTGACATTTAACCACCTTAATTTTCTAAATTAGTTAAATAATTAACTCAAATAAAATAGCATCTAAATATGCTAGTCAAGAATTTAACAAGCAAGTCAAGAATTTAACAAGAATTAGGACGGGCGTTACAATATGTGGACTTGCAGCTTGACTCCAAGGGAGTGTTGACTTACCGAAACAGATTGTGTGTGCCGGATGTCGATGGGGTTAAACAGCGAGTTCTTGATGAGGGTCACAAATCCCGGTATACCATTCACCCTGGGAGTACAAAGATGTACCAGGATTTAAAATAGCAATTTTGGTGGATTAATATGAAGAGAGAAATTGCGAATTATGTATCGAAGTGTTTAACCTGTCAACAAGTCAAAGCAGAGCATCAGAGACCCGCAGGTCTACTTCAGCCTCTTGAGATACCCGAGTGGAAGTGGGAACATATCACGATGGATTTCATAACCGGACTACCCAGGACTCAAAGAAGGTTCGATGCAGTTTGGGTAATTGTGGATAGGTTAACTAAATATTCTCATTTTTTACCCATTAACATTTCTTATCCAATGAAGAAACTTGCGAATTTATATATTCATGAGATTGTCAGATTGCACGGTGTTCTGGTTAGTATTGTGTCGGACCGAGATCCCAGGTTTACATCCCGATTTTGGCAGGCGTTGCAGAAGGCTTTGGGTACTAATTTGAGGTTTAGCACAGCATTCCACCCTCAGACTGACGGTCAGTCTGAAAGGACCATTCAGATTCTCGAGGATATGTTACGGGCTTACACGGTTGACTTTTCAGATTCGTGGGATATACATCTACTGCTTGCAGAGTTGCCTACAATAATAGTTATCAGTCGAGTATACAGATGGCACCGTATGAGGCTTTGTATGGGAGAAAATGTCGATCACCCATTTGTTGGGATGAAGTTGGGGAAGCTAAACTGTGGGGTGTTGACATGGTTCAGGACTCGGTGGAAAAAGTTAAAATTATTCGGGATCGACTAAAGACAGCCCAGAGTCGACAGAAAAGCAACGCTGATCATTGGAGACGAGACCTTGAGTTCCAGTTTGGGGATTTTGTGTTTTTGAAGGTTTCACCGAAAGTAGGCATAAAGAGGTATGGTAGAAAGGGTAAGCTTACTCCTAGATTTATTGGACCCTTTGAAATCATAGAGCGAATTGGGAATCTAGCCTATCGACTTGCGTTACCACCTTCCTTGGGAAAGATGCATGATGTGTTCTATGTCTCAATGCTTCGCAAGTATGTCCACGATCCATCTCATGTCTTGTTGGAAGTACCCGAGGATATTGAACCCGACATGTCTTACGTGGAGCAACCTATTCGAGTAATCAACACCAAAGTCCAAGAATTGAGGAATAAGAGTATTCCCCTTGTTAGAGTTGTGTGGAGGAACCATCTTGTAGAGGAATCAACTTAGGAGCTTCGGGAGGAGATGGAGCGTAAATATCCTTGGCTATTTGGTCTTCCGAGTAAGTTTACCAAAATTTCGGGACGAAATTTTCTTAAGATGGAGAGACTGTAACGACCCCAAACCCGGACCCTATATTTTCCTATTATTATTTGAGTAATTGTGTGCATTACATTTACTTACATTTCATTATTTCTTGTCAAGTATGTGTTAGTTATTTTAATCTAGTAATGTGTCTAGCATTGTTAGGGTGTTCTTAATTAAGTTAGAATCTAAGGGAGCCTTAGTGTAAATATTAGTTCAAGGGTTATTTTGTTCCTAATCTTTGTTGAGGGGCTAGTATGGCTTTTGTTGGGTTAGTTTGGGTGGAAAATTCTAGATTTTAGTTACTCATTTTCACTTTCCCTTTCTTCCTTGTGTTGATGTTCTTTGGTGAGCTTGAGGGTGAATGAGAGAGCCTCCATGTTGTTCCCCAAATCCATCACCATTTCTTAACCAAATCAAGAAAAGAGTTCAATTAGTTGTTCCTTGTGAAGAGTAGATCAAGATTAGCCAAGTCAAGATTCTTCATCTTCAATTTCTAGCTTGGAAGAGGTAAGTTACTACCCCTTTTTCCCTTTAGGTTGTTCATGCAATTCTTGATGAAATTCTTGGTGTTTCATGTTGTTTATGATGGTTTATAACTACTTGGTAGTATGGTATTGTTTGGTAAGGAAAAATGTGGTGGAATTCATCTTTGTGTTGCTGGGTTTCTTGTCATGCTAGAAATGGTGGTACCTTAGGCTTTGGGGTGTTAGATCTTGTCCAAATCCAGAATTCTGCAGAAAAAGGGCCAATCCGACTTGGAAGCGCGCGCACCCCTTTTAGAGGGCGTGCGCACCCTTATTATACCAATTGGACCAAATCAACTGATGGAAGGAGGCGCACGCACCCTTTTTAAGGAGGCGCGCGCACCCTCCTTATTCCAAATCAGCCAAACAATCTGATGCTGGGAGGCGCGCGCACCTTTTGGTGAGGGCGTGCGCACCCTTGCTCTTTCTGAAACTCTTTTCTTTCTTTTAATCCCCGATTAGTCCTTAGCTGGTATTTCTTCAAATCCCTCTCTAGTCCTTGTCTCGTTGTGACCTCTCAAACTTCTCCGCTTCTCGATAGTAATTGCCTCGGTATTTATTAACACTTGGAATTGATATGAACCGTTAGTCTTACAGGATTAAGTCCAACGTGTGAACGATTGTATTTGGTATGAATAGGTAACCTTCTTGGCATTTGATGTGGTTTCATCTTGTAATGTGATGGTGGGATTTCCTACTTCGAAATCCTTTTGTTTGATTAATTATTGCACAAGGTTGTGGAACTCTTTATGAGAATTTTATCATCTTTATGACGTGTTTGGCATGATTCCCTCTTGTGGAATTATGTACAGTTTGTGCAATAGTTTAGAAAAGTCCAGCTGGTATGTTGTGTCGGGCAGTGTTAGGGATTATAATGGCACACGAGTCAAGTTCATTATAATGTCTCACTGGTGTTTGTTACCCACTATTTGGTCATAGTTGGGTCGGTCTTTTCCCATTGTGGAATTGTTGCCTTGTTTTGGGTTACGTCTTTATGTCGTATTCCCCTCGTTGTTGTTCTTGTTGTTGTTTGGTTCCGGAACCCCTACTTCAAATATTGAAGATGATTGTTGTTGCGGTTGTTGAAGCTTCAGAGATTATATCCTTACGGAAAACCTTGACTCAGTATCCTTTGTAATGTGTTTAATTCCATTGCGTGACTATGTGTTGGTTATGGATTATGTGTGTTCTATTACAATTGTTGACATGCCATATAGTTGCATTAGTAACTTACTGAGATTTTATCTCACCCCGTTCCCTTTTTAATTGTTTTCCTTAGGTCAAGGCGAGCCAGGAAATATGGCACTTTGAGCACGGAAAGGACGACTTGGTGAGTTGTTATGGGTAGGAGTTATGGTAGTAGGCATTATGTAAATGTGGTACTATGGGTAGTGTTCCCGAGACTTAATGTTTGGTGTAAGCGTTGCAAAATTTTATAAATATTTCAAACGTGGTATTCCCAGTTATGTGTTGGACTCTAGTATTATGTCTAGACAAAAGTATGTTCTTATTGTAATATAAAACTTCCGTAAATTGTTTTAAGTTGTGTATTGTAGTCGTCCGCTCATGACCCGGATGTGGGACCAAGTAGGACCACGTGTCGGGGTCGCGACACAACCTAGTATTTTGAGAATCATAATTCTTGATCCAAGATTGTGAATCAAAGATCAAAACTCATAAAATTCATTTAGCCTTTGAAGATTAGAAAAATGTTTTCTAATGGGTCTAGCAATCCAAATCTAGAATGGTTCTAGATATTCGTCCGCGTGTGGATACACATAGAGGATGTTTGATTTAACATCTCAAGTTCGTGTTCCTGTGATCGTGATCCGATGAACGTGAAGAACGAGGAGATCAAATCTTAAAGCTTGAAGACTGGAAGATTTGAAGTGTTGGTAGTGGTGCCCTAGGCACGTTTAATAAACGTTGTAATTGTTATCATTTATTTCATATCAATAAAGAGATGTTTTGATTATTAATGTTGTTCATGTTTACTTATAATAATCCCCGTCCCTAGTACTTGTTAAGCACTAGTATAAAGGCTAAATGATCGTGGGATGATCATGTTAGATTTATGGGTACTTGTTTGGAACAAGGTACTGGACATGACCCGCTGTATGAGATTTATGTCATGGTCTATGTCGTACATATATCTCATATTAGTTATGTCATGTGAATCCTTAGACATGAAGTTATTATAGTCTTCCACTTGATGAACATTGTGTTTGACATATTCAAACGCTACCTTAACACGGTAGTTATAAAGGGTATGATTGGCATAATCGGATTCCCGTTGGGAAGAATAATAAGCTAAATGGATTTGTCCCTCCACGGAGAGATGTCAAGCTTGGGCCCCTCGAAGGAATGATGTTGATGAAATGTTCGGCCGGACTCAAATGGATTGATTGGATCAATAGCATTTGAATTATCAACATATTCGGAATCGAGAAAGTATTGAACAAAACAAGTTGACTGTTTGACCATGACTTGTGTTCAATGACATCGTGGACAAAGGGATTGTGACATATTCTAAAGGAATGCGAACTTGTATCTAGTTATACTATTTGGGTAGGTATGACGGTTTGCTAGAACCTAATCATATCTTATGTGATCATGTTTGAGCCCATTGCCAACTTAGTATAATCCTAGAGGGTCACACACAATAGAACGAATCTTAAATAAGAGGACTATATTGGTATTTAGGGTCGGAGGACCTCCAAGGAATTTCTGGAAAGTTCTGGGCCTCCTGGTCAACCAAGCGGGCGCTTGGGTTGCACCAGGCGGGCGCCTGAACAAGCCGGAAAAGAAATTGGACTTTCTGCCCAAACAAGCGGGCGCCTGGGTAGGACCAGGCGGGCGCCCGGTATGCCGGTTTGGAATTTCCTAATTCGATTAGGAATGGTTTTTGACGCAAGTTACCTATTTGGAATAGGTCTTAATTGTGTATAAAAACACCAATTCGGCCAGACCATAATGACGAGTGCTTTTGTGAGTCTCAAAGAGTTTGAGAGAGATTTTATTTTGTTCTAAGGTATCATTGATTGAGGAACAAAATAATTCACAAAATAAATTCCATATAGTTCTTTATTAAATTGTGAAAGCGTGTTTTACAATTATTGGTCTAGCAACCAAGATCAAAGAAGCTCCTTTGATATTCGTTCGAAGTGTGGATACCGCTAGAGGGTGAAAATCATCATCTTCAAAGTTCGTGTTCAAGCTTTGTGATCGTGATCAAGTCTTCAAGTTTCTCCACCAAAGATCAAGAGAAAATTCATAGCCTTCAAGGGTTAGTTATTCCTCTATTCATCTTGTTGTATTTGATTTAATCATATGAACGGATCCATGGCTTTGGGTTTTCTTAAAATTTTAATTGCTATATTCCGCTGCACATGTTACTCAGAAACCCAACAGTGGTATCAGAGCCCCGTTCATGTTGATTAATTCAATACTTGGATCATGTTGTGTGTATATAAATTGTTTATGTGCCAAGCATGATATGAATATTGGATTATATGATGTTTATGTGTTTTGTGATTTTATGTGGTTTATTGTTTTGCAACCTTAATCGCACGATTCAATCGCAATAAAAATTATGGTGGATTCTGAATTATTTCGATTATTGATTTTGATTGGATCAAAGTTTTAATAATCGGGGAAAAATAATTTTGAGACAAAATTTTCGAACTTTAAAATTCCATACTATTCTGGCCATTCAAGCGGGCGCCTGGTCTTTTGCAGGCGGGCGCTCGGTGGTCAAGATTTGTTCTGATTTTGGTTAAAATCTGAATATGGAATTTTCGATAAATTCGACAGAACCAGTAACAGAACCAGTCCAGACTTGTTGATCTGGAATGGGTTTTGGGTAGTTGGTTTGTGTGTGGATTTTGGGGTTTGACTTTCCTATTTGTTTTAGTCTTGTGATTCCTAGATTGGTTCAAGTTTTGGATGGCTAATCTGCGTTCATCGAGATTGTGTTTCCCAAAATTGATCGCAATCAAAGTTTCAAAGATAAAACGAAGTTAGAATTATGAAGAGTTCATAATTGCTAAAATTGAGAAACAAAGTTCTTGATTCAATGATTGGAGATCCATGTGGAATTGTGAATGCAATTGGCCTACGTTCAACGAGGCCATCTATTGCTTAGTTTCGGCCACATGGACTACTTTCTTGGTTTCTTGAATTAGTGCGGGATTGTGGTTGCCTAATAGCTTAGTTCGACCGCGCTTCTTGTTGTCTTGATTTGGAGATAATAACCAAAGTTGAAATAGTCTCATCCTCATAATTATAGAGAAACTAATGACACATAAATATCATGCTTAAATTAATGGAGATTAATTTAGTGGCTAAACTTGATGTGTAACATGTTTATATTATGTGCTCATAAATGTGTTATATGCTATATGTGATGAACCTTCAAAGAAAGTTTTAAGTCTTTTATTGCCATGCCATGATCAAAACACTTGTTAGTACATGAGTGATTTTAATGTAGATTCGCCCTAGCGAGATGCATTAAATTTGTTTATGTATGAGCAAGATAGATAGTGTGGGCACGCCCTAGCGGGACACATTAACTGTGCGTTTAAAATGGTTAGACTTAATTGGGCGTCAAAACAGTTTTAGGCCTAGGCAAAGATGAGGTTTAACATGCTTTTTGAAATTTGATTTCTTAAAGAATCTCATAAAAGGAACTAAGAGTCATATGAGATATGATTGACAAGAGTTGTCTACCTAATTAATTTGATTTTGTGTAATCCGCCTTAGCGGACTTGAAATTAAATTAAAGTTGGATCTTAACCCATTTAAATTATATTATACATTGGATGTATATGAAGGTTATATAATTTAGTGGGAGTATTTTGTTTGAAAAATACATTATTTATCTCTTTAATGAAAATCGGTACTTATTAAATTTTGGAAATTTTTGCATATTTGTAGATAATGACTAATAACACTCAATCAATATCGTTGCGATCGATCCTTGAGAATGATAAGCTCGAAGAGAATGGTACAAACCTTATGGATTGGATCCGTAGCATAAGAATTGTTCTTAGGCAAGAAGATAAGTTGTACATTCTCGATGGGCCTCTCCCCGCTGAACCACCGCCTACTGCCCCTAGGGTAGAGAGAGACAATTACAAGAAACATCGTAATGATTCTAGAGATGTAAGTTGTCTCATGCTTGCTGCTATGTGTTCAAAACTCCAACAAAGTTTGGAACATTTGGAAGCCTATGAGATAGGCGTGGAGTTGAGAACTATGTTTCAAGAGCAAGCTAGGCAAGAGAGGTACAAGACCATTGTTGCATTCACTACTAGTAAAATGAATGAAGGGCAACAAGTGAGTCCTCACTTTCTCAAAATGAAAGGTTATGTAGAGCACCTTGAGAAACTTTGCCATCCAATCCCATTGGAGCTAGCCACGGATCTCATTCTTAATTCATTGCCTAAAAGTTATAATCAGTTTGTAATGAATTATAACATGCATAGAATGGATAAGAATCTCTCAGAGTTGCATGGGATGCTCAAAACTGCAGAGATGAAAATTGTGGAGAAAGGTTCTCCCGTGCTCTTGGTTCATGATGGGAAGAAGCCTGGTGCCAAAGGCAAGGGTAAGGCAAAAGTTGTCAAACCCAAGATAAGCAAGGCAAAGGTTGCCAAGGCTTCTGTGGCAAAACCTGATTCACAAAAGGATGCAATCTGTTTCCATTGTCAAGAAATTGGTCATTGGAAACGTAATTGCAAGGCTTTCTTGGAAGAGCAAAAGAAGAAGAAGAGCAGCAAGGCTGCGTCGACTTCAGGTATCTATATGATAGATATTCTCTTTTCTACCACTGATTCTTGGGTATTGGATACCGGATGTGGTTCTCACATTTGTCTAAATGTGCAGGGACTAAATAATAGGAGACTGCTTAAAGAAGGTGAAGTAGATCTACGTGTGGGAAATGGAGCAAGAGTTGCTGCATTAGCCGTAGGGACTTATGAAGTCACTTTACCTTCCGGATTAATTCTTGTTTGAACAATTGTTATTATGTTCCGGATTTAAGCAGAAATATTATTTCAATTTCTTGTTTGGATAATGAAGGTTTTAAGTTTCTTATTGAGAATAAGAAATTTTCTATTTATTTAAATGATATGCTTTATGGTATTGCTAATTCATTTAATGGCCTTTATATCTTGGATGTCAAGAATGAAAATAATGTCTATCATGTAAGTAAGAAATCTAAACCTAATGATGTAAATCATACTTATTTGTGGCATTGCCGTCTTGGTCATATTAATGAGAAGCGTATCTCAAAACTCCATGGGGACGGACTTTTGGGTTCATGTGACTTAGAGTCATAAGATACTTGTGAGTCGTGTCTTCTTGGAAAAATGACTAAGACACCTTTTACCAAGTTGGGTGAAAGGGCAAGCGACTTATTGGGGTTGATACATTCCGATGTATGCGGACCATTAAGTAGCAATGCTAGGGGAGGATTTCAATACTTCACAACCTTCACTGATGATTATAGTAGATTTGGGTATGTTTACCTAATGAAACATAAAAGTGAAGCATTTGAGATATTTAGAATATTTCAAAATGAAGTAGAAAAACAACTTGGCAAAAGTATAAAGGCACTTCGATCAGATCGAGGTGGTGAATACTTAAGTCAAGAATTTGACGATCATCTAAAGAATTGTGGAATAGTTTCACAATTGACTCCGCCCGGAACACCACAATGGAATGGTGTGTCTGAGAGGAGAAATCGGACTTTGTTAGACATGGTTCGATCAATGATGAGTCAAGTTGATCTTCCAATATCCTTTTGGGTTACGCCCTAGAAACCGCTGCTTTCACACTAAATCAAGTTCCAACTAAATCGGTTCCAAAGACTCCATATGAGATGTGGAGTGGAAAGAAACCTAGTTTATCTTTCATGAGGATTTGGGGTGCGAATTTTATGTCAAGAGACTTATCTCTGACAAACTAGCACACAAATCTGATAAATGTATTTTCGTGGGATATCCTAAGGAAACTAAAGGATATTACTTTTACAACCGAGAGGACAACAAAGTGTTTGTTGCCCGAACTGGTGTCCTTCTAGAGAAAGAGTTTCTCTCCAAAGAAATCAGTGGGAGTAAAATAAATCTTGAAGAAATTCGAGACCCAGAAAATAACATTGAACCAATAGTGGAACAAGAACAGAACCACAAGGAGTTGTGGAACCTGTTCAAAATACACAAGCATCTCGCAGATCTAGTAGGTTACGATCCGAGCCCGAGAGATATAGATTTCTCATAACGGATAGTAATGAGGTAGAAATCATTGAGAATGATGAACCGTCAACCTACCAAGAGGCGATGTCTTCTCCTGATTCGGACAAGTGGCTTGGCGCCATGGAATCCGAATTGCAATCCATGCAAGACAATCAAGTTTTGGAATTTGATGATGCGCCCGAGAGGTGTAAAAACCATAGGATGCAAATGGGTCTTCAAGAGAAGACTGACATGGATGGAAGGTGCATACTTACAAAGCTAGGCTTGTAGCGAAGGTTATAGGCAAGTTCATGGTATTGACTATGATGAGACCTTTTCACCCGTAGCAATGATCAAGTCTATAAGAATTTTGCTTGCCATTGCCGCATATCATGACTATGAGATATGGCAGTGATGGACGTCAAAACCGCTTTCCTGAATGGAAAACTCCAGAGGGATGTGTATATGACACAACCAGAAGGTTTTGAACAAGATTCTAAGGTATGCAAATTGCAGAGATCCATCTATGGATTGAAGCAAGCTTCTAGGAGTTGGAATCTCCGTTTTGATGAATTGGTCAAAGAGTTTGGTTTCATCAAGAACGAAGATGAGCCTTGTGTATACAAGAAGATTAGTGGGAGCATAGTGCTATTCCTTATTTTATATGTGGATGACATATTGCTCATGGAAACGACATTCTACACTTCAGTCTGTGAAGACTTGGTTAGGAAAGTGCTTCGCAATGAAAGATATGGGTGAAAGCCGCATATATTCTTGGCATTAAGATCAATAGAGATAGATCAAGGAGGCTACTTGGTTTAAGCCAAAGTACATTACATTGACAAGGTCATTAGAAGATTCCGTATGGAAAATTCCAAGAGAGGCACCTTGCCCGTGTTACATGGAGTTTCTCTAAGCAAGACTCAATGTCCTAAGACAAACGATGAGCGTGAGAAAATGAATGATGTTCCATATGCTTCGGCAATTGGGTCCATCATGTATGCCATGATTTGTACTAGGCCGGATGTATCTTATGCTTTGAGCATGACAAGTAGATACCAATCCGACCCTGGCGAAAATCACTGGATAGCTGTAAAAGCGATTCTTAAGTACTTGAGAAGAACTAAAGACTCCTTTTTGGTCTATGGAGGAATGGAAGATGATCTCGTTGTAAATGCTTACACGGATGCAAGCTTCCAAACCGACAAAGATGATAGCCGATCGCAATCGGGTTTTGTGTGTTTATGTTAAATGGTGGAGCTGTAAGCTGGAAGAGTTCCAAGCAAAGTACAACCGCTGATTCTACAACAGAAGCTGAGTATATTGCTGCATCGGATGCTGCAAAGGAAGCTGTTTGGATTAAGAAGTTCATAACTGAACTTGAAGTGGTTCCTAGTATTGCTAATCCAATAGACCTTTATTGCGATAATAATGGTGCTATTGCTCAAGCAAAGGAACCAAGAGCACATCAAAAAATCCAAACACATACTTAGGCGTTTTCATATCATTCGAGAGATCGTTGATAGGGGAGACGTAAATATATGCAAAGTACCTACTGATGACAATGTTGCGGACCCGCTAACAAAGGGACTTCCACAAGCTAAACATGATGGTCATGTTAGGTCCATGGGTATTATATACATAGGAGATTGGGCCTAGGGCAAGTGGGAGATTGTTGGTAGTGGTGCCCTAGGCACGTTTAATAAACGTTGTAATTGTTATCATTTATTTCATATCACAATAAAGAGATGTTTTGATTATTAATGTTGTTCATGTTTACTTATAATAATCCCCGTCCCTAGTACTTGTTAACACTAGTATAAAGGCTAAATGATCGTGGGATGATCATGTTAGATTTATGGGTACTTGTTTGGAACAAGGTACTGGACATGACCCGCTGTATGAGATTTATGTCATGGTCTATGTCGTACATATATCTCATATTAGTTATGTCATTTGAATCCTTAGACATGAAGTTATTATAGTCTTCCACTTGATGAACATTGTGGTTTGACATATTCAAACGCTACCTTAACACGGTAGTTATAAAGGGTATGATTGGCATAATCGGATTCTCGTTGGGAAGAATAATATAGCTAAATGGATTTGTCCCTCCACGGGAGATGTCAAGCTTGGGCCCCTCGAAGGAATGATGTGATGATGAAATGTTCGGCCGGACTCAATGGATTGATTGGATCAATAGCATTTGAATTATCAACATATTCGGAATCGAGAAAGTATTGAACAAAACAAGTTGACTGTTTGACCATGACTTGTGTTCAATGACATCGTGGACAAAGGGATTGTGACATATTTCTAAAGGAATGCGAACTTGTATCTAGTTATACTATTGGGTAGGTATGACGGTTTGCTAGAACCTATAATCATATCTTATGTGATCATGTTTGAGCCCATTGCCAACTTAGTATAATCCTAGAGGGTCACACACAATAGAACGAATCTTAAATAAGAGGACTATATTGGTATTTAGGGTCGGAGGACCTCCAAGGAATTTCTGGAAAGTTCTGGGCCTCCTGGTCAACCAAGCGGGCGCTTGGGTTGCACAGGCGGGCGGCGCCTGAAACAGCCGGAAAAGAAATTGGACTTTTCTGCCCAAACAAGCGGGCGCCTGGGTAAGGACCAGGCGGGCGCGCCCGGTATGCCGGTTTGGAAATTTCCTAATCGATTAGGAATGGTTTTTGACGCAAGTTACCTATTTGGAATAGGTCTTAATTGTGTATAAAAACACCAATTCGCCAGACCATAATGACGAGTGCTTTTGTGAGTCTCAAAGAGTTTGAGAGAGATTTTATTTTGTTCTAAGATATCATTGATTGAGGAACAAAATAATTCACAAAATAAATTCCATATAGTTCTTTATAAAAAGTGTGAAAGCGCGTGTTTTACAATTATTGGTCTAGCAACCGAAGATCAAAGAAGCTCCTTTGATATTCGTTCGAAGTGTGGATACCGCTAGAGGGTGAAAATCATCATCTTCAAAGTTCGTGTGTTCAAGCTTTGTGATCGTGATCAAGTCTTCAAGTTTCTCCACCAAAGATCAAGAGAAAATTCATAGCCTTCAAGGGTTAGTTTATTCCTCTATTCATCTTGTTGTATTTGATTTAATCATATGAACGGATCCATGGCTTTGGGTGTTCTTAAAATTTTAATTGCTATATTTCCGCTGCACATGTTACTCAGAAACCCAACAGTGGTATCAGAGCCCCGTTCATGTTGATTAATTCAATACTTGGATCATGTTGTGTGTATATAAATTGTTTATGGTGCCAAGCATGATATGAATATTGGATATATGATGTTTATGTGTTTTGTGATTTTATGTGGTTTATTGTTTTGCAACCTTAATCGCACGATTCAATCGCAATAAAAATTATGGTGGATTCTGAATTATTTCGATTATTGATTTTGATTGGATCAAAGTTTTAATAATCGGGGAAAAATAATTTTGAGACAAAATTTTCGAACTTTAAAATTCCATACTATTCTGGCCATTCAAGCGGGCGCCTGGTCTTTTTGCAGGGCGGGCGCTCGGTGGTCAAGATTTGTTCTGATTTTGGTTAAA